>JAEIFT010000148.1:0-597197 GCA_018904225.1 Lordiphosa mommai
CATGACAGATACGTTCCAAGAAATATTGATTTAAAGCCGGAAATAATTTTTAAACACTTGAAAAGTCATTTTTGTCATCATTTTCAGTCATTTTTGAAAAGTTTCTAACCTTAAAATGGCCGTAGAACAGCCAATAATAGAGCTACAGAAATCTATCACTGCTTTTTGGAAACATTGGAAGCTGTCCTTTAAGACTACGTTCCAAGAAATATTGATTTAAAGCCGGAAATAATTTTTAAACACTTGAAAAGTCATTTTTGTCATCATTTTCAGTCATTTTTGAAAAGTTTCTAAACTTAAAATGGCCGTAGAACAGCCAATAATAGAGCTACAGAAATCTATCACTGCTTTTTGGAAACATTGGAAGCTGTCCTTTAAGACTACGTTCCAAGAAATATTGATTTAAAGCCGGAAATAATTTTTAAACACTTGAAAAGTCATTTTTGTCATCATTTTCAGTCATTTTTGAAAAGTTTCTAACCTTAAAATGGCCGTAGAACAGCCAATAATAGAGCTACAGAAATCTATCACTGCTTTTTGGAAACATTGGAAGCTGTCCTTTAAGACTACGTTCCAAGAAATATTGATTTAAAGCCGGAAATAATTTTTAAACACTTGAAAAGTCATTTTTGTCATCATTTTCAGTCATTTTTGAAAAGTTTCTAACCTTAAAATGGCCGTAGAACAGCCAATAATAGAGCTACAGAAATCTATCACTGCTTTTTGGAAACATTGGAAGCTGTCCTTTAAGACTACGTTCCAAGAAATATTGATTTAAAGCCGGAAATAATTTTTAAACACTTGAAAAGTCATTTTTGTCATCATTTTCAGTCATTTTTGAAAAGTTTCTAACCTTAAAATGGCCGTAGAACAGCCAATAATAGAGCTACAGAAATCTATCACTGCTTTTTGGAAACATTGGAAGCTGTCCTTTAAGACTACGTTCCAAGAAATATTGATTTAAAGCCGGAAATAATTTTTAAACACTTGAAAAGTCATTTTTGTCATCATTTTCAGTCATTTTTGAAAAGTTTCTAAACTTAAAATGGCCGTAGAACAGCCAATAATAGAGCTACAGAAATCTATCACTGCTTTTTGGAAACATTGGAAGCTGTCCTTTAAGACTACGTTCCAAGAAATATTGATTTAAAGCCGGAAATAATTTTTAAACACTTGAAAAGTCATTTTTGTCATCATTTTCAGTCATTTTTGAAAAGTTTCTAACCTTAAAATGGCCGTAGAACAGCCAATAATAGAGCTACAGAAATCTATCACTGCTTTTTGGAAACATTGGAAGCTGTCCTTTAAGACTACGTTCCAAGAAATATTGATTTAAAGCCGGAAATAATTTTTAAACACTTGAAAAGTCATTTTTGTCATCATTTTCAGTCATTTTTGAAAAGTTTCTAAACTTAAAATGGCCGTAGAACAGCCAATAATAGAGCTACAGAAATCTATCACTGCTTTTTGGAAACATTGGAAGCTGTCCTTTAAGACTACGTTCCAAGAAATATTGATTTAAAGCCGGAAATAATTTTTAAACACTTGAAAAGTCATTTTTGTCATCATTTTCAGTCATTTTTGAAAAGTTTCTAACCTTAAAATGGCCGTAGAACAGCCAATAATAGAGCTACAGAAATCTATCACTGCTTTTTGGAAACATTGGAAGCTGTCCTTTAAGACTACGTTCCAAGAAATATTGATTTAAAGCCGGAAATAATTTTTAAACACTTGAAAAGTCATTTTTGTCATCATTTTCAGTCATTTTTGAAAAGTTTCTAAACTTAAAATGGCCGTAGAACAGCCAATAATAGAGCTACAGAAATCTATCACTGCTTTTTGGAAACATTGGAAGCTGTCCTTTAAGACTACGTTCCAAGAAATATTGATTTAAAGCCGGAAATAATTTTTAAACACTTGAAAAGTCATTTTTGTCATCATTTTCAGTCATTTTTGAAAAGTTTCTAACCTTAAAATGGCCGTAGAACAGCCAATAATAGAGCTACAGAAATCTATCACTGCTTTTTGGAAACATTGGAAGCTGTCCTTTAAGACTACGTTCCAAGAAATATTGATTTAAAGCCGGAAATAATTTTTAAACACTTGAAAAGTCATTTTTGTCATCATTTTCAGTCATTTTTGAAAAGTTTCTAACCTTAAAATGGCCGTAGAACAGCCAATAATAGAGCTACAGAAATCTATCACTGCTTTTTGGAAACATTGGAAGCTGTCCTTTAAGACTACGTTCCAAGAAATATTGATTTAAAGCCGGAAATAATTTTTAAACACTTGAAAAGTCATTTTTGTCATCATTTTCAGTCATTTTTGAAAAGTTTCTAACCTTAAAATGGCCGTAGAACAGCCAATAATAGAGCTACAGAAATCTATCACTGCTTTTTGGAAACATTGGAAGCTGTCCTTTAAGACTACGTTCCAAGAAATATTGATTTAAAGCCGGAAATAATTTTTAAACACTTGAAAAGTCATTTTTGTCATCATTTTCAGTCATTTTTGAAAAGTTTCTAACCTTAAAATGGCCGTAGAACAGCCAATAATAGAGCTACAGAAATCTATCACTGCTTTTTGGAAACATTGGAAGCTGTCCTTTAAGACTACGTTCCAAGAAATATTGATTTAAAGCCGGAAATAATTTTTAAACACTTGAAAAGTCATTTTTGTCATCATTTTCAGTCATTTTTGAAAAGTTTCTAAACTTAAAATGGCCGTAGAACAGCCAATAATAGAGCTACAGAAATCTATCACTGCTTTTTGGAAACATTGGAAGCTGTCCTTTAAGACTACGTTCCAAGAAATATTGATTTAAAGCCGGAAATAATTTTTAAACACTTGAAAAGTCATTTTTGTCATCATTTTCAGTCATTTTTGAAAAGTTTCTAACCTTAAAATGGCCGTAGAACAGCCAATAATAGAGCTACAGAAATCTATCACTGCTTTTTGGAAACATTGGAAGCTGTCCTTTAAGACTACGTTCCAAGAAATATTGATTTAAAGCCGGAAATAATTTTTAAACACTTGAAAAGTCATTTTTGTCATCATTTTCAGTCATTTTTGAAAAGTTTCTAACCTTAAAATGGCCGTAGAACAGCCAATAATAGAGCTACAGAAATCTATCACTGCTTTTTGGAAACATTGGAAGCTGTCCTTTAAGACTACGTTCCAAGAAATATTGATTTAAAGCCGGAAATAATTTTTAAACACTTGAAAAGTCATTTTTGTCATCATTTTCAGTCATTTTTGAAAAGTTTCTAACCTTAAAATGGCCGTAGAACAGCCAATAATAGAGCTACAGAAATCTATCACTGCTTTTTGGAAACATTGGAAGCTGTCCTTTAAGACTACGTTCCAAGAAATATTGATTTAAAGCCGGAAATAATTTTTAAACACTTGAAAAGTCATTTTTGTCATCATTTTCAGTCATTTTTGAAAAGTTTCTAACCTTAAAATGGCCGTAGAACAGCCAATAATAGAGCTACAGAAATCTATCACTGCTTTTTGGAAACATTGGAAGCTGTCCTTTAAGACTACGTTCCAAGAAATATTGATTTAAAGCCGGAAATAATTTTTAAACACTTGAAAAGTCATTTTTGTCATCATTTTCAGTCATTTTTGAAAAGTTTCTAAACCTTAAAATGGCCGTAGAACAGCCAATAATAGAGCTACAGAAATCTATCACTGCTTTTTGGAAACATTGGAAGCTGTCCTTTAAGACTACGTTCCAAGAAATATTGATTTAAAGCCGGAAATAATTTTTAAACACTTGAAAAGTCATTTTTGTCATCATTTTCAGTCATTTTTGAAAAGTTTCTAACCTTAAAATGGCCGTAGAACAGCCAATAATAGAGCTACAGAAATCTATCACTGCTTTTTGGAAACATTGGAAGCTGTCCTTTAAGACTACGTTCCAAGAAATATTGATTTAAAGCCGGAAATAATTTTTAAACACTTGAAAAGTCATTTTTGTCATCATTTTCAGTCATTTTTGAAAAGTTTCTAACCTTAAAATGGCCGTAGAACAGCCAATAATAGAGCTACAGAAATCTATCACTGCTTTTTGGAAACATTGGAAGCTGTCCTTTAAGACTACGTTCCAAGAAATATTGATTTAAAGCCGGAAATAATTTTTAAACACTTGAAAAGTCATTTTTGTCATCATTTTCAGTCATTTTTGAAAAGTTTCTAACCTTAAAATGGCCGTAGAACAGCCAATAATAGAGCTACAGAAATCTATCACTGCTTTTTGGAAACATTGGAAGCTGTCCTTTAAGACTACGTTCCAAGAAATATTGATTTAAAGCCGGAAATAATTTTTAAACACTTGAAAAGTCATTTTTGTCATCATTTTCAGTCATTTTTGAAAAGTTTCTAACCTTAAAATGGCCGTAGAACAGCCAATAATAGAGCTACAGAAATCTATCACTGCTTTTTGGAAACATTGGAAGCTGTCCTTTAAGACTACGTTCCAAGAAATATTGATTTAAAGCCGGAAATAATTTTTAAACACTTGAAAAGTCATTTTTGTCATCATTTTCAGTCATTTTTGAAAAGTTTCTAACCTTAAAATGGCCGTAGAACAGCCAATAATAGAGCTACAGAAATCTATCACTGCTTTTTGGAAACATTGGAAGCTGTCCTTTAAGACTACGTTCCAAGAAATATTGATTTAAAGCCGGAAATAATTTTTAAACACTTGAAAAGTCATTTTTGTCATCATTTTCAGTCATTTTTGAAAAGTTTCTAACCTTAAAATGGCCGTAGAACAGCCAATAATAGAGCTACAGAAATCTATCACTGCTTTTTGGAAACATTGGAAGCTGTCCTTTAAGACTACGTTCCAAGAAATATTGATTTAAAGCCGGAAATAATTTTTAAACACTTGAAAAGTCATTTTTGTCATCATTTTCAGTCATTTTTGAAAAGTTTCTAACCTTAAAATGGCCGTAGAACAGCCAATAATAGAGCTACAGAAATCTATCACTGCTTTTTGGAAACATTGGAAGCTGTCCTTTAAGACTACGTTCCAAGAAATATTGATTTAAAGCCGGAAATAATTTTTAAACACTTGAAAAGTCATTTTTGTCATCATTTTCAGTCATTTTTGAAAAGTTTCTAACCTTAAAATGGCCGTAGAACAGCCAATAATAGAGCTACAGAAATCTATCACTGCTTTTTGGAAACATTGGAAGCTGTCCTTTAAGACTACGTTCCAAGAAATATTGATTTAAAGCCGGAAATAATTTTTAAACACTTGAAAAGTCATTTTTGTCATCATTTTCAGTCATTTTTGAAAAGTTTCTAACCTTAAAATGGCCGTAGAACAGCCAATAATAGAGCTACAGAAATCTATCACTGCTTTTTGGAAACATTGGAAGCTGTCCTTTAAGACTACGTTCCAAGAAATATTGATTTAAAGCCGGAAATAATTTTTAAACACTTGAAAAGTCATTTTTGTCATCATTTTCAGTCATTTTTGAAAAGTTTCTAACCTTAAAATGGCCGTAGAACAGCCAATAATAGAGCTACAGAAATCTATCACTGCTTTTTGGAAACATTGGAAGCTGTCCTTTAAGACTACGTTCCAAGAAATATTGATTTAAAGCCGGAAATAATTTTTAAACACTTGAAAAGTCATTTTTGTCATCATTTTCAGTCATTTTTGAAAAGTTTCTAACCTTAAAATGGCCGTAGAACAGCCAATAATAGAGCTACAGAAATCTATCACTGCTTTTTGGAAACATTGGAAGCTGTCCTTTAAGACTACGTTCCAAGAAATATTGATTTAAAGCCGGAAATAATTTTTAAACACTTGAAAAGTCATTTTTGTCATCATTTTCAGTCATTTTTGAAAAGTTTCTAAACTTAAAATGGCCGTAGAACAGCCAATAATAGAGCTACAGAAATCTATCACTGCTTTTTGGAAACATTGGAAGCTGTCCTTTAAGACTACGTTCCAAGAAATATTGATTTAAAGCCGGAAATAATTTTTAAACACTTGAAAAGTCATTTTTGTCATCATTTTCAGTCATTTTTGAAAAGTTTCTAACCTTAAAATGGCCGTAGAACAGCCAATAATAGAGCTACAGAAATCTATCACTGCTTTTTGGAAACATTGGAAGCTGTCCTTTAAGACTACGTTCCAAGAAATATTGATTTAAAGCCGGAAATAATTTTTAAACACTTGAAAAGTCATTTTTGTCATCATTTTCAGTCATTTTTGAAAAGTTTCTAACCTTAAAATGGCCGTAGAACAGCCAATAATAGAGCTACAGAAATCTATCACTGCTTTTTGGAAACATTGGAAGCTGTCCTTTAAGACTACGTTCCAAGAAATATTGATTTAAAGCCGGAAATAATTTTTAAACACTTGAAAAGTCATTTTTGTCATCATTTTCAGTCATTTTTGAAAAGTTTCTAAACTTAAAATGGCCGTAGAACAGCCAATAATAGAGCTACAGAAATCTATCACTGCTTTTTGGAAACATTGGAAGCTGTCCTTTAAGACTACGTTCCAAGAAATATTGATTTAAAGCCGGAAATAATTTTTAAACACTTGAAAAGTCATTTTTGTCATCATTTTCAGTCATTTTTGAAAAGTTTCTAACCTTAAAATGGCCGTAGAACAGCCAATAATAGAGCTACAGAAATCTATCACTGCTTTTTGGAAACATTGGAAGCTGTCCTTTAAGACTACGTTCCAAGAAATATTGATTTAAAGCCGGAAATAATTTTTAAACACTTGAAAAGTCATTTTTGTCATCATTTTCAGTCATTTTTGAAAAGTTTCTAACCTTAAAATGGCCGTAGAACAGCCAATAATAGAGCTACAGAAATCTATCACTGCTTTTTGGAAACATTGGAAGCTGTCCTTTAAGACTACGTTCCAAGAAATATTGATTTAAAGCCGGAAATAATTTTTAAACACTTGAAAAGTCATTTTTGTCATCATTTTCAGTCATTTTTGAAAAGTTTCTAACCTTAAAATGGCCGTAGAACAGCCAATAATAGAGCTACAGAAATCTATCACTGCTTTTTGGAAACATTGGAAGCTGTCCTTTAAGACTACGTTCCAAGAAATATTGATTTAAAGCCGGAAATAATTTTTAAACACTTGAAAAGTCATTTTTGTCATCATTTTCAGTCATTTTTGAAAAGTTTCTAACCTTAAAATGGCCGTAGAACAGCCAATAATAGAGCTACAGAAATCTATCACTGCTTTTTGGAAACATTGGAAGCTGTCCTTTAAGACTACGTTCCAAGAAATATTGATTTAAAGCCGGAAATAATTTTTAAACACTTGAAAAGTCATTTTTGTCATCATTTTCAGTCATTTTTGAAAAGTTTCTAACCTTAAAATGGCCGTAGAACAGCCAATAATAGAGCTACAGAAATCTATCACTGCTTTTTGGAAACATTGGAAGCTGTCCTTTAAGACTACGTTCCAAGAAATATTGATTTAAAGCCGGAAATAATTTTTAAACACTTGAAAAGTCATTTTTGTCATCATTTTCAGTCATTTTTGAAAAGTTTCTAACCTTAAAATGGCCGTAGAACAGCCAATAATAGAGCTACAGAAATCTATCACTGCTTTTTGGAAACATTGGAAGCTGTCCTTTAAGACTACGTTCCAAGAAATATTGATTTAAAGCCGGAAATAATTTTTAAACACTTGAAAAGTCATTTTTGTCATCATTTTCAGTCATTTTTGAAAAGTTTCTAACCTTAAAATGGCCGTAGAACAGCCAATAATAGAGCTACAGAAATCTATCACTGCTTTTTGGAAACATTGGAAGCTGTCCTTTAAGACTACGTTCCAAGAAATATTGATTTAAAGCCGGAAATAATTTTTAAACACTTGAAAAGTCATTTTTGTCATCATTTTCAGTCATTTTTGAAAAGTTTCTAACCTTAAAATGGCCGTAGAACAGCCAATAATAGAGCTACAGAAATCTATCACTGCTTTTTGGAAACATTGGAAGCTGTCCTTTAAGACTACGTTCCAAGAAATATTGATTTAAAGCCGGAAATAATTTTTAAACACTTGAAAAGTCATTTTTGTCATCATTTTCAGTCATTTTTGAAAAGTTTCTAACCTTAAAATGGCCGTAGAACAGCCAATAATAGAGCTACAGAAATCTATCACTGCTTTTTGGAAACATTGGAAGCTGTCCTTTAAGACTACGTTCCAAGAAATATTGATTTAAAGCCGGAAATAATTTTTAAACACTTGAAAAGTCATTTTTGTCATCATTTTCAGTCATTTTTGAAAAGTTTCTAAACTTAAAATGGCCGTAGAACAGCCAATAATAGAGCTACAGAAATCTATCACTGCTTTTTGGAAACATTGGAAGCTGTCCTTTAAGACTACGTTCCAAGAAATATTGATTTAAAGCCGGAAATAATTTTTAAACACTTGAAAAGTCATTTTTGTCATCATTTTCAGTCATTTTTGAAAAGTTTCTAACCTTAAAATGGCCGTAGAACAGCCAATAATAGAGCTACAGAAATCTATCACTGCTTTTTGGAAACATTGGAAGCTGTCCTTTAAGACTACGTTCCAAGAAATATTGATTTAAAGCCGGAAATAATTTTTAAACACTTGAAAAGTCATTTTTGTCATCATTTTCAGTCATTTTTGAAAAGTTTCTAACCTTAAAATGGCCGTAGAACAGCCAATAATAGAGCTACAGAAATCTATCACTGCTTTTTGGAAACATTGGAAGCTGTCCTTTAAGACTACGTTCCAAGAAATATTGATTTAAAGCCGGAAATAATTTTTAAACACTTGAAAAGTCATTTTTGTCATCATTTTCAGTCATTTTTGAAAAGTTTCTAACCTTAAAATGGCCGTAGAACAGCCAATAATAGAGCTACAGAAATCTATCACTGCTTTTTGGAAACATTGGAAGCTGTCCTTTAAGACTACGTTCCAAGAAATATTGATTTAAAGCCGGAAATAATTTTTAAACACTTGAAAAGTCATTTTTGTCATCATTTTCAGTCATTTTTGAAAAGTTTCTAAACTTAAAATGGCCGTAGAACAGCCAATAATAGAGCTACAGAAATCTATCACTGCTTTTTGGAAACATTGGAAGCTGTCCTTTAAGACTACGTTCCAAGAAATATTGATTTAAAGCCGGAAATAATTTTTAAACACTTGAAAAGTCATTTTTGTCATCATTTTCAGTCATTTTTGAAAAGTTTCTAACCTTAAAATGGCCGTAGAACAGCCAATAATAGAGCTACAGAAATCTATCACTGCTTTTTGGAAACATTGGAAGCTGTCCTTTAAGACTACGTTCCAAGAAATATTGATTTAAAGCCGGAAATAATTTTTAAACACTTGAAAAGTCATTTTTGTCATCATTTTCAGTCATTTTTGAAAAGTTTCTAACCTTAAAATGGCCGTAGAACAGCCAATAATAGAGCTACAGAAATCTATCACTGCTTTTTGGAAACATTGGAAGCTGTCCTTTAAGACTACGTTCCAAGAAATATTGATTTAAAGCCGGAAATAATTTTTAAACACTTGAAAAGTCATTTTTGTCATCATTTTCAGTCATTTTTGAAAAGTTTCTAACCTTAAAATGGCCGTAGAACAGCCAATAATAGAGCTACAGAAATCTATCACTGCTTTTTGGAAACATTGGAAGCTGTCCTTTAAGACTACGTTCCAAGAAATATTGATTTAAAGCCGGAAATAATTTTTAAACACTTGAAAAGTCATTTTTGTCATCATTTTCAGTCATTTTTGAAAAGTTTCTAACCTTAAAATGGCCGTAGAACAGCCAATAATAGAGCTACAGAAATCTATCACTGCTTTTTGGAAACATTGGAAGCTGTCCTTTAAGACTACGTTCCAAGAAATATTGATTTAAAGCCGGAAATAATTTTTAAACACTTGAAAAGTCATTTTTGTCATCATTTTCAGTCATTTTTGAAAAGTTTCTAACCTTAAAATGGCCGTAGAACAGCCAATAATAGAGCTACAGAAATCTATCACTGCTTTTTGGAAACATTGGAAGCTGTCCTTTAAGACTACGTTCCAAGAAATATTGATTTAAAGCCGGAAATAATTTTTAAACACTTGAAAAGTCATTTTTGTCATCATTTTCAGTCATTTTTGAAAAGTTTCTAACCTTAAAATGGCCGTAGAACAGCCAATAATAGAGCTACAGAAATCTATCACTGCTTTTTGGAAACATTGGAAGCTGTCCTTTAAGACTACGTTCCAAGAAATATTGATTTAAAGCCGGAAATAATTTTTAAACACTTGAAAAGTCATTTTTGTCATCATTTTCAGTCATTTTTGAAAAGTTTCTAACCTTAAAATGGCCGTAGAACAGCCAATAATAGAGCTACAGAAATCTATCACTGCTTTTTGGAAACATTGGAAGCTGTCCTTTAAGACTACGTTCCAAGAAATATTGATTTAAAGCCGGAAATAATTTTTAAACACTTGAAAAGTCATTTTTGTCATCATTTTCAGTCATTTTTGAAAAGTTTCTAACCTTAAAATGGCCGTAGAACAGCCAATAATAGAGCTACAGAAATCTATCACTGCTTTTTGGAAACATTGGAAGCTGTCCTTTAAGACTACGTTCCAAGAAATATTGATTTAAAGCCGGAAATAATTTTTAAACACTTGAAAAGTCATTTTTGTCATCATTTTCAGTCATTTTTGAAAAGTTTCTAAACTTAAAATGGCCGTAGAACAGCCAATAATAGAGCTACAGAAATCTATCACTGCTTTTTGGAAACATTGGAAGCTGTCCTTTAAGACTACGTTCCAAGAAATATTGATTTAAAGCCGGAAATAATTTTTAAACACTTGAAAAGTCATTTTTGTCATCATTTTCAGTCATTTTTGAAAAGTTTCTAAACTTAAAATGGCCGTAGAACAGCCAATAATAGAGCTACAGAAATCTATCACTGCTTTTTGGAAACATTGGAAGCTGTCCTTTAAGACTACGTTCCAAGAAATATTGATTTAAAGCCGGAAATAATTTTTAAACACTTGAAAAGTCATTTTTGTCATCATTTTCAGTCATTTTTGAAAAGTTTCTAACCTTAAAATGGCCGTAGAACAGCCAATAATAGAGCTACAGAAATCTATCACTGCTTTTTGGAAACATTGGAAGCTGTCCTTTAAGACTACGTTCCAAGAAATATTGATTTAAAGCCGGAAATAATTTTTAAACACTTGAAAAGTCATTTTTGTCATCATTTTCAGTCATTTTTGAAAAGTTTCTAACCTTAAAATGGCCGTAGAACAGCCAATAATAGAGCTACAGAAATCTATCACTGCTTTTTGGAAACATTGGAAGCTGTCCTTTAAGACTACGTTCCAAGAAATATTGATTTAAAGCCGGAAATAATTTTTAAACACTTGAAAAGTCATTTTTGTCATCATTTTCAGTCATTTTTGAAAAGTTTCTAACCTTAAAATGGCCGTAGAACAGCCAATAATAGAGCTACAGAAATCTATCACTGCTTTTTGGAAACATTGGAAGCTGTCCTTTAAGACTACGTTCCAAGAAATATTGATTTAAAGCCGGAAATAATTTTTAAACACTTGAAAAGTCATTTTTGTCATCATTTTCAGTCATTTTTGAAAAGTTTCTAACCTTAAAATGGCCGTAGAACAGCCAATAATAGAGCTACAGAAATCTATCACTGCTTTTTGGAAACATTGGAAGCTGTCCTTTAAGACTACGTTCCAAGAAATATTGATTTAAAGCCGGAAATAATTTTTAAACACTTGAAAAGTCATTTTTGTCATCATTTTCAGTCATTTTTGAAAAGTTTCTAACCTTAAAATGGCCGTAGAACAGCCAATAATAGAGCTACAGAAATCTATCACTGCTTTTTGGAAACATTGGAAGCTGTCCTTTAAGACTACGTTCCAAGAAATATTGATTTAAAGCCGGAAATAATTTTTAAACACTTGAAAAGTCATTTTTGTCATCATTTTCAGTCATTTTTGAAAAGTTTCTAACCTTAAAATGGCCGTAGAACAGCCAATAATAGAGCTACAGAAATCTATCACTGCTTTTTGGAAACATTGGAAGCTGTCCTTTAAGACTACGTTCCAAGAAATATTGATTTAAAGCCGGAAATAATTTTTAAACACTTGAAAAGTCATTTTTGTCATCATTTTCAGTCATTTTTGAAAAGTTTCTAACCTTAAAATGGCCGTAGAACAGCCAATAATAGAGCTACAGAAATCTATCACTGCTTTTTGGAAACATTGGAAGCTGTCCTTTAAGACTACGTTCCAAGAAATATTGATTTAAAGCCGGAAATAATTTTTAAACACTTGAAAAGTCATTTTTGTCATCATTTTCAGTCATTTTTGAAAAGTTTCTAACCTTAAAATGGCCGTAGAACAGCCAATAATAGAGCTACAGAAATCTATCACTGCTTTTTGGAAACATTGGAAGCTGTCCTTTAAGACTACGTTCCAAGAAATATTGATTTAAAGCCGGAAATAATTTTTAAACACTTGAAAAGTCATTTTTGTCATCATTTTCAGTCATTTTTGAAAAGTTTCTAACCTTAAAATGGCCGTAGAACAGCCAATAATAGAGCTACAGAAATCTATCACTGCTTTTTGGAAACATTGGAAGCTGTCCTTTAAGACTACGTTCCAAGAAATATTGATTTAAAGCCGGAAATAATTTTTAAACACTTGAAAAGTCATTTTTGTCATCATTTTCAGTCATTTTTGAAAAGTTTCTAAACTTAAAATGGCCGTAGAACAGCCAATAATAGAGCTACAGAAATCTATCACTGCTTTTTGGAAACATTGGAAGCTGTCCTTTAAGACTACGTTCCAAGAAATATTGATTTAAAGCCGGAAATAATTTTTAAACACTTGAAAAGTCATTTTTGTCATCATTTTCAGTCATTTTTGAAAAGTTTCTAACCTTAAAATGGCCGTAGAACAGCCAATAATAGAGCTACAGAAATCTATCACTGCTTTTTGGAAACATTGGAAGCTGTCCTTTAAGACTACGTTCCAAGAAATATTGATTTAAAGCCGGAAATAATTTTTAAACACTTGAAAAGTCATTTTTGTCATCATTTTCAGTCATTTTTGAAAAGTTTCTAACCTTAAAATGGCCGTAGAACAGCCAATAATAGAGCTACAGAAATCTATCACTGCTTTTTGGAAACATTGGAAGCTGTCCTTTAAGACTACGTTCCAAGAAATATTGATTTAAAGCCGGAAATAATTTTTAAACACTTGAAAAGTCATTTTTGTCATCATTTTCAGTCATTTTTGAAAAGTTTCTAAACTTAAAATGGCCGTAGAACAGCCAATAATAGAGCTACAGAAATCTATCACTGCTTTTTGGAAACATTGGAAGCTGTCCTTTAAGACTACGTTCCAAGAAATATTGATTTAAAGCCGGAAATAATTTTTAAACACTTGAAAAGTCATTTTTGTCATCATTTTCAGTCATTTTTGAAAAGTTTCTAACCTTAAAATGGCCGTAGAACAGCCAATAATAGAGCTACAGAAATCTATCACTGCTTTTTGGAAACATTGGAAGCTGTCCTTTAAGACTACGTTCCAAGAAATATTGATTTAAAGCCGGAAATAATTTTTAAACACTTGAAAAGTCATTTTTGTCATCATTTTCAGTCATTTTTGAAAAGTTTCTAACCTTAAAATGGCCGTAGAACAGCCAATAATAGAGCTACAGAAATCTATCACTGCTTTTTGGAAACATTGGAAGCTGTCCTTTAAGACTACGTTCCAAGAAATATTGATTTAAAGCCGGAAATAATTTTTAAACACTTGAAAAGTCATTTTTGTCATCATTTTCAGTCATTTTTGAAAAGTTTCTAACCTTAAAATGGCCGTAGAACAGCCAATAATAGAGCTACAGAAATCTATCACTGCTTTTTGGAAACATTGGAAGCTGTCCTTTAAGACTACGTTCCAAGAAATATTGATTTAAAGCCGGAAATAATTTTTAAACACTTGAAAAGTCATTTTTGTCATCATTTTCAGTCATTTTTGAAAAGTTTCTAACCTTAAAATGGCCGTAGAACAGCCAATAATAGAGCTACAGAAATCTATCACTGCTTTTTGGAAACATTGGAAGCTGTCCTTTAAGACTACGTTCCAAGAAATATTGATTTAAAGCCGGAAATAATTTTTAAACACTTGAAAAGTCATTTTTGTCATCATTTTCAGTCATTTTTGAAAAGTTTCTAACCTTAAAATGGCCGTAGAACAGCCAATAATAGAGCTACAGAAATCTATCACTGCTTTTTGGAAACATTGGAAGCTGTCCTTTAAGACTACGTTCCAAGAAATATTGATTTAAAGCCGGAAATAATTTTTAAACACTTGAAAAGTCATTTTTGTCATCATTTTCAGTCATTTTTGAAAAGTTTCTAACCTTAAAATGGCCGTAGAACAGCCAATAATAGAGCTACAGAAATCTATCACTGCTTTTTGGAAACATTGGAAGCTGTCCTTTAAGACTACGTTCCAAGAAATATTGATTTAAAGCCGGAAATAATTTTTAAACACTTGAAAAGTCATTTTTGTCATCATTTTCAGTCATTTTTGAAAAGTTTCTAACCTTAAAATGGCCGTAGAACAGCCAATAATAGAGCTACAGAAATCTATCACTGCTTTTTGGAAACATTGGAAGCTGTCCTTTAAGACTACGTTCCAAGAAATATTGATTTAAAGCCGGAAATAATTTTTAAACACTTGAAAAGTCATTTTTGTCATCATTTTCAGTCATTTTTGAAAAGTTTCTAACCTTAAAATGGCCGTAGAACAGCCAATAATAGAGCTACAGAAATCTATCACTGCTTTTTGGAAACATTGGAAGCTGTCCTTTAAGACTACGTTCCAAGAAATATTGATTTAAAGCCGGAAATAATTTTTAAACACTTGAAAAGTCATTTTTGTCATCATTTTCAGTCATTTTTGAAAAGTTTCTAACCTTAAAATGGCCGTAGAACAGCCAATAATAGAGCTACAGAAATCTATCACTGCTTTTTGGAAACATTGGAAGCTGTCCTTTAAGACTACGTTCCAAGAAATATTGATTTAAAGCCGGAAATAATTTTTAAACACTTGAAAAGTCATTTTTGTCATCATTTTCAGTCATTTTTGAAAAGTTTCTAACCTTAAAATGGCCGTAGAACAGCCAATAATAGAGCTACAGAAATCTATCACTGCTTTTTGGAAACATTGGAAGCTGTCCTTTAAGACTACGTTCCAAGAAATATTGATTTAAAGCCGGAAATAATTTTTAAACACTTGAAAAGTCATTTTTGTCATCATTTTCAGTCATTTTTGAAAAGTTTCTAACCTTAAAATGGCCGTAGAACAGCCAATAATAGAGCTACAGAAATCTATCACTGCTTTTTGGAAACATTGGAAGCTGTCCTTTAAGACTACGTTCCAAGAAATATTGATTTAAAGCCGGAAATAATTTTTAAACACTTGAAAAGTCATTTTTGTCATCATTTTCAGTCATTTTTGAAAAGTTTCTAAACCTTAAAATGGCCGTAGAACAGCCAATAATAGAGCTACAGAAATCTATCACTGCTTTTTGGAAACATTGGAAGCTGTCCTTTAAGACTACGTTCCAAGAAATATTGATTTAAAGCCGGAAATAATTTTTAAACACTTGAAAAGTCATTTTTGTCATCATTTTCAGTCATTTTTGAAAAGTTTCTAACCTTAAAATGGCCGTAGAACAGCCAATAATAGAGCTACAGAAATCTATCACTGCTTTTTGGAAACATTGGAAGCTGTCCTTTAAGACTACGTTCCAAGAAATATTGATTTAAAGCCGGAAATAATTTTTAAACACTTGAAAAGTCATTTTTGTCATCATTTTCAGTCATTTTTGAAAAGTTTCTAACCTTAAAATGGCCGTAGAACAGCCAATAATAGAGCTACAGAAATCTATCACTGCTTTTTGGAAACATTGGAAGCTGTCCTTTAAGACTACGTTCCAAGAAATATTGATTTAAAGCCGGAAATAATTTTTAAACACTTGAAAAGTCATTTTTGTCATCATTTTCAGTCATTTTTGAAAAGTTTCTAACCTTAAAATGGCCGTAGAACAGCCAATAATAGAGCTACAGAAATCTATCACTGCTTTTTGGAAACATTGGAAGCTGTCCTTTAAGACTACGTTCCAAGAAATATTGATTTAAAGCCGGAAATAATTTTTAAACACTTGAAAAGTCATTTTTGTCATCATTTTCAGTCATTTTTGAAAAGTTTCTAACCTTAAAATGGCCGTAGAACAGCCAATAATAGAGCTACAGAAATCTATCACTGCTTTTTGGAAACATTGGAAGCTGTCCTTTAAGACTACGTTCCAAGAAATATTGATTTAAAGCCGGAAATAATTTTTAAACACTTGAAAAGTCATTTTTGTCATCATTTTCAGTCATTTTTGAAAAGTTTCTAACCTTAAAATGGCCGTAGAACAGCCAATAATAGAGCTACAGAAATCTATCACTGCTTTTTGGAAACATTGGAAGCTGTCCTTTAAGACTACGTTCCAAGAAATATTGATTTAAAGCCGGAAATAATTTTTAAACACTTGAAAAGTCATTTTTGTCATCATTTTCAGTCATTTTTGAAAAGTTTCTAACCTTAAAATGGCCGTAGAACAGCCAATAATAGAGCTACAGAAATCTATCACTGCTTTTTGGAAACATTGGAAGCTGTCCTTTAAGACTACGTTCCAAGAAATATTGATTTAAAGCCGGAAATAATTTTTAAACACTTGAAAAGTCATTTTTGTCATCATTTTCAGTCATTTTTGAAAAGTTTCTAAACTTAAAATGGCCGTAGAACAGCCAATAATAGAGCTACAGAAATCTATCACTGCTTTTTGGAAACATTGGAAGCTGTCCTTTAAGACTACGTTCCAAGAAATATTGATTTAAAGCCGGAAATAATTTTTAAACACTTGAAAAGTCATTTTTGTCATCATTTTCAGTCATTTTTGAAAAGTTTCTAAACTTAAAATGGCCGTAGAACAGCCAATAATAGAGCTACAGAAATCTATCACTGCTTTTTGGAAACATTGGAAGCTGTCCTTTAAGACTACGTTCCAAGAAATATTGATTTAAAGCCGGAAATAATTTTTAAACACTTGAAAAGTCATTTTTGTCATCATTTTCAGTCATTTTTGAAAAGTTTCTAACCTTAAAATGGCCGTAGAACAGCCAATAATAGAGCTACAGAAATCTATCACTGCTTTTTGGAAACATTGGAAGCTGTCCTTTAAGACTACGTTCCAAGAAATATTGATTTAAAGCCGGAAATAATTTTTAAACACTTGAAAAGTCATTTTTGTCATCATTTTCAGTCATTTTTGAAAAGTTTCTAACCTTAAAATGGCCGTAGAACAGCCAATAATAGAGCTACAGAAATCTATCACTGCTTTTTGGAAACATTGGAAGCTGTCCTTTAAGACTACGTTCCAAGAAATATTGATTTAAAGCCGGAAATAATTTTTAAACACTTGAAAAGTCATTTTTGTCATCATTTTCAGTCATTTTTGAAAAGTTTCTAACCTTAAAATGGCCGTAGAACAGCCAATAATAGAGCTACAGAAATCTATCACTGCTTTTTGGAAACATTGGAAGCTGTCCTTTAAGACTACGTTCCAAGAAATATTGATTTAAAGCCGGAAATAATTTTTAAACACTTGAAAAGTCATTTTTGTCATCATTTTCAGTCATTTTTGAAAAGTTTCTAAACTTAAAATGGCCGTAGAACAGCCAATAATAGAGCTACAGAAATCTATCACTGCTTTTTGGAAACATTGGAAGCTGTCCTTTAAGACTACGTTCCAAGAAATATTGATTTAAAGCCGGAAATAATTTTTAAACACTTGAAAAGTCATTTTTGTCATCATTTTCAGTCATTTTTGAAAAGTTTCTAACCTTAAAATGGCCGTAGAACAGCCAATAATAGAGCTACAGAAATCTATCACTGCTTTTTGGAAACATTGGAAGCTGTCCTTTAAGACTACGTTCCAAGAAATATTGATTTAAAGCCGGAAATAATTTTTAAACACTTGAAAAGTCATTTTTGTCATCATTTTCAGTCATTTTTGAAAAGTTTCTAAACTTAAAATGGCCGTAGAACAGCCAATAATAGAGCTACAGAAATCTATCACTGCTTTTTGGAAACATTGGAAGCTGTCCTTTAAGACTACGTTCCAAGAAATATTGATTTAAAGCCGGAAATAATTTTTAAACACTTGAAAAGTCATTTTTGTCATCATTTTCAGTCATTTTTGAAAAGTTTCTAACCTTAAAATGGCCGTAGAACAGCCAATAATAGAGCTACAGAAATCTATCACTGCTTTTTGGAAACATTGGAAGCTGTCCTTTAAGACTACGTTCCAAGAAATATTGATTTAAAGCCGGAAATAATTTTTAAACACTTGAAAAGTCATTTTTGTCATCATTTTCAGTCATTTTTGAAAAGTTTCTAAACTTAAAATGGCCGTAGAACAGCCAATAATAGAGCTACAGAAATCTATCACTGCTTTTTGGAAACATTGGAAGCTGTCCTTTAAGACTACGTTCCAAGAAATATTGATTTAAAGCCGGAAATAATTTTTAAACACTTGAAAAGTCATTTTTGTCATCATTTTCAGTCATTTTTGAAAAGTTTCTAACCTTAAAATGGCCGTAGAACAGCCAATAATAGAGCTACAGAAATCTATCACTGCTTTTTGGAAACATTGGAAGCTGTCCTTTAAGACTACGTTCCAAGAAATATTGATTTAAAGCCGGAAATAATTTTTAAACACTTGAAAAGTCATTTTTGTCATCATTTTCAGTCATTTTTGAAAAGTTTCTAAACTTAAAATGGCCGTAGAACAGCCAATAATAGAGCTACAGAAATCTATCACTGCTTTTTGGAAACATTGGAAGCTGTCCTTTAAGACTACGTTCCAAGAAATATTGATTTAAAGCCGGAAATAATTTTTAAACACTTGAAAAGTCATTTTTGTCATCATTTTCAGTCATTTTTGAAAAGTTTCTAACCTTAAAATGGCCGTAGAACAGCCAATAATAGAGCTACAGAAATCTATCACTGCTTTTTGGAAACATTGGAAGCTGTCCTTTAAGACTACGTTCCAAGAAATATTGATTTAAAGCCGGAAATAATTTTTAAACACTTGAAAAGTCATTTTTGTCATCATTTTCAGTCATTTTTGAAAAGTTTCTAACCTTAAAATGGCCGTAGAACAGCCAATAATAGAGCTACAGAAATCTATCACTGCTTTTTGGAAACATTGGAAGCTGTCCTTTAAGACTACGTTCCAAGAAATATTGATTTAAAGCCGGAAATAATTTTTAAACACTTGAAAAGTCATTTTTGTCATCATTTTCAGTCATTTTTGAAAAGTTTCTAACCTTAAAATGGCCGTAGAACAGCCAATAATAGAGCTACAGAAATCTATCACTGCTTTTTGGAAACATTGGAAGCTGTCCTTTAAGACTACGTTCCAAGAAATATTGATTTAAAGCCGGAAATAATTTTTAAACACTTGAAAAGTCATTTTTGTCATCATTTTCAGTCATTTTTGAAAAGTTTCTAAACTTAAAATGGCCGTAGAACAGCCAATAATAGAGCTACAGAAATCTATCACTGCTTTTTGGAAACATTGGAAGCTGTCCTTTAAGACTACGTTCCAAGAAATATTGATTTAAAGCCGGAAATAATTTTTAAACACTTGAAAAGTCATTTTTGTCATCATTTTCAGTCATTTTTGAAAAGTTTCTAACCTTAAAATGGCCGTAGAACAGCCAATAATAGAGCTACAGAAATCTATCACTGCTTTTTGGAAACATTGGAAGCTGTCCTTTAAGACTACGTTCCAAGAAATATTGATTTAAAGCCGGAAATAATTTTTAAACACTTGAAAAGTCATTTTTGTCATCATTTTCAGTCATTTTTGAAAAGTTTCTAACCTTAAAATGGCCGTAGAACAGCCAATAATAGAGCTACAGAAATCTATCACTGCTTTTTGGAAACATTGGAAGCTGTCCTTTAAGACTACGTTCCAAGAAATATTGATTTAAAGCCGGAAATAATTTTTAAACACTTGAAAAGTCATTTTTGTCATCATTTTCAGTCATTTTTGAAAAGTTTCTAACCTTAAAATGGCCGTAGAACAGCCAATAATAGAGCTACAGAAATCTATCACTGCTTTTTGGAAACATTGGAAGCTGTCCTTTAAGACTACGTTCCAAGAAATATTGATTTAAAGCCGGAAATAATTTTTAAACACTTGAAAAGTCATTTTTGTCATCATTTTCAGTCATTTTTGAAAAGTTTCTAAACTTAAAATGGCCGTAGAACAGCCAATAATAGAGCTACAGAAATCTATCACTGCTTTTTGGAAACATTGGAAGCTGTCCTTTAAGACTACGTTCCAAGAAATATTGATTTAAAGCCGGAAATAATTTTTAAACACTTGAAAAGTCATTTTTGTCATCATTTTCAGTCATTTTTGAAAAGTTTCTAACCTTAAAATGGCCGTAGAACAGCCAATAATAGAGCTACAGAAATCTATCACTGCTTTTTGGAAACATTGGAAGCTGTCCTTTAAGACTACGTTCCAAGAAATATTGATTTAAAGCCGGAAATAATTTTTAAACACTTGAAAAGTCATTTTTGTCATCATTTTCAGTCATTTTTGAAAAGTTTCTAACCTTAAAATGGCCGTAGAACAGCCAATAATAGAGCTACAGAAATCTATCACTGCTTTTTGGAAACATTGGAAGCTGTCCTTTAAGACTACGTTCCAAGAAATATTGATTTAAAGCCGGAAATAATTTTTAAACACTTGAAAAGTCATTTTTGTCATCATTTTCAGTCATTTTTGAAAAGTTTCTAACCTTAAAATGGCCGTAGAACAGCCAATAATAGAGCTACAGAAATCTATCACTGCTTTTTGGAAACATTGGAAGCTGTCCTTTAAGACTACGTTCCAAGAAATATTGATTTAAAGCCGGAAATAATTTTTAAACACTTGAAAAGTCATTTTTGTCATCATTTTCAGTCATTTTTGAAAAGTTTCTAACCTTAAAATGGCCGTAGAACAGCCAATAATAGAGCTACAGAAATCTATCACTGCTTTTTGGAAACATTGGAAGCTGTCCTTTAAGACTACGTTCCAAGAAATATTGATTTAAAGCCGGAAATAATTTTTAAACACTTGAAAAGTCATTTTTGTCATCATTTTCAGTCATTTTTGAAAAGTTTCTAAACTTAAAATGGCCGTAGAACAGCCAATAATAGAGCTACAGAAATCTATCACTGCTTTTTGGAAACATTGGAAGCTGTCCTTTAAGACTACGTTCCAAGAAATATTGATTTAAAGCCGGAAATAATTTTTAAACACTTGAAAAGTCATTTTTGTCATCATTTTCAGTCATTTTTGAAAAGTTTCTAACCTTAAAATGGCCGTAGAACAGCCAATAATAGAGCTACAGAAATCTATCACTGCTTTTTGGAAACATTGGAAGCTGTCCTTTAAGACTACGTTCCAAGAAATATTGATTTAAAGCCGGAAATAATTTTTAAACACTTGAAAAGTCATTTTTGTCATCATTTTCAGTCATTTTTGAAAAGTTTCTAACCTTAAAATGGCCGTAGAACAGCCAATAATAGAGCTACAGAAATCTATCACTGCTTTTTGGAAACATTGGAAGCTGTCCTTTAAGACTACGTTCCAAGAAATATTGATTTAAAGCCGGAAATAATTTTTAAACACTTGAAAAGTCATTTTTGTCATCATTTTCAGTCATTTTTGAAAAGTTTCTAACCTTAAAATGGCCGTAGAACAGCCAATAATAGAGCTACAGAAATCTATCACTGCTTTTTGGAAACATTGGAAGCTGTCCTTTAAGACTACGTTCCAAGAAATATTGATTTAAAGCCGGAAATAATTTTTAAACACTTGAAAAGTCATTTTTGTCATCATTTTCAGTCATTTTTGAAAAGTTTCTAACCTTAAAATGGCCGTAGAACAGCCAATAATAGAGCTACAGAAATCTATCACTGCTTTTTGGAAACATTGGAAGCTGTCCTTTAAGACTACGTTCCAAGAAATATTGATTTAAAGCCGGAAATAATTTTTAAACACTTGAAAAGTCATTTTTGTCATCATTTTCAGTCATTTTTGAAAAGTTTCTAACCTTAAAATGGCCGTAGAACAGCCAATAATAGAGCTACAGAAATCTATCACTGCTTTTTGGAAACATTGGAAGCTGTCCTTTAAGACTACGTTCCAAGAAATATTGATTTAAAGCCGGAAATAATTTTTAAACACTTGAAAAGTCATTTTTGTCATCATTTTCAGTCATTTTTGAAAAGTTTCTAACCTTAAAATGGCCGTAGAACAGCCAATAATAGAGCTACAGAAATCTATCACTGCTTTTTGGAAACATTGGAAGCTGTCCTTTAAGACTACGTTCCAAGAAATATTGATTTAAAGCCGGAAATAATTTTTAAACACTTGAAAAGTCATTTTTGTCATCATTTTCAGTCATTTTTGAAAAGTTTCTAACCTTAAAATGGCCGTAGAACAGCCAATAATAGAGCTACAGAAATCTATCACTGCTTTTTGGAAACATTGGAAGCTGTCCTTTAAGACTACGTTCCAAGAAATATTGATTTAAAGCCGGAAATAATTTTTAAACACTTGAAAAGTCATTTTTGTCATCATTTTCAGTCATTTTTGAAAAGTTTCTAACCTTAAAATGGCCGTAGAACAGCCAATAATAGAGCTACAGAAATCTATCACTGCTTTTTGGAAACATTGGAAGCTGTCCTTTAAGACTACGTTCCAAGAAATATTGATTTAAAGCCGGAAATAATTTTTAAACACTTGAAAAGTCATTTTTGTCATCATTTTCAGTCATTTTTGAAAAGTTTCTAACCTTAAAATGGCCGTAGAACAGCCAATAATAGAGCTACAGAAATCTATCACTGCTTTTTGGAAACATTGGAAGCTGTCCTTTAAGACTACGTTCCAAGAAATATTGATTTAAAGCCGGAAATAATTTTTAAACACTTGAAAAGTCATTTTTGTCATCATTTTCAGTCATTTTTGAAAAGTTTCTAACCTTAAAATGGCCGTAGAACAGCCAATAATAGAGCTACAGAAATCTATCACTGCTTTTTGGAAACATTGGAAGCTGTCCTTTAAGACTACGTTCCAAGAAATATTGATTTAAAGCCGGAAATAATTTTTAAACACTTGAAAAGTCATTTTTGTCATCATTTTCAGTCATTTTTGAAAAGTTTCTAAACTTAAAATGGCCGTAGAACAGCCAATAATAGAGCTACAGAAATCTATCACTGCTTTTTGGAAACATTGGAAGCTGTCCTTTAAGACTACGTTCCAAGAAATATTGATTTAAAGCCGGAAATAATTTTTAAACACTTGAAAAGTCATTTTTGTCATCATTTTCAGTCATTTTTGAAAAGTTTCTAAACTTAAAATGGCCGTAGAACAGCCAATAATAGAGCTACAGAAATCTATCACTGCTTTTTGGAAACATTGGAAGCTGTCCTTTAAGACTACGTTCCAAGAAATATTGATTTAAAGCCGGAAATAATTTTTAAACACTTGAAAAGTCATTTTTGTCATCATTTTCAGTCATTTTTGAAAAGTTTCTAACCTTAAAATGGCCGTAGAACAGCCAATAATAGAGCTACAGAAATCTATCACTGCTTTTTGGAAACATTGGAAGCTGTCCTTTAAGACTACGTTCCAAGAAATATTGATTTAAAGCCGGAAATAATTTTTAAACACTTGAAAAGTCATTTTTGTCATCATTTTCAGTCATTTTTGAAAAGTTTCTAACCTTAAAATGGCCGTAGAACAGCCAATAATAGAGCTACAGAAATCTATCACTGCTTTTTGGAAACATTGGAAGCTGTCCTTTAAGACTACGTTCCAAGAAATATTGATTTAAAGCCGGAAATAATTTTTAAACACTTGAAAAGTCATTTTTGTCATCATTTTCAGTCATTTTTGAAAAGTTTCTAACCTTAAAATGGCCGTAGAACAGCCAATAATAGAGCTACAGAAATCTATCACTGCTTTTTGGAAACATTGGAAGCTGTCCTTTAAGACTACGTTCCAAGAAATATTGATTTAAAGCCGGAAATAATTTTTAAACACTTGAAAAGTCATTTTTGTCATCATTTTCAGTCATTTTTGAAAAGTTTCTAACCTTAAAATGGCCGTAGAACAGCCAATAATAGAGCTACAGAAATCTATCACTGCTTTTTGGAAACATTGGAAGCTGTCCTTTAAGACTACGTTCCAAGAAATATTGATTTAAAGCCGGAAATAATTTTTAAACACTTGAAAAGTCATTTTTGTCATCATTTTCAGTCATTTTTGAAAAGTTTCTAACCTTAAAATGGCCGTAGAACAGCCAATAATAGAGCTACAGAAATCTATCACTGCTTTTTGGAAACATTGGAAGCTGTCCTTTAAGACTACGTTCCAAGAAATATTGATTTAAAGCCGGAAATAATTTTTAAACACTTGAAAAGTCATTTTTGTCATCATTTTCAGTCATTTTTGAAAAGTTTCTAACCTTAAAATGGCCGTAGAACAGCCAATAATAGAGCTACAGAAATCTATCACTGCTTTTTGGAAACATTGGAAGCTGTCCTTTAAGACTACGTTCCAAGAAATATTGATTTAAAGCCGGAAATAATTTTTAAACACTTGAAAAGTCATTTTTGTCATCATTTTCAGTCATTTTTGAAAAGTTTCTAACCTTAAAATGGCCGTAGAACAGCCAATAATAGAGCTACAGAAATCTATCACTGCTTTTTGGAAACATTGGAAGCTGTCCTTTAAGACTACGTTCCAAGAAATATTGATTTAAAGCCGGAAATAATTTTTAAACACTTGAAAAGTCATTTTTGTCATCATTTTCAGTCATTTTTGAAAAGTTTCTAACCTTAAAATGGCCGTAGAACAGCCAATAATAGAGCTACAGAAATCTATCACTGCTTTTTGGAAACATTGGAAGCTGTCCTTTAAGACTACGTTCCAAGAAATATTGATTTAAAGCCGGAAATAATTTTTAAACACTTGAAAAGTCATTTTTGTCATCATTTTCAGTCATTTTTGAAAAGTTTCTAACCTTAAAATGGCCGTAGAACAGCCAATAATAGAGCTACAGAAATCTATCACTGCTTTTTGGAAACATTGGAAGCTGTCCTTTAAGACTACGTTCCAAGAAATATTGATTTAAAGCCGGAAATAATTTTTAAACACTTGAAAAGTCATTTTTGTCATCATTTTCAGTCATTTTTGAAAAGTTTCTAACCTTAAAATGGCCGTAGAACAGCCAATAATAGAGCTACAGAAATCTATCACTGCTTTTTGGAAACATTGGAAGCTGTCCTTTAAGACTACGTTCCAAGAAATATTGATTTAAAGCCGGAAATAATTTTTAAACACTTGAAAAGTCATTTTTGTCATCATTTTCAGTCATTTTTGAAAAGTTTCTAACCTTAAAATGGCCGTAGAACAGCCAATAATAGAGCTACAGAAATCTATCACTGCTTTTTGGAAACATTGGAAGCTGTCCTTTAAGACTACGTTCCAAGAAATATTGATTTAAAGCCGGAAATAATTTTTAAACACTTGAAAAGTCATTTTTGTCATCATTTTCAGTCATTTTTGAAAAGTTTCTAACCTTAAAATGGCCGTAGAACAGCCAATAATAGAGCTACAGAAATCTATCACTGCTTTTTGGAAACATTGGAAGCTGTCCTTTAAGACTACGTTCCAAGAAATATTGATTTAAAGCCGGAAATAATTTTTAAACACTTGAAAAGTCATTTTTGTCATCATTTTCAGTCATTTTTGAAAAGTTTCTAACCTTAAAATGGCCGTAGAACAGCCAATAATAGAGCTACAGAAATCTATCACTGCTTTTTGGAAACATTGGAAGCTGTCCTTTAAGACTACGTTCCAAGAAATATTGATTTAAAGCCGGAAATAATTTTTAAACACTTGAAAAGTCATTTTTGTCATCATTTTCAGTCATTTTTGAAAAGTTTCTAACCTTAAAATGGCCGTAGAACAGCCAATAATAGAGCTACAGAAATCTATCACTGCTTTTTGGAAACATTGGAAGCTGTCCTTTAAGACTACGTTCCAAGAAATATTGATTTAAAGCCGGAAATAATTTTTAAACACTTGAAAAGTCATTTTTGTCATCATTTTCAGTCATTTTTGAAAAGTTTCTAACCTTAAAATGGCCGTAGAACAGCCAATAATAGAGCTACAGAAATCTATCACTGCTTTTTGGAAACATTGGAAGCTGTCCTTTAAGACTACGTTCCAAGAAATATTGATTTAAAGCCGGAAATAATTTTTAAACACTTGAAAAGTCATTTTTGTCATCATTTTCAGTCATTTTTGAAAAGTTTCTAACCTTAAAATGGCCGTAGAACAGCCAATAATAGAGCTACAGAAATCTATCACTGCTTTTTGGAAACATTGGAAGCTGTCCTTTAAGACTACGTTCCAAGAAATATTGATTTAAAGCCGGAAATAATTTTTAAACACTTGAAAAGTCATTTTTGTCATCATTTTCAGTCATTTTTGAAAAGTTTCTAACCTTAAAATGGCCGTAGAACAGCCAATAATAGAGCTACAGAAATCTATCACTGCTTTTTGGAAACATTGGAAGCTGTCCTTTAAGACTACGTTCCAAGAAATATTGATTTAAAGCCGGAAATAATTTTTAAACACTTGAAAAGTCATTTTTGTCATCATTTTCAGTCATTTTTGAAAAGTTTCTAACCTTAAAATGGCCGTAGAACAGCCAATAATAGAGCTACAGAAATCTATCACTGCTTTTTGGAAACATTGGAAGCTGTCCTTTAAGACTACGTTCCAAGAAATATTGATTTAAAGCCGGAAATAATTTTTAAACACTTGAAAAGTCATTTTTGTCATCATTTTCAGTCATTTTTGAAAAGTTTCTAACCTTAAAATGGCCGTAGAACAGCCAATAATAGAGCTACAGAAATCTATCACTGCTTTTTGGAAACATTGGAAGCTGTCCTTTAAGACTACGTTCCAAGAAATATTGATTTAAAGCCGGAAATAATTTTTAAACACTTGAAAAGTCATTTTTGTCATCATTTTCAGTCATTTTTGAAAAGTTTCTAACCTTAAAATGGCCGTAGAACAGCCAATAATAGAGCTACAGAAATCTATCACTGCTTTTTGGAAACATTGGAAGCTGTCCTTTAAGACTACGTTCCAAGAAATATTGATTTAAAGCCGGAAATAATTTTTAAACACTTGAAAAGTCATTTTTGTCATCATTTTCAGTCATTTTTGAAAAGTTTCTAACCTTAAAATGGCCGTAGAACAGCCAATAATAGAGCTACAGAAATCTATCACTGCTTTTTGGAAACATTGGAAGCTGTCCTTTAAGACTACGTTCCAAGAAATATTGATTTAAAGCCGGAAATAATTTTTAAACACTTGAAAAGTCATTTTTGTCATCATTTTCAGTCATTTTTGAAAAGTTTCTAACCTTAAAATGGCCGTAGAACAGCCAATAATAGAGCTACAGAAATCTATCACTGCTTTTTGGAAACATTGGAAGCTGTCCTTTAAGACTACGTTCCAAGAAATATTGATTTAAAGCCGGAAATAATTTTTAAACACTTGAAAAGTCATTTTTGTCATCATTTTCAGTCATTTTTGAAAAGTTTCTAACCTTAAAATGGCCGTAGAACAGCCAATAATAGAGCTACAGAAATCTATCACTGCTTTTTGGAAACATTGGAAGCTGTCCTTTAAGACTACGTTCCAAGAAATATTGATTTAAAGCCGGAAATAATTTTTAAACACTTGAAAAGTCATTTTTGTCATCATTTTCAGTCATTTTTGAAAAGTTTCTAACCTTAAAATGGCCGTAGAACAGCCAATAATAGAGCTACAGAAATCTATCACTGCTTTTTGGAAACATTGGAAGCTGTCCTTTAAGACTACGTTCCAAGAAATATTGATTTAAAGCCGGAAATAATTTTTAAACACTTGAAAAGTCATTTTTGTCATCATTTTCAGTCATTTTTGAAAAGTTTCTAACCTTAAAATGGCCGTAGAACAGCCAATAATAGAGCTACAGAAATCTATCACTGCTTTTTGGAAACATTGGAAGCTGTCCTTTAAGACTACGTTCCAAGAAATATTGATTTAAAGCCGGAAATAATTTTTAAACACTTGAAAAGTCATTTTTGTCATCATTTTCAGTCATTTTTGAAAAGTTTCTAACCTTAAAATGGCCGTAGAACAGCCAATAATAGAGCTACAGAAATCTATCACTGCTTTTTGGAAACATTGGAAGCTGTCCTTTAAGACTACGTTCCAAGAAATATTGATTTAAAGCCGGAAATAATTTTTAAACACTTGAAAAGTCATTTTTGTCATCATTTTCAGTCATTTTTGAAAAGTTTCTAACCTTAAAATGGCCGTAGAACAGCCAATAATAGAGCTACAGAAATCTATCACTGCTTTTTGGAAACATTGGAAGCTGTCCTTTAAGACTACGTTCCAAGAAATATTGATTTAAAGCCGGAAATAATTTTTAAACACTTGAAAAGTCATTTTTGTCATCATTTTCAGTCATTTTTGAAAAGTTTCTAACCTTAAAATGGCCGTAGAACAGCCAATAATAGAGCTACAGAAATCTATCACTGCTTTTTGGAAACATTGGAAGCTGTCCTTTAAGACTACGTTCCAAGAAATATTGATTTAAAGCCGGAAATAATTTTTAAACACTTGAAAAGTCATTTTTGTCATCATTTTCAGTCATTTTTGAAAAGTTTCTAACCTTAAAATGGCCGTAGAACAGCCAATAATAGAGCTACAGAAATCTATCACTGCTTTTTGAATTACTGTCCTTTAAGACTACGTTCCAAAAAATTTTGTTTAAAGCCGGAAATAATTTTTAAACACTTGAAAAGTCATTTTTGTCATCATTTTTGAAAAGTTTCTAACTTAAAATGGCCGTAGAACAGCCAATAATAGAGCTACAGAAATCTATCACTGCTTTTTGGAAACATTGGAAGCTGCTCCTTTAAGACTACGTTCCAAGAAATATTGATTTAAAGCCGGAAATAATTTTTAAACACTTGAAAAGTCATTTTTGTCATCATTTTCAGTCATTTTTGAAAAGTTTCTAACCTTAAAATGGCCGTAGAACAGCCAATAATAGAGCTACAGAAATCTATCACTGCTTTTTGGAAACATTGGAAGCTGTCCTTTAAGACTACGTTCCAAGAAATATTGATTTAAAGCCGGAAATAATTTTTAAACACTTGAAAAGTCATTTTTGTCATCATTTTCAGTCATTTTTGAAAAGTTTCTAAACTTAAAATGGCCGTAGAACAGCCAATAATAGAGCTACAGAAATCTATCACTGCTTTTTGGAAACATTGGAAGCTGTCCTTTAAGACTACGTTCCAAGAAATATTGATTTAAAGCCGGAAATAATTTTTAAACACTTGAAAAGTCATTTTTGTCATCATTTTCAGTCATTTTTGAAAAGTTTCTAACCTTAAAATGGCCGTAGAACAGCCAATAATAGAGCTACAGAAATCTATCACTGCTTTTTGGAAACATTGGAAGCTGTCCTTTAAGACTACGTTCCAAGAAATATTGATTTAAAGCCGGAAATAATTTTTAAACACTTGAAAAGTCATTTTTGTCATCATTTTCAGTCATTTTTGAAAAGTTTCTAACCTTAAAATGGCCGTAGAACAGCCAATAATAGAGCTACAGAAATCTATCACTGCTTTTTGGAAACATTGGAAGCTGTCCTTTAAGACTACGTTCCAAGAAATATTGATTTAAAGCCGGAAATAATTTTTAAACACTTGAAAAGTCATTTTTGTCATCATTTTCAGTCATTTTTGAAAAGTTTCTAACCTTAAAATGGCCGTAGAACAGCCAATAATAGAGCTACAGAAATCTATCACTGCTTTTTGGAAACATTGGAAGCTGTCCTTTAAGACTACGTTCCAAGAAATATTGATTTAAAGCCGGAAATAATTTTTAAACACTTGAAAAGTCATTTTTGTCATCATTTTCAGTCATTTTTGAAAAGTTTCTAACCTTAAAATGGCCGTAGAACAGCCAATAATAGAGCTACAGAAATCTATCACTGCTTTTTGGAAACATTGGAAGCTGTCCTTTAAGACTACGTTCCAAGAAATATTGATTTAAAGCCGGAAATAATTTTTAAACACTTGAAAAGTCATTTTTGTCATCATTTTCAGTCATTTTTGAAAAGTTTCTAACCTTAAAATGGCCGTAGAACAGCCAATAATAGAGCTACAGAAATCTATCACTGCTTTTTGGAAACATTGGAAGCTGTCCTTTAAGACTACGTTCCAAGAAATATTGATTTAAAGCCGGAAATAATTTTTAAACACTTGAAAAGTCATTTTTGTCATCATTTTCAGTCATTTTTGAAAAGTTTCTAACCTTAAAATGGCCGTAGAACAGCCAATAATAGAGCTACAGAAATCTATCACTGCTTTTTGGAAACATTGGAAGCTGTCCTTTAAGACTACGTTCCAAGAAATATTGATTTAAAGCCGGAAATAATTTTTAAACACTTGAAAAGTCATTTTTGTCATCATTTTCAGTCATTTTTGAAAAGTTTCTAACCTTAAAATGGCCGTAGAACAGCCAATAATAGAGCTACAGAAATCTATCACTGCTTTTTGGAAACATTGGAAGCTGTCCTTTAAGACTACGTTCCAAGAAATATTGATTTAAAGCCGGAAATAATTTTTAAACACTTGAAAAGTCATTTTTGTCATCATTTTCAGTCATTTTTGAAAAGTTTCTAACCTTAAAATGGCCGTAGAACAGCCAATAATAGAGCTACAGAAATCTATCACTGCTTTTTGGAAACATTGGAAGCTGTCCTTTAAGACTACGTTCCAAGAAATATTGATTTAAAGCCGGAAATAATTTTTAAACACTTGAAAAGTCATTTTTGTCATCATTTTCAGTCATTTTTGAAAAGTTTCTAACCTTAAAATGGCCGTAGAACAGCCAATAATAGAGCTACAGAAATCTATCACTGCTTTTTGGAAACATTGGAAGCTGTCCTTTAAGACTACGTTCCAAGAAATATTGATTTAAAGCCGGAAATAATTTTTAAACACTTGAAAAGTCATTTTTGTCATCATTTTCAGTCATTTTTGAAAAGTTTCTAACCTTAAAATGGCCGTAGAACAGCCAATAATAGAGCTACAGAAATCTATCACTGCTTTTTGGAAACATTGGAAGCTGTCCTTTAAGACTACGTTCCAAGAAATATTGATTTAAAGCCGGAAATAATTTTTAAACACTTGAAAAGTCATTTTTGTCATCATTTTCAGTCATTTTTGAAAAGTTTCTAAACCTTAAAATGGCCGTAGAACAGCCAATAATAGAGCTACAGAAATCTATCACTGCTTTTTGGAAACATTGGAAGCTGTCCTTTAAGACTACGTTCCAAGAAATATTGATTTAAAGCCGGAAATAATTTTTAAACACTTGAAAAGTCATTTTTGTCATCATTTTCAGTCATTTTTAAAAATAAAATTAACAAATGGCCGTAGAACAGCCAATAATAGAGCTACAGAAATCTATCACTGCTTTTGGGAAACATTGGAAGCTGTCCTTTAAGACTACGTTCCAAGAAATATTGATTTAAAGCCGGAAATAATTTTTAAACACTTGAAAAGTCATTTTTGTCATCATTTTCAGTCATTTTTGAAAAGTTTCTAACCTTAAAATGGCCGTAGAACAGCCAATAATAGAGCTACAGAAATCTATCACTGCTTTTTGGAAACATTGGAAGCTGTCCTTTAAGACTACGTTCCAAGAAATATTGATTTAAAGCCGGAAATAATTTTTAAACACTTGAAAAGTCATTTTTGTCATCATTTTCAGTCATTTTTGAAAAGTTTCTAACCTTAAAATGGCCGTAGAACAGCCAATAATAGAGCTACAGAAATCTATCACTGCTTTTTGGAAACATTGGAAGCTGTCCTTTAAGACTACGTTCCAAGAAATATTGATTTAAAGCCGGAAATAATTTTTAAACACTTGAAAAGTCATTTTTGTCATCATTTTCAGTCATTTTTGAAAAGTTTCTAACCTTAAAATGGCCGTAGAACAGCCAATAATAGAGCTACAGAAATCTATCACTGCTTTTTGGAAACATTGGAAGCTGTCCTTTAAGACTACGTTCCAAGAAATATTGATTTAAAGCCGGAAATAATTTTTAAACACTTGAAAAGTCATTTTTGTCATCATTTTCAGTCATTTTTGAAAAGTTTCTAACCTTAAAATGGCCGTAGAACAGCCAATAATAGAGCTACAGAAATCTATCACTGCTTTTTGGAAACATTGGAAGCTGTCCTTTAAGACTACGTTCCAAGAAATATTGATTTAAAGCCGGAAATAATTTTTAAACACTTGAAAAGTCATTTTTGTCATCATTTTCAGTCATTTTTGAAAAGTTTCTAACCTTAAAATGGCCGTAGAACAGCCAATAATAGAGCTACAGAAATCTATCACTGCTTTTTGGAAACATTGGAAGCTGTCCTTTAAGACTACGTTCCAAGAAATATTGATTTAAAGCCGGAAATAATTTTTAAACACTTGAAAAGTCATTTTTGTCATCATTTTCAGTCATTTTTGAAAAGTTTCTAACCTTAAAATGGCCGTAGAACAGCCAATAATAGAGCTACAGAAATCTATCACTGGTTTTTGGAAACATTGGAAGCTGTCCTTTAAGACTACGTTCCAAGAAATATTGATTTAAAGCCGGAAATAATTTTTAAACACTTGAAAAGTCATTTTTGTCATCATTTTCAGTCATTTTTGAAAAGTTTCTAACCTTAAAATGGCCGTAGAACAGCCAATAATAGAGCTACAGAAATCTATCACTGCTTTTTGGAAACATTGGAAGCTGTCCTTTAAGACTACGTTCCAAGAAATATTGATTTAAAGCCGGAAATAATTTTTAAATTTCATTTTTGTCATCATTTTCAGTCATTTTTGAAAAGTTTCTAACCTTAAAATGGCCGTAGAACAGCATAATAGAGCTACAGAAATCTATCACTACTTGTTTTGGAAACATTGGAAGCTGTCCTTTAAGACTACGTTCCAAGAAATATTGATTTAAAGCCGGAAATAATTTTTAAACACTTGAAAAGTCATTTTTGTCATCATTTTCAGTCATTTTTGAAAAGTTTCTAACCTTAAAATGGCCGTAGAACAGCCAATAATAGAGCTACAGAAATCTATCACTGCTTTTTGGAAACATTGGAAGCTGTCCTTTAAGACTACGTTCCAAGAAATATTGATTTAAAGCCGGAAATAATTTTTAAACACTTGAAAAGTCATTTTTGTCATCATTTTCAGTCATTTTTGAAAAGTTTCTAACCTTAAAATGGCCGTAGAACAGCCAATAATAGAGCTACAGAAATCTATCACTGCTTTTTGGAAACATTGGAAGCTGTCCTTTAAGACTACGTTCCAAGAAATATTGATTTAAAGCCGGAAATAATTTTTAAACACTTGAAAAGTCATTTTTGTCATCATTTTCAGTCATTTTTGAAAAGTTTCTAACCTTAAAATGGCCGTAGAACAGCCAATAATAGAGCTACAGAAATCTATCACTGCTTTTTGGAAACATTGGAAGCTGTCCTTTAAGACTACGTTCCAAGAAATATTGATTTAAAGCCGGAAATAATTTTTAAACACTTGAAAAGTCATTTTTGTCATCATTTTCAGTCATTTTTGAAAAGTTTCTAAACTTAAAATGGCCGTAGAACAGCCAATAATAGAGCTACAGAAATCTATCACTGCTTTTTGGAAACATTGGAAGCTGTCCTTTAAGACTACGTTCCAAGAAATATTGATTTAAAGCCGGAAATAATTTTTAAACACTTGAAAAGTCATTTTTGTCATCATTTTCAGTCATTTTTGAAAAGTTTCTAAAACCTTAAAATGGCCGTAGCAACAGCCAATAATAGAGCTACAGAAATCTATCACTGCTTTTTGGAAACATTGGAAGCTGTCCTTTAAGACTACGTTCCAAGAAATATTGATTTAAAGCCGGAAATAATTTTTAAACACTTGAAAAGTCATTTTTGTCATCATTTTCAGTCATTTTTGAAAAGTTTCTAACCTTAAAATGGCCGTAGAACAGCCAATAATAGAGCTACAGAAATCTATCACTGCTTTTTGGAAACATTGGAAGCTGTCCTTTAAGACTACGTTCCAAGAAATATTGATTTAAAGCCGGAAATAATTTTTAAACACTTGAAAAGTCATTTTTGTCATCATTTTCAGTCATTTTTGAAAAGTTTCTAACCTTAAAATGGCCGTAGAACAGCCAATAATAGAGCTACAGAAATCTATCACTGCTTTTTGGAAACATTGGAAGCTGTCCTTTAAGACTACGTTCCAAGAAATATTGATTTAAAGCCGGAAATAATTTTTAAACACTTGAAAAGTCATTTTTGTCATCATTTTCAGTCATTTTTGAAAAGTTTCTAACCTTAAAATGGCCGTAGAACAGCCAATAATAGAGCTACAGAAATCTATCACTGCTTTTTGGAAACATTGGAAGCTGTCCTTTAAGACTACGTTCCAAGAAATATTGATTTAAAGCCGGAAATAATTTTTAAACACTTGAAAAGTCATTTTTGTCATCATTTTCAGTCATTTTTGAAAAGTTTCTAAACCTTAAAATGGCCGTAGAACAGCCAATAATAGAGCTACAGAAATCTATCACTGCTTTTTGGAAACATTGGAAGCTGTCCTTTAAGACTACGTTCCAAGAAATATTGATTTAAAGCCGGAAATAATTTTTAAACACTTGAAAAGTCATTTTTGTCATCATTTTCAGTCATTTTTGAAAAGTTTCTAACCTTAAAATGGCCGTAGAACAGCCAATAATAGAGCTACAGAAATCTATCACTGCTTTTTGGAAACATTGGAAGCTGTCCTTTAAGACTACGTTCCAAGAAATATTGATTTAAAGCCGGAAATAATTTTTAAACACTTGAAAAGTCATTTTTGTCATCATTTTCAGTCATTTTTGAAAAGTTTCTAACCTTAAAATGGCCGTAGAACAGCCAATAATAGAGCTACAGAAATCTATCACTGCTTTTTGGAAACATTGGAAGCTGTCCTTTAAGACTACGTTCCAAGAAATATTGATTTAAAGCCGGAAATAATTTTTAAACACTTGAAAAGTCATTTTTGTCATCATTTTCAGTCATTTTTGAAAAGTTTCTAACCTTAAAATGGCCGTAGAACAGCCAATAATAGAGCTACAGAAATCTATCACTGCTTTTTGGAAACATTGGAAGCTGTCCTTTAAGACTACGTTCCAAGAAATATTGATTTAAAGCCGGAAATAATTTTTAAACACTTGAAAAGTCATTTTTGTCATCATTTTCAGTCATTTTTGAAAAGTTTCTAACCTTAAAATGGCCGTAGAACAGCCAATAATAGAGCTACAGAAATCTATCACTGCTTTTTGGAAACATTGGAAGCTGTCCTTTAAGACTACGTTCCAAGAAATATTGATTTAAAGCCGGAAATAATTTTTAAACACTTGAAAAGTCATTTTTGTCATCATTTTCAGTCATTTTTGAAAAGTTTCTAACCTTAAAATGCCCGTAGAACAGCCAATAATAGAGCTACAAAAATCTATCCCTTCTTTTTGAAAAAATGGGGGGTTTCCTTTAAGACTACGTTCCAAGAAATATTGATTTAAAGCCGGAAATAATTTTTAAACACTTGAAAAGTCATTTTTGTCATCATTTTCAGTCATTTTTGAAAAGTTTCTAACCTTAAAATGGCCGTAGAGAAAGCCAATAATAGGCTACAGAAATCTATCACTGCTTTTTGGAAAATTGGAAGCTGTCCTTTAAGACTACGTTCCAAGAAATATTGATTTAAAGCCGGAAATAATTTTTAAACACTTGAAAAGTCATTTTTGTCATCATTTTCAGTCATTTTTGAAAAGTTTCTAACCTTAAAATGGCCGTAGAACAGCCAATAATAGAGCTACAGAAATCTATCACTGCTTTTTGGAAACATTGGAAGCTGTCCTTTAAGACTACGTTCCAAGAAATATTGATTTAAAGCCGGAAATAATTTTTAAACACTTGAAAAGTCATTTTTGTCATCATTTTCAGTCATTTTTGAAAAGTTTCTAACCTTAAAATGGCCGTAGAACAGCCAATAATAGAGCTACAGAAATCTATCACTGCTTTTTGGAAACATTGGAAGCTGTCCTTTAAGACTACGTTCCAAGAAATATTGATTTAAAGCCGGAAATAATTTTTAAACACTTGAAAAGTCATTTTTGTCATCATTTTCAGTCATTTTTGAAAAGTTTCCTAAAACTTAAAAGGCCGTAGAACAGCCAATAATAGAGCTACAGAAATCTATCACTGCTTTTTGGAAACATTGGAAGCTGTCCTTTAAGACTACGTTCCAAGAAATATTGATTTAAAGCCGGAAATAATTTTTAAACACTTGAAAAGTCATTTTTGTCATCATTTTCAGTCATTTTTGAAAAGTTTCTAACCTTAAAATGGCCGTAGAACAGCCAATAATAGAGCTACAGAAATCTATCACTGCTTTTTGGAAACATTGGAAGCTGTCCTTTAAGACTACGTTCCAAGAAATATTGATTTAAAGCCGGAAATAATTTTTAAACACTTGAAAAGTCATTTTTGTCATCATTTTCAGTCATTTTTGAAAAGTTTCTAACCTTAAAATGGCCGTAGAACAGCCAATAATAGAGCTACAGAAATCTATCACTGCTTTTTGGAAACATTGGAAGCTGTCCTTTAAGACTACGTTCCAAGAAATATTGATTTAAAGCCGGAAATAATTTTTAAACACTTGAAAAGTCATTTTTGTCATCATTTTCAGTCATTTTTGAAAAGTTTCTAACCTTAAAATGGCCGTAGAACAGCCAATAATAGAGCTACAGAAATCTATCACTGCTTTTTGGAAACATTGGAAGCTGTCCTTTAAGACTACGTTCCAAGAAATATTGATTTAAAGCCGGAAATAATTTTTAAACACTTGAAAAGTCATTTTTGTCATCATTTTCAGTCATTTTTGAAAAGTTTCTAACCTTAAAATGGCCGTAGAACAGCCAATAATAGAGCTACAGAAATCTATCACTGCTTTTTGGAAACATTGGAAGCTGTCCTTTAAGACTACGTTCCAAGAAATATTGATTTAAAGCCGGAAATAATTTTTAAACACTTGAAAAGTCATTTTTGTCATCATTTTCAGTCATTTTTGAAAAGTTTCTAACCTTAAAATGGCCGTAGAACAGCCAATAATAGAGCTACAGAAATCTATCACTGCTTTTTGGAAACATTGGAAGCTGTCCTTTAAGACTACGTTCCAAGAAATATTGATTTAAAGCCGGAAATAATTTTTAAACACTTGAAAAGTCATTTTTGTCATCATTTTCAGTCATTTTTGAAAAGTTTCTAAACTTAAAATGGCCGTAGAACAGCCAATAATAGAGCTACAGAAATCTTTCCCTGCTTTTTGGAAACATTGGAAGCTGTCCTTTAAGACTACGTTCCAAGAAATATTGATTTAAAGCCGGAAATAATTTTTAAACACTTGAAAAGTCATTTTTGTCATCATTTTCAGTCATTTTTGAAAAGTTTCTAACCTTAAAATGGCCGTAGAACAGCCAATAATAGAGCTACAGAAATCTATCACTGCTTTTTGGAAACATTGGAAGCTGTCCTTTAAGACTACGTTCCAAGAAATATTGATTTAAAGCCGGAAATAATTTTTAAACACTTGAAAAGTCATTTTTGTCATCATTTTCAGTCATTTTTGAAAAGTTTCTAACCTTAAAATGGCCGTAGAACAGCCAATAATAGAGCTACAGAAATCTATCACTGCTTTTTGGAAACATTGGAAGCTGTCCTTTAAGACTACGTTCCAAGAAATATTGATTTAAAGCCGGAAATAATTTTTAAACACTTGAAAAGTCATTTTTGTCATCATTTTCAGTCATTTTTGAAAAGTTTCTAACCTTAAAATGGCCGTAGAACAGCCAATAATAGAGCTACAGAAATCTATCACTGCTTTTTGGAAACATTGGAAGCTGTCCTTTAAGACTACGTTCCAAGAAATATTGATTTAAAGCCGGAAATAATTTTTAAACACTTGAAAAGTCATTTTTGTCATCATTTTCAGTCATTTTTGAAAAGTTTCTAACCTTAAAATGGCCGTAGAACAGCCAATAATAGAGCTACAGAAATCTATCACTGCTTTTTGGAAACATTGGAAGCTGTCCTTTAAGACTACGTTCCAAGAAATATTGATTTAAAGCCGGAAATAATTTTTAAACACTTGAAAAGTCATTTTTGTCATCATTTTCAGTCATTTTTGAAAAGTTTCTAACCTTAAAATGGCCGTAGAACAGCCAATAATAGAGCTACAGAAATCTATCACTGCTTTTTTGGAAACATTGGAAGCTGTCCTTTAAGACTACGTTCCAAGAAATATTGATTTAAAGCCGGAAATAATTTTTAAACACTTGAAAAGTCATTTTTGTCATCATTTTCAGTCATTTTTGAAAAGTTTCTAACCTTAAAATGGCCGTAGAACAGCCAATAATAGAGCTACAGAAATCTATCACTGCTTTTTGGAAACATTGGAAGCTGTCCTTTAAGACTACGTTCCAAGAAATATTGATTTAAAGCCGGAAATAATTTTTAAACACTTGAAAAGTCATTTTTGTCATCATTTTCAGTCATTTTTGAAAAGTTTCTAACCTTAAAATGGCCGTAGAACAGCCAATAATAGGGGCGGGCGCTGTTGTTGGCTGTGCCGGGTACGAGGGGGCGCTGTTGTTGGCTGTGGCTCATGCGGTTGACGGCGAGGGGTGGTGGGAGCGCTGTTGTTGGCTGACACGTCACTGATTCACTTTGTTTAGGCGGGCAATAAGACGGTTACACTTACACTTTTTTTTGGCACGAAAAATACTTTGAAAAAATACCTACAATCAACTGCCTCCTCATGACAGAATTGCCATTACTGTTTGGGAATTCCAAAACCAGAGACTTGCAAAACAGTCATTTTTGAAACATTCCTAACCTTAAAATGGCCGTAGAACAGCCAATAATAGAGCTACAGAAATCTATCACTGCTTTTCGGAAACATTGGAAGCTGTACTTTAAGACTACATTCCAAGAAATATTTATTTAAAGCCGGAAATAATTTTTATACACTTGAAAACAGTCATTTTTGAAAAATTCTTAACCTTACAAGGGCCGTAGAACAGCCTATAATAGAGCTACAAATTTTGAATTTTTAAATATAAACTTTAATTTTAATCTTAATATTAATTTTAATATCAATTTTAGCAATAATATATATTTCAGTAATAATAAATATATATATATTTTTTTACATTGATTTTTTTCATTTTTTTATTCTTAGTCTGCGCCCACTGTGCCAAAAAGCAAATGGTGGAAATGCTTGGCTGTGATTGGCTGACTGTATGAGTGTTGTGAAACTTACCCCATGTGGTGAAAAGAGATGGCAATATGTGCAAAGGGGCGGGCGCTGTTGTTGGCTGTGTTGGCAGGGGGCGCTGTTGTTGGCTGTGGCTCATGCGGTTGACGGCGGGGGTGGTGGGAGCGCTGTTGTTGGCTGACACGTCACTGATTCACTTTGTTTAGGCGGGCAATAAGACGGTTACACTTTTTTTGGCGCGAAAAAATACTTTGAAAAATTACCTACAATCAACTGCCTCCTCATGACAGAATTGCCATTACTGTTTGGGAATTCCAAAACCAGAGACTTGCAAAACAGTCATTTTTGAAAAATTCCTAACCTTAAAATGGCCGTAGAACAGCCAATAATAGAGCTACAGAAATCTATCACTGCTTTTTGGAAACATTGGAAGCTGTACTTTAAGACTACATTCCAAGAAATATTTATTTAAAGCCGGAAATAATTTTTATACACTCGAAAACAGTCATTTTTGAAAAATTCTTAACCTTACAAGGGCCGTAGAACAGCCTATAATAGAGCTACAAATTTTGAATTTTTAAATATAAACTTTAATTTTAATCTTAATATTAATTTTAATATCAATTTTAACAATAATATATATTTCAGTAATAATAAATATATATTTCTTTTTTTACATTGATTTTTTTCATTTTTTTAATTCTTAGTCTGTGCCCACTGTGCCAAAAAGCAAATGGTGGAAATGCTTGGCTGTGATTGGCTGACTGTATGAGTGTTGTGAAACTTACCCCATGTGGTGAAAAGAGATGGCAATATGTGCAAAGGGGCGGGAGTTACCAGTCCAGCCAACTATGCTGACCGGTCACCCCCGCCTAAGCCCCTCCGCCTATCATATTAAATGCACATACCAAGAGGGCAACAACATTGCTGCAAAGACAAATAAACAGGAGACTCAGCACATACAGCGGATGTGATTGCGACACTCTGGCCGTTGCTGAGTCGCTAACCCAAAAACGCTGCATCAGCATTGCGAATCCACATACCCCATATATATAACTCACCACACTCCCCACACTAGCTAGCTTAAGTCTTATTTGTGAATAAACGAGACACTCTGATTTTGCATTCGAAACCCTTTGGTTGTATATATTGGCTTTTATTTGGCAACTTATTATTCCTACCCCATACACCAAACTCGACAACAGGAGAGACTCCTAATCACCTATCTCAGGATTTGTTACCCTTGGCCCCGACTGGCGTTGGTAACTGGCGCAGCCGGACTACGGACCGCAGAACTATCATGTTCACGCTCGTATTATTAATAACCATCAGGTTACATCTGGTAAGCAAATATGTGGCAATGAAAAATACAAAAAAAAAAATATAATAAAATTGGAAATTAAAAGGCATCTAGTGAAAAACAATGTAATAAAAAACTAACAATGTGATATAGGTGATGTGCAAACAAAAAAAAATATAACTAAAAAAAAATTTTTTTTAAATATACAGACACAAAATAATGATAATGCAAGTACAATTTGTGCAACCATTAAACACAACGCAATCAATAACTTTTCACAAGAGCATGTGTACGTATATATTTATGTGTAATTCGTGTGATCATCTAACGCAGATCAATCGCCGAATTATTTAAAAAAAATATATAAAAAAAAAAACAACATATAAACATATATATGTTCTGTATATGATTTGAGCGATCATCTAACGCAGATCAATTGCCCAAATTCATATACAAAGAAATACATCTAAAACAAATACAAACAAAAACCAAGAAACCAAATAATCATTTCTACAGTGACATGTGAGCGTGTATATATGTTTTATAGGTAATTTGTGTGATCATCTAACGCAGATCAATCACCGAATTCTTATAATTTTTTTTTATATATATATATATAAAAAAAAAAAACAAATAAACATGCATATATATGTTCTGTATATGATTTGAGTGATCATCTAACGCAGATCAATTGCCCAAATTCATATACAAAGAAATACATCTAAAACAAATACAAACAAAAACCAAGAAACCAAATAATCATTTCTACAGTGACATGTGAGCGTGTATATATGTTTTATAGGTAATTTGTGTGATCATCTAACGCAGATCAATCACCGAATTCTTATAAATTTTTTATATATATATATAAAAAAAATATATAAACATGCATATATATGTTCTGTATATGATTTGAGTGATCATCTAACGCAGATCAATTGCCCAAATTCATATACAAAGAAATACAATTAAAACAAAACGTAAAAGAAACATACATAATTGAAATTCGAGTGATCATCCAACGCGGATAAAGTGCCGAATTCAAAAAGAAATGTTTACAAAATATATTATTATAAAGTTATATATACATATGTAATGTATTCAAGTGAGTGATCATCCAACGCGGATAAAGTGCCCACATGAAAAAAAAATACTTGTGAATTCAAAACGAAATATGCACAACAAATTATGCTTGCACGCAAAAACCCTATACATACATGTGTACACACATTTTAATTGTTTATAGCTTGGCAACCAAATCTTCGCCAAATGCAGCAAGACACACACCACCAAGAATTGAATGAGTGAGCTCACATGTATGTGTAGGATATATGACACCGTACCCTTTCCATTGGCTGACCATATGTGAATCAAACGCTGATAACACATTAGGCTGGTTCAAAAAAAAAAAAAAAAAAAAACAACATCTAAATTATGCACATGCTAATATTACATTGTGAACAAAAAAAATTAAAAAAAAAAAACAGTACAATATATGGAAAAGTATTTATCATTTTCTTAAATTGCCTTTTTACTTACAAAATTAAAAATACAAAAAATTGCCACCTATTTGTTCGCCATGTATTCCAATAAAAGTTCAAATACATACACAATTATTTAAATACTTTACAGTACACCCCAACACTCATCGGTATTGGTACACACATCAAATTAACACAAAAGGAACTCACCTAAGAGAATCAACTACTAAGCACTAAGTACAATACTAATTCATAAATATATAATAGTAAGCAGGAAACAAATATTTACTAAGTAATATCACACAAACTTTCATTAATACAAAAGGAGGTATAGGAATAAATGAAGTACGACTAGACTAATGTCAAAAAGAGCACCAATTGTTAAAAGTAAATCAAGGTTTGGCCTTAGGAGTGGTAGCAGCCTACCTAGTATTCCAGAACCGATAACCCCCGAACGAATCTCAACTATCATGATGGATTCAGGAAACGCCACCGGGTCTTGTAGCCCTACAATAAGTGGCATAACAACAATCTCGACCACTTTAAACCCAACTGACATCCTAGCTTTTGTAAAAGAGTTACCTACCTTTGAGGGTCACCCTGCAAATCTTGACAAGTTTATTACCAATGTCGAAGAAGTCATTATGCTCATTAGGGGTGTCGACCAAACACCTTACGGACAACTCTTGTTGAGAGCAATAAGGAATAAGATTGTAGGAAAGGCCGACGAAGCTTTGAATCTATGCAACACCAAACTTGAGTGGGATAGCATCAAAAATAACCTAATTCGTTTGTATGCAAGCAAAAAATCTGAAGCCATGCTCATGAGGGAGATTCAAACTCTTCCTGAGGGCCTATCAATTGGGCAACTTTTCTTCGGTATTACTAGATTGAGGGGTCAGCTTATTTCACTTCTGAAGACTCTAGATCAGGATTTGACAACTTCATTGGTGAAAAAGAACATCTACGATGATATTTGTCTCAATGCTTTTCTTGTTGGCCTGAGGGATCCTCTAAAAACCATAATTAGAACTCGGAATCCAGGAAATATAGAGAAAGCTTACGAATATTGTCAGGCGGAACAAAATTTCTTCTACCAGAAGCCGAACCATAACCAACCCGGTCAGAATAATACAAACAATTCTGATCGAAACAAACCATATTCAAAAGTTGGTTCGCAACAAAATTATAGACCTCAGACTAAAGACAACAACTACCGCCCCGACAACCGACCAAATAACAACAGTAGTCCTCCAACACAAAACCCATTTAAACAAACAACTGGACAAACGCACATGCATGACAGTGCTCCAGCAGCACCTTACCTTTGCAACATCAACGATGACGCAAATTTTCAACCAAACGCCTCGACAAACCCATCGGCTACCTAAGCCAAAGAACTCATGGGCCATCACTTCCCTACATCCTTGTCAAGACTTCCAAAAACGACACCCCACTTAAATTTCTCATAGACACCGGTTCTACATACTCCTTTATCGACCCCGCTTTAATTCCAACTTCTAATTGGAAACCACTTCAAACACCCGTCACAATTCGAACAGCACTAGATAAGGTTGATATAAAAGAATACACAACCTTGCCAATGTTTGAAGAATTCGGAGAAACAGGCACAACCAACCTCCTACTTTTCAAATTTCATCCATACTTTAACGGACTTCTAGGCATGGACTTCCTAACACTTCGGGAAGCCAAAATAAACCTAGCAGATTTGAAATTAGAAACACCAAATGCTACGATCAACATCTCAACTAGAGATAATCCGGCTACAAAGACATATATAATCCCACCTTCCAGCAAAGTCCGTATATCTCTTCCAGTAAAAATTAATCACGGCGATTTTCTGTGCCAAACAACCGAAATCGGCAACAATCTTTCTATTACTGGGGGACTCTACACAGCCTATGATGGCTCCGGACCCTTAGAAGTCGTTAACGATTCCGACACAGAACAAGCGCTATGCTTGGAACAACCATTTGACGTTGACCAATACAACCCTGAACTATTTAACGAAATTCGTTATACAAGACTCGAATCTCACCCATTCCAAGACATGTCATCCCAAACACCTTACATTCTTACTGACCACCTCAACTCAGAGGAAAAACATGGTATCGAAACAATTTGTAAGAAATACTCTAAACTGTTCTACAACGAAGCAGACAATCTCACATTCTCAAATACAGTCAAACATCCTATTCCAACCACGGATAATGTACCTATTCACACAAAATCTTATAGATACCCATTCGTTCATAAAGAAGAAGTTCGAAAGCAAATATCTAAAATGCTTGAACAAAACATAATCAAAAACAGTCATTCTCCTTGGAGTGCGCCAGTATGGCTAGTACCCAAGAAATCCGATTCCCCGGAAACAAAAAAATGGAGACTGGTAATAGACTTCAGAAAACTAAATGAAAAAACCATCTCAGATAGGTACCCTATACCTAACATAAACGATATCCTCGATAGTATTGGTAAAGCCAAATACTTTTCAACTATCGATTTAGCGAGCGGGTTCCACCAAATTGAGATGGACCCAAAAGATACAGCCAAGACAGCATTCACCGTAGAAAACGGACATTATGAATTTACTAGAATGCCATTCGGGTTGAAAAACGCCCCGGCCACCTTCCAGAGAGTCATGGACAACGTTCTAGGCGATCTCGTCGGCACCATTTGTCTCGTCTACCTAGACGACATAATAATCTTTTCACCATCCCTACAACAACATTTAATTGACATCAAAGCGGTTTTTGATAAACTTAACTCCGCAAACCTCAAAATACAAATATCCAAATCAAATTTCTTACGAAAAGAAATCGATTTTTTAGGACACATTGTCACACAAGACGGTGTGAAACCTAACCCGAATAAAATCCAAACTATAAAGGATTTTCCATGTCCCAAGAATTCGAAAGAAATAAAATCGTTCCTAGGTCTCCTTGGATACTATAGGAAATTCATAAAAAGACTTCGCAAAAATTACTAAACCACTTACGAAACAACTCAAAGGAAAAAAATCGGTTGTCATCGATTCAGAATTTAAAAATACCTTTGAAATTTGTAAAAATCTTCTCTGCAACGAACCAATTTTACAATATCCAAATTTCGATAAACCGTTCATACTAACAACCGATGCAAGCAATTTTGCCATAGGAGCTGTTCTATCTCAAAAAATCAGTAATGACGACAAACCAATTTCTTATGCTAGTAGAACTTTGACTGACACCGAAACAAGATATTCTACTATAGAGAAAGAAATGTTGGCTATCATATGGGCAGTCACTTACTTCAGACCATACCTTTTCGGTCGCAAATTTAAAATTGTCACTGACCACAAACCTTTGATTTGGTTAGAGAACCTTAAGGGTCAAAATCCGAAACTACTCCGTTGGAAGACAACACTCTCGGCTTATGATTACGAAGTCGTTTACAGAAAGGGCTCTCAAAATGTCGTAGCCGATGCTTTAAGTAGGATTGACCCAAGTATAAACTTAAATGAAGATTCTACTATAATCCCGGTATCACAGAGCCCACTGAATACTTTCAATATCCAAACTGTTTTTAAAATCGGCGCAAATTCCTCTTGCACAGCGACAGTCCCATTCTCAAATAAATTACGCCGTGTAGTAACCGAACCTTCTTATAATTTACAAAGCATAACTACTATTTTACAGTCTATACTAAAACCTAACAAGACGTACGCCATATATGCACCTGACGACATATTCTCCCTAATTGAAGAGGCTTACTCTAGGTACTTCACAGAAAATAGACTTTATAAATTATACCGATGCACATCATTCCTAACCGAACTGACAGAACTCGATGAACAAAACAAGACCATTGTCGCCTACCATACCAACAACAATCACCGAGGTATAGATGAAACCTACAAACATCTAAAACGAGAATTTTATTTCCCTCATTTGAAAACAAAAATAACACAAATCATACGTGATTGTGATATTTGCCTTACCTTGAAATACGATAGGCAACCACAAAAACCACCATTCCAAATTCCCGAAACTCCATCTAAACCGTTGGACATCCTTCACATTGACATCTACACAGTTAACAATAACTGCAATTTGACAATAATCGACAAATTCTCAAAATTTGCGCAGGCTTACCCACTTCCTAGCCGGAACTCCATTAACGTTATCAAATCCTTAAGACATTTTCTCAGCCAATTTGGCATACCTTGTAAAATAGTCTTTGATCAAGGTGCCGAATTTTCTGGAATTATATTCCATGACTTCCTCTCACAATATAACATACAGACCCACCTCACTTCTTTTCAACAATCAAGCAGCAACTCACCAGTCGAACGTCTTCATTCTACCTTGTCCGAAATATATCGCATTATACTGGATACAAAGAAAGAACTAAAATTGCCTTGCGACCACGAGGAAATACTAAACGAAACAATCACAACATACAATAACGCAATCCACTCAAGCACGAGTCTAACACCCTTCGAACTTTTTAGTGGACGAACCCATATTTTCGAGAAAACTGTGGCATTTAATAATAACCATGACTATCTACAAATTAAACCAATACCAATCAGAATTGTACCCAAAGATTAAGGAACTGTTACAAAAAACGACAGAGATAAGGATTGAAAAATTAAATGGAAACAGGATTTCCCCAAAAACAGTCGACAGCAACGACACAGTCTTTCGTAAAGAAAATAGGAGGAACAAATTAACAGCTCGTTTTTCTAAACATAAAGTATTGTCAGATGGAGGAGTAACCTTCCTTACTACTAGAAGACAGAAAATACACAAATCAAAAATTCGAAAAATCACAAAAAGGAACACTACTCAACCCACTTCACAAACTATCCAACTTCCTTCACAAACTACCCAACCCAACTCACAAACTACCTCAAACTAACTAACTTCCCCACCTATTTAAAATCTAATACCTTTTATCATTCATTTCCCAGGGCGCTGCGGGTGGAAACCCAGGTAATCTCCGTAGAAAAATTAAACGGATCCATGCCTATAGCAACGATCGAACTGGGCAACGCCTTTATCACAAAAACTTACAAAATAATAACCCATGTAGTAGATGTCGATGAATACGAATCTTGTATCCAACAATTTCAAAAAACAATTGAGTCATTCCAATCAGACACAACCTTTGACACCTATATAAGCATACTATATTCTAAATTGTCCAGCCTCAGTGCAAAAATAGGAAACTTAATGCCTCATCTTAGGGAAAAGAGAGGTTTAGTTAACGGTTTAGGGACTATAATTAAAACAATAACAGGAAATTTAGATGATAACGATGCTAAAGAAATATTTAACAAAATAGAAACTATCAAAGATAATAACAATTACTTTTCTGACAATATAGAACGACAATTCACTTTTAATAATGAAGTTTTGCTGCGATTTACTAATCTTACGAACCACATTAATAAGGAACAAGTCTTGATTACAGCATTCTTTGAGGATTCTCAAAATAAAATTTATAAAGAGCTCGAAATAGAAAACAATAAACTTCATTCATTACAATACCTAAACAAAATAAGTTATAACATTGACACTTTGAATGAACATATTAACAATATAGCAGAAAGTATACTTTTTGCCAAAATCCAACTTATTCCCAAATTCATTTTCAATACCGAACAAACAAACAACATAAGAAATATATTTAAGAATCAAAACATAACATTAGATCTAGAAGAGCATATATTTAGTCTCTTAGAATCAAGCACTCTTATGTATAATAAGAAAATTTTATTCAATATCAAAATTCCCATTTTTGAACAAGAAAAGTATCAATTTGTTCGAATTATTCCATTACCTTTAAATAATTCACATTTCATTATTGCACCCAAATTTATAGCATTTCATGACAATATTGTTAAACACTTTACACATAAATGTCCAAAAATAGTCGATAAGTTTTATTGTAAAAACCCAAAAGATGATACTTCTTCATCAATTACTTCGCAATGCATCAGTAGCATTATCAGTGCAGAACCTTCAAGTCTCTGCGACATCGAAGATACTGGTACACTCACCGACATCTTTGAACCAGAAAAAGGCCTGATCTTTATATTTAACGGCAAAAACGTGCTCATACGATCAACCTGTGGGAAAACGCTTTCTATAAACGGGTCAGCAGTGGTCAAATATTCCCAATGTATCGTCACTATCAACGACATCCAATACGACAATACCGAATATATCGAAACAGATCATCCAGATATTTTCCTACCCCCAGTCACCAATCTAACGAGCAACCATTCGGTACAGATTCTTACCCTGGAAAAACTTCAACTGGAATCAATCGCTTTCAACGGGAAGTTACACGAAATACATTACTCGGCGAAACAACATACGGCTATTATATATGTTATAGTGGGAACCTCCATTGCCATAGGGTTTCTACTATGGTATTTCGGAAGCGCTAAAACCATCTACTACCCACAAGTTCCAGACTCCGTTCATATTGTCGCTCCGACCATGCCTTCCCTTTGGCCGTCACTCCATTCTGGGGGGGGAGGAGTTACCAGTCCAGCCAACTATGCTGACCGGTCACCCCCGCCTAAGCCCCTCCGCCTATCATATTAAATGCACATACCAAGAGGGCAACAACATTGCTGCAAAGACAAATAAACAGGAGACTCAGCACATACAGCGGATGTGATTGCGACACTCTGGCCGTTGCTGAGTCGCTAACCCAAAAACGCTGCATCAGCATTGCGAATCCACATACCCCATATATATAACTCACCACACTCCCCACACTAGCTAGCTTAAGTCTTATTTGTGAATAAACGAGACACTCTGATTTTGCATTCGAAACCCTTTGGTTGTATATATTGGCTTTTATTTGGCAACTTATTATTCCTACCCCATACACCAAACTCGACAACAGGAGAGACTCCTAATCACCTATCTCAGGATTTGTTACCCTTGGCCCCGACTAGCGTTGGTAACTCGGGCGCTGTTGTTGGCTGTTGGTTGTTGGCAATAATAGAGCTACAGAAATCTATCACTGCTTTTTGGAAACATTGGAAGCTGTACTTTAAGACTACGTTCCAAGAAATATTAATTTAAAGCCGGAAATAATTTTTAAACACATGCAAAGTCATTTTTGTCATCATTTTCAGTCATTTTTGAAAAGTTTCTAACCTTAAAATGGCCGTAGAACAGCCAATAATAGAGCTACAGAAATCTATCACTGCTTTTCGGAAACATCGGAAGCTGTTCTTTAAGACTACATTCCAAGAAATATTTATTTAAAGCCGGAAATTATTTTTCTACACTTGAAAACAGTCATTTTTGAAAAATTCTTAACCTTACAAGGGCCGTAGAACAGCCTATAATAGAGCTACAAATTTTGAATTTTTAAATATAAACTTTAATTTTAATCTTAATATTAATTTTAATATCAATTTTAGCAATAATATATATTTCAGTAATAATAAATCTCTATCTCTATATATATAAAAGAGTTTGTCCTGACTGACTGACTGATTGGCAATCAACGTAGAGCCTGAACGGTAAGAGATAGAAAGCTGAATTATTCACAAAAGTTTCCTTATGAGTTGAAAGTGAGCACTAAGGCGGGGATTTTTGAAAATTCCACCCCTAAGGGGTGGAAAACTCCCGGAAAAGCTACTATGGGGAAAATTTTGTTTTTCATCCGATTGACTTGAAATTTGGTTTGTAACTAAAGTAAGCGAAATTATTGGACACCTGTTTCCCCGATTCCGGAAAATCCGACCACAAGGAAAATGGCCGGAAAATTCTTGATGGAAAAAACTATTTTTCATCCGATTGACTACAAACTCGGTTTGTGAGGATAGTAAGCAGAATAATTAGACTTGAGATTTTCCGATTATGGAAAATCCGCCCGAAAAGACGGGAAATTCCCGGAAAATTCCATATGGAAAATACTATTTTTCTTTCGATTGGCTTCAAACTCGGTTTGTAAGGATAGTATGCTAAGTAATTGGACATGAGATATTCAAATGTTGGAAAATCCGCCCACAAAGAAAATACCCGGAAAATTCTATATGAAAAACTATTTTTGATCCGATTGACTTCAAACTCGGTTTGTAAGGATAGTATGCAAAATAATTAGACAGAAGATTTTCCGATTATGGAAAATCCGCCCAAAAAGTCGGGAAATTCCCGGAAAATTCCATATGGAAAAAACTGTTTTTCATCCGATTGGCTTCAAACTCGGTTTGTAAGGATAGTATGCTAAATAATTAGACATGTGATTTTTCGATTGTGGAAAATCCACCGACAAGGAAAATTGCCGGAAAATTCTATATGGAAAACACTATTTTTCACCCGATTGACTTCAAACTCGGTTTGTAGTGATAGTATACAAAATAAGTTGACATGTGATTTTCCGATGTTGGAAAATTCGACCCAAGAGTGGGGAAATGGCTGGAAAATTCTATATGGTAAAACCTATTTTTAATCCGATTGGCTTCAAAATGGGTTTGTGAACACATTATAGAAAATAATTAGACATTTGATTTCTCGGTGGTGGAATTTCCGCCCACAGGCAGGAATAATGGTGGGCGTATTTCGTTTCAGTGACAATGGCTATTTGTGAGCCGATCTGAATAAAATTCGTTTTGTAAGCTCTAGGGTCAGAATAAATGGAAACACGTGTTTTTTTATTTCGGGAAGTTCACTGCAAAGGTCGGAATATGGGTGCGGGGGTGGGTTTTTAGCCGATATGTATTAAACTTGGTTTGAAAGCTCTATGGGCCAATTAAATAGGATAAAGTTTTTAGCTTTGCGCATACTCTCCCTCAAGTTCGGATAATGGGTGCCGGGGGGTGGTTTCAGGGTTTGTACGCTTAATGGGCCAACTAGGTGGAAAATAATTTTCTCATTTCTGATGGTCGGAAAATAAGGGCGGTGGTGGGATCATTGCCAAACGTTTTTTTCATCATTTTGGCGGCTTTACTGATCGTGGCGAAGCGAAGCGCGCCGGGTTATATGCTAGTCTCTCTATATATAAAAGAGTTTGTCCTGACTGACTGACTCACTGACTGATTCACTGATTGGCAATCAACGTAGAGCCTAAACGGTAAGACATAGAAAGCTAAAATTTTCACAGAAGTTTCCTTATGAGTTGAAAGTGAGCACTAAGGCGGGGTTTTGGAAAATTCCACCCCTAAGGGGTGGAAAACTCCCGGAAAAGCTACTATGGGGAACATTTTGTTTTTCATCCGATTGACTTGAAATTTGGTTTGTAAGTAAAGTAAGCGAAATAATTGGACACCTGTTTCCCAGATTTCGGAAAATCCGCCCACAAGGAAAATGGCCGGAAAATTCTTCATGGAAAAAACTATTTTTCATCCGATTGACTTCAAACTCGGTTTGTGAGGATGGTAAGCAGAATAATTGGACTTGAGATTTTCCGATGATGGAAAATCTGCCCGAAAAGTCGGGAAATTCCCGGAAAATTCCATATGGAAAAAACTATTTTTCATCCGTTTTGCTTCAAACTCGGTTTGTAAGGGTAGTATGCTAAGTAATTGGACATGAGATTTTTAAATGTTGGAAAATCCGCCCACAAAGAAAATACAGGGAAAATTCTATATGAAAAACTATTTTTGATCCGATTGACTTCAAATTCGGTTTGTAAGGATAGTATGCAAAATAATTAGACATAAGATTTTCCGATGTTGGAAAATGCGCCCGAAAAGTCGGGAAATTCCCGGAAAATTCCATATGGAAAAAACTGTTTTTCATCCGATTGGCTTCAAATTTGGTTTGTAAGGATAGTATGCTAAATAATTAGACATGTGATTTTTCGATTGTGGAAAATCCACCCACAAGGAAAATAGCCGGAAAATTCTTCATGGAAAAAACTATTTTTCATCCGATTGACTTCAAACTCGGTTTGTGGGGATGGTAAGCAAAATAATTAGACATACGATTTTCCGATGTTGGAAAATGCGCCCGAAAAGTCGGGAAATTCCCGGAAAATTCCATATGGAAAAAACTATTTTTCATCCGTTTGGCTTCAAACTCGGTTTGTAAGGGTAGTTTGCTAAATAATTAGGCATGTGATTTTTGTTGTTGGAAAATCCACCCACAAGAAAAATGGCCGGAAAATTCTATATGGAAAACACAATTTTTCATCCGATTGACTTCAATCTCGGTTTGTAAGGATAGTATGCAAAATAATTAGACTTGAGATTTTCCAATGTTGGAAAATCCGCACGAAAAAGTCGGAAAATTCTATATGGTAAAACCTATTTTTAATCCGATTGGCTTCAAAATCGGTTTGTGAACACATTATAGAAAATAATTATACATTTGATTTCTCGGTGGTAGAATTTCTGCCCACAGGCAAGAATAATGGTGGGCGTATTTCGGTTTAGTGACAATGGCTATTTGTGAGCCGATCTGAATAAAATTCGTTTTGTAAGATCTAGGGTCAGAATAAATGGAAACACGTGTTTTTTTATTTCGGGAAGTTCACTGCAAAGGTCGGATTATGGGTGCGGGGGTGGGTTTTTAGCCGACATGTATTAAATTTGGTTTGAAAAAAAAAGTTTTTAGCTTTGCGCTTACTCACCCTCAAGGCAGGATAATGGGTGACGGGGGTGGTTTTAGCGTTTGTACGCCTAACGGGCCAAGTAGGTGGAAAATAATTTTCTTATTTCTGATGGTCGGAAAATGGGGGCGGGGGTGGTATCATTGCCAACGTTTTTTTCATTATTTTGGCGGCTATACTGATGGTGGCGAAGCGAAGCGCGCCGGGTTATATGCTAGTCTCTATATATATAAAAGAGTTTGTCCTGACTGACTGACTGACTGATTGGCAATCAACGTGGAGCCTGAACGGTAAGAGATAGAAAGCTGAAATTTTCACAGAAGTTTCCTTATGAGTTGAAAGTGAGCACTAAGGCGGGGTTTTGGAAAATTCCATTCCTAAGGGGTGGAAAACTCCCGGAAAAGCTACTATGGGGAAAATTTTGGTTTTCATCCGATTGACTTCAAATTTGGTTTGTAAGTAAAGTAAGCAAAATAATTGGACACCTGTTTCCCAGATTTCGGAAAATCCACCCACAAGGAAAATGGCCGGAAAATTCTTCATAGAAAAATCTATTTTTCATCCGAATGACTTCAAACTCGGTTTGTGAGGATGGTAAGCAGAATAATTAGACTTGAGATTTTCCGATGATGGAAAATCCGCCCGTAAAGTCGGGAAATTCCCGGAAAATTCCATATGGAAAAAACTATTTTTCATCCGATTGGCTTCAAACTCGGTTTGTAAGGATACTATGCAAAATAATTGGACATGAGATTTTCAAATAATGGAAAATTCGCCCGAAATCGGTTTGTGAACACATTATAAAATATTATTAGACATTTGATTTCTCGGTGGTAGAATTTCCGCCCACAGGCAAGAATAATGGTGGGCGTATTTCGGTTCAGTGACAATGGCTATTTGAGAGCCGATCTGAATAAAATTCGTTTTGTAAGATCTAGGGTCAGAATAAATGGAAACACGTGTTTTTTTATTTCGGGAAGTTTACTGCAAAGGTCGGAATATGGGTGCGGGGGTGGGTTTTTAGCCGATATGTATTAAATTTGGTTTGAAAGCTCTATGGGCCAATTAAATAGGATAAAGTATTTAGCTTTGCGCATACTCACCCTCAAGATCGGATTATGGGTGCCGGGGGTGGTTTCAGCGTTTGTACGCTCAATGGGCCAACTAGGTGGAAAATAATTTTCTCATTTCTGATGGTCGGAAAATGGGGGCGGAGGTGGGATCATTAACAAACGTTTTTTCATCATTTTGGCGGCTTTACTGATGGTGGCGAAGCGAAGCGCGCCGGGTTATATGCTAGTATATATATATTTTTTTACATTGATATTTTTCATTTTTTTATTCTTAGTCTGCGCCCACTGTGCCAAAAAAGCAAATGGTGGAAATGCTTGGCTGTGATTGGCTGACTGTATGAGTGTTGTGAAACTTATCCCATGTGGTGAAAAGAGATGGCAATATGTGCAAAGGGGCGGGCGCTGTTGTTGGCAATAATAGAGCTATAGAAATTTATCACTGCTTTTTGGAAACATTGGAAGCTGTACTTTAAGACTACGTTCCAAGAAATATTAATTTAAAGCCGGAAATAATTTTTAAACACGTGCAAAGTCATTTTTGTCATCATTTTCAGTCATTTTTGAAAAGTTTCTAACCTTAAAATGGCCGTAGAACAGCCAATAATAGAGCTACAGAAATCTATTACTGCTTTTCGGAAACATCGGAAGCTGTTCTTTAAGACTACATTTCAAGAACTATTTATTTAAAGCCGGAAATAATTTTTAAACACTTGAAAACAGTCATTTTTGAAAAATTCTTAACCTTACAAGGGCCGTAGAACAGCCTATAATAGAGCTACAAATTTTGAATTTTTAAATATAAACTTTAATTTTAATCTTAATATTAATTTTAATATCAATTTTAGCAATAATATATATTTCAGTAATAATAAATCTCTATCTCTATATATATAAAAGAGTTTGTCCTGACTGACTGACTGACTGATTGGCAATCAACGCAGAGCCTGAACGGTAAGAGATAGAAAGCTGAAATTTTCACAGAAGTTTCCTTATGAGTTGAAAGTGAGCACTAAGGCGGGGTTTTGGAAAATTCCACCCCTAAGGGGTGGAAAACTCCCGGAAAAGCTACTATGGGGAAAATTTTGGTTTTTCATCCGATTGACTTGAAATTTGGTTTGTAAGTAAAGTAAGCGAATTAATTGGACACCTGTTTCCCAGATTTTGGAAAATCCGCCCACAAGGAAAATGGCCGGAAAATTTTTCATGAAAGAAACTATTTTTTCATCCGACTGACTGCAAACTCGGCTTGTGAGGATGTTAAGCAGAATAATTAGACTTGAGATTTTCCGATGATGGAAAATCCGCCCGAAAAGTCGGGAAATTCCCGGAAAATTCCAAAGGGAAAAAACTATTTTTCATCCGATTGGCTTCAAACTCGGTTTGTAAGGATACTATGCTAAGTAATTGGACATGAGATTTTCAAATGTTGGAAAATCCGCCCACAAAGAAAATACCCGGAAAATTCTATATGAAAAACTATTTTTGATCCGATTGACTTCAAACTCGGTTTGTAAGGATAGTATGCAAAATAATTGGACTTGAGATTTTCCGATGATGGAAAATCCGCCCGAAAAGTCGGGAAATTCCCGGAAAATTCCAAAGGGAAAAAACTATTTTTCATCCGATTGGCTTCAAACTCGGTTCGTAAGGATACTATGCTAATTAATTGGACATGAGATTTTCAAATGTTGGGAAATCCGCCCACAAAGAAAATACCCGGAAAATTCTATATGAAAAACTATTTTTGATCCGATTGACTTCAAACTCGGTTTGTAAGGATAGTATGCAAAATAATTTGACATAAGATTTTCTGATTTTGGAAAATCCGCCCGAAAAGTCGGGAAATTCCCTGAAAATTCCATATGGAAAAACAGTTTTTCATCCGATTGGCTTCAAACTCGGTTTGTAAGAATAGTATGCTAAATAATTAGACATGTGATTTTTCGATTGTGGAAAATCCACCCACAAGGAAAATGGCAGGAAAATTCTATACGAAAAACACTATTTTCCATCCGATTGACTTCAAACTCGGTTTGTAGCGATAGTATACAAAATAAGTTGACATGAGATTTTCCGATGTTGGAAAATTTGACCCAGGAGTGAGGAAATGCCTGGAAAATTCAATATGGTAAAACCTATTTTTAATCCGATTGGCTTCAAAATGGGTTTGTGAACACATTATAGAAAATAATTTTTAGCCGATATGTATTAAATTTGGTTTAAAGGCTCTATGGGCCAATTAAATAGGATAAAGTGTTTAGCTTTGCGCATAGGTCAAGGTCGGATAATGGGTGCCGGGGGTGGTTTCAGCGTTTGTACGCTTAATGGGCCAACTAGGTGGAAAATAATTTTCTCATTTCTGATGGTCGGAAAATGGGGGCGGGGTGGGATCATTGCCAAACGTTTTTTTCATCATTTTGGCGGCTTTATTGATGGTGGCGAAGCGAAGCGCGCCGGGTTATATGCTAGTCTCTCTATATATAAAAGAGTTTGTCCTGACTGACTGACTGACTGACTGATTGGCAATCAACGTAGAGCCTGAACGGTAAGACATAGAAAGCTGAAATTTTCACAGAAGTTTCCTTATAAGTTGAAAGTGAGCACTAAGGCGGGGTTTTGGAAAATTCCACCCCTAAGGGGTGGAAAACTCCCGGAAAAGCTACTATGGGGAAAATTTTGTTTTTCATCCGATTGACTTGAAATTTGGTTTGTAAGTAAAGTAAGCGAAATAATTGGACACCTGTTTCCCAGATTTCGGAAAATCCGCCCACAAGGAAAATGGCCGGAAAATTCTTCATGGAAAAAAACTATTTTTCATCCGATTGACTTCAAACTCGGTTTGTGAGGATGGTAAGCAGAATAATTAGACTTGAGATTTTCCGATGATGGAAAATCCGCCCGAAAAGTCGGGAAATTCCCGGAAAATTCCATATGGAAAAAACTATTTTTCATCCGATTGGCTTCAAACTCGGTTTGTAAGGAGAGTATGCTAAGTAATTGGACATGAGATTTTCAAATGTTGGAAAATCCGCCCACAAAGAAAATACCCGGAAAATTCTATATGAAAAACTATTTTTGATCCGATTGACTTCAAACTCGGTTTGTAAGGATAGTATGCAAAATAATTAGACATAAGATTTTCCGATTTTGGAAAATGCGCCCGAAAAGTCGGGAAATTCCCGGAAAATTCCATATGGAAAAAACTATTTTTCATCCGATTGGCTTCAAATTCGGTTTGTAAGGATAGTATGCTAAATAATTAGACATGTGATTTTTCGATTGTTGGAAAATCCACCCACAAGGAAAATAGCCGGAAAATTCTATATGGAAAAAACTATTTTTCATCCGATTGACTTCAAACTCGGTTTGTGGGGATGGTAAGCAAAATAATTAGACATAAGATTTTCCGATGTTGGAAAATCCGCCCGAAAAGTCGGGAAATTCCCGGAAAATTCCATATGGAAAAACTTACTTTTATCCGTTTGGCTTCAAACTCGGTTTTAGGGTAGTTTGCTAAATAATTACATGTGATTTTTGTTGTGGAAAATCCACCCACAAGAAAAATGGCCGGTGGAAAACACAACGATGTTCAATCTCGGTTTGTAAGGATAGTATGCAAAATAATTAGACTTGAGATTTTCCAATGTTGGAAAATCCCCCGACGAAAAGTCGGAAAATTCTATATGGTAAAACCTATTTTTAATCCGATTGGCTTCAAAATCGGTTTGTGAACACATTGATAATATACATTTGATTTCTCGGTGGGAGAATTTCTGCCCACAGGCAAGAATAATGGTGGGCGTATTTCGGTTCAGTGACAATGGCTATTTGTGAGCCGATCTGAATAAAATTCGTTTTGTAAGATCTAGGGTCAGAATAAATGGAAACACGTGTTTTTTTATTTCGGGAAGTTCACTGCAAAGGTCGGATTATGGGTGCGGGGTGGGTTTTTAGCCGACATGTATTAAATTTGGTTTGAAAGCTCTATGGGCCAATTAAATAGGATAAAGTTTTTAGCTTTGCGCTTACTCACCCTCAAGGCCGGATAATGGGTGACGGGGGTGGTTTTAGCGTTTGTACGCCTAACGGGCCAAGTAGGTGGAAAATAATTTTCTTATTTCTGATGGTCGGAAAATGGGGGCGGGGGTGGTATCATTGCCAACGTTTTTTTTTCATTATTTTGGCGGCTATACTGATGGTGGCGAAGCGAAGCGCGCCGGGTTATATGCTAGTATATATATAAAAGAGTTTGTCCTCACTGACTGACTGACTGATTGGCAATCAACGTGGAGCCTGAACGGTAAGAGATAGAAAGCTGAAATTTTCACAGAAGTTTCCTTATGAGTTGAAAGTGAGCACTAAGGCGGGGTTTTGGAAAATTCCATTCCTAAGGGGTGGAAAACTCCCGGAAAAGCTACTATGGGGAAAATTTTGGTTTTCATCCGATTGACTTCAAATTTGGTTTGTAAGTAAAGCAAGCGAAATAATTGGACACCTGTTTCCCAGATTTCGGAAAATCCACCCACAAGGAAAATGGCCGGAAAATTCTTCATAGAAAAATCTATTTTTCATCCGAATGACTTCAAACTCGGTTTGTGAGGATGGTAAGCAGAATAATTAGACTTGAGATTTTCCGATGATGGAAAATCCGCCCGTAAAGTCGGGAAATTCCCGGAAAATTCCATATGGAAAAAACTATTTTTCATCCGATTGGCTTCAAACTCGGTTTGTAAGGAGAGGTATGCTAAGTAATTGGACATGAGATTTTCAAATGTTGGAAAATCCGCCCACAAAGAAAATACCTGGAAAATTCTATATGAAAAACTATTTTTGATCCGATTGACATCAAACTCGGATTGTAAGGATAGTATGCAAATTAATTAGACATAAGATTTTCTGATTTTGGAAAATCCGCCCAAAAAGTCGGGAAATTCCCGGAAAATTCTATATGGAAAAAACTATTTTTCATCCGATTGGCTTCAAACTCGGTTTGGAAGGATACTATGCAAAATAATTGGACATGAGATTTTCAAATAATGGAAAATTCGCCCGAAATCGGTTTGTGAACACATTATAAAATATTATTAGACATTTGATTTCTCGGTGGTAGAATTTCCGCCCACAGGCAAGAATAATGGTGGGCGTATTTCGGTTCAGTGACAATGGCTATTTGAGAGCCGATCTGAATAAAATTCGTTTTGTAAGATCTAGGGTCAGAATAAATGGAAACACGTTTTTTTTTATTTCGGGAAGTTTACTGCAAAGGTCGGAATATGGGTGCGGGGGTGGGTTTTTAGCCGATATGTATTAAATTTGGTTTGAAAGCTCTATATGCCAATTAAATAGGATAAAATATTTAGCTTTGCGCATACTCACCCTCAAGGTCGGATTATGGGTGCCGGGGGTGGTTTCAGCGTTTGTACGCTCAATGGGCCAACTAGGTGGAAAATAATTTTCTCATTTCTGATGGTCGGAAAATGGGGGCGGAGGTGGGATCATTACCAAACGTTTTTTCATCATTTTGGCGGCTTTACTGATGGTGGCGAAGCGAAGCGCGCCGGGTTATATGCTAGTATATATATATTTTTTTACATTGATATTTTTCATTTTTTTATTCTTAGTCTGCGCCCACTGTGCCAAAAAGCAAATGGTGGAAATGCTTGGCTGTGATTGGCTGACTGTATGAGTGTTGTGAAACTTACCCCATGTGGTGAAAAGAGATGGCAATATGTGCAAAAGGGGCGGGCGCTGTTGTTGGCAATAATAGAGCTATAGAAATTTATCACTGCTTTTTGGAAACATTGGAAGCTGTACTTTAAGACTACGTTCCAAGAAATATTAATTTAAAGCCGGAAATAATTTTTTAAACACATGCAAAGTCATTTTTGTCATCATTTTCAGTCATTTTTGAAAAGTTTCTAACCTTAAAATGGCCGTAGAACAGCCAATAATAGAGCTACAGAAATCTATCACTGCTTTTTGGAAACATTGGAAGCTGTACTTTAAGACTACGTTCCAAGAAATATTAATTTAAAGCCGGAAATAATTTTTAACACAGCAAAGTCATTTTTGTCATCATTTTCAGTCATTTTTGAAAAATTTCTAACCTTAAAATGGCCGTAGAACAGCCAATAATAGAGCTACAGAAATTTGCTTTTCGGAAACATCGAAGCTGTTCTTTAAGACTACCTTCCAAAATATTTATTTAAACGGAAATAATTTTTTGAATTTTTAAATATAAACTAATTTTAGATAATGATACCCTTACGAGGTCTAGAACAACAATTTACTACAAATTTTGAATTTTTAAATATAAACTTTAATTTTAATCTTAATATTAATTTTAATATCAATTTTAGCAATAATATATATTTCAGTAATAATAAATATATATTTATTTTTTTACATTGATTTTTTTTCATTTTTTTATTCTTAGTCTGCGCCCACTGTGCCAAAAAGCAAATGGTGGAAATGCTTGGCTGTGATTGGCTGACTGTATGAGTGTTGTGAAACTTACCCCATGTGGTGAAAAGAGATGGCAATATGTGCAAAGGGGCGGGCGCTGTTGTTGGCTGTGTGGTGGGGGGCTTGTTGGCTGTGTTGGCAGGGGGGCGCTGTTGTTGGCTGTGGCTCATGCGGTTGACGGCGGGGGGTGGTGGGAGCGCTGTTGTTGGCTGACACGTCACTGATTCACTTTGTTTAGGCGGGCAATAAGACGGTTACACTTTTTTTGGCGCGAAAAAATACTTTGAAAAAATACCTACAATCAACTGCCTCCTCATGACAGAATTGCCATTACTGTTTGGGAATTCCAAAACCAGAGACTTGCAAAACAGTCATTTTTGAAAAATTCCTAACCTTAAAATGGCCGTAGAACAGCCAATAATAGAGCTACAGAAATCTATCACTGCTTTTTGGAAACATTGGAAGCTGTACTTTAAGACTACGTTCCAAGAAATATTAATTTAGGAAATAATTTTTAAAACAGCAAAGTCATTTTTGTCATCTTTTCAGTCATTTTTGATTTCTAACCTTAAAATGGCCGTGCAGCCAATATGAGCTACAGAAATCTATCACTGCTTTTTGGAAACATTGGAGCTGTCTTTAGACTACTTCCAGAAATATTAATTTAAAGCCGAAATTTTTTAAACACATGCAAAGTCATTTTTGTCATCATTTTCAGTCATTTTTAAAGTTTCTAACCTTAAAATGGCCGTAGAACACCAATAATAGACTCCTGTGATTGAAGCTGTACTTTAAGACTACGTTCCAAGAAATATTAATTTAAAGCCGGAAATAATTTTTAAACACATGCAAAGTCATTTTTGTCATCATTTTCAGTCATTTTTGAAAAGTTTCTAACCTTAAAATGGCCGTAGAACAGCCAATAATAGAGCTACAGAAATCTATCACAGCTTTTAGGAAACATTTAAGACTACGTTCCAAGAAATATTTATTTAAAACCGGAAATAATTTTTATACGCTTGAAAACAGTCATTTTTGAAAAATTCTTAACCTTACAAGGGCCGTAGAACAGCCTATAATAGAGCTACAAATTTTGAATTTTTAAATATAAACTTTAATTTTAATCTTAATATTAATTTTAATATCAATTTTAGCAATAATATATATTTCAGTAATAATAAATATATATTTATTTTTTTACATTGATTTTTTTTCATTTTTTTATTCTTAGTCTGCGCCCACTGTGCCAAAAAGCAAATGGTGGAAATGCTTGGCTGTGATTGGCTGACTGTATGAGTGTTGTGAAACTTACCCCATGTGGTGAAAAGAGATGGCAATATGTGCAAAGGGGCGGGCGCTGTTGTTGGCTGTGCCGGTAGGGGGCGCTGTTGTTGGCTGTGTTGGCAGGGGGCGCTGTTGTTGGCTGTGGCTCATGCGGTTGACGGCGGGGGGGTGGTGGGAGCGCTGTTGTTGGCTGACACGTCACTGATTCACTTTGTTTAGGCGGGCAATAAGACGGTTACACTTTTCTTGGCGCGAAAAAATACTTTGAAAAAATACCTACAATCAACTGCCTCCTCATGACAGAATTGCCATTACTGTTTGGGAATTCCAAAACCAGAGACTTGCAAAACAGTCATTTCTGAAAAATAAAACAGCCAATAATAGAGCTACAGAAATCTATCACTGCTTTTTGGAAACATTGGAAGCTGTACTTTAAGACTACGTTCCAAGAAATATTAATTTAAAGCCGGAAATAATTTTTAAACACATGCAAAGTCATTTTTGTCATCATTTTCAGTCATTTTTGAAAAGTTTCTAACCTTAAAATGGCCGTAGAACAGCCAATAATAGAGCTACAGAAATCTATCACTGCTTTTTGGAAACATTGGAAGCTGTACTTTAAGACTACGTTCCAAGAAATATTAATTTAAAGCCGGAAATAATTTTTAAACACATGCAAAGTCATTTTTGTCATCATTTTCAGTCATTTTTGAAAAGTTTCTAACCTTAAAATGGCCGTAGAACAGCCAATAATAGAGCTACAGAAATCTATCACTGCTTTTTGGAAACATTGGAAGCTGTACTTTAAGACTACGTTCCAAGAAATATTAATTTAAAGCCGGAAATAATTTTTAAACACATGCAAAGTCATTTTTGTCATCATTTTCAGTCATTTTTGAAAAGTTTCTAACCTTAAAATGGCCGTAGAACAGCCAATAATAGAGCTACAGAAATCTATCACTGCTTTTCGGAAACATCGGAAGCTGTTCTTTAAGACTACATTCCAAGAAATATTTATTTAAAGCCGGAAATAATTTTTATACACTTGAAAACAGTCATTTTTGAAAAATTCTTAACCTTACAAGGGCCGTAGAACAGCCTATAATAGAGCTACAAATTTTGAATTTTTAAATATAAACTTTAATTTTAATCTTAATATTAATTTTAATATCAATTTTAGCAATAATATATATTTCAGTAATAATAAATATATATTTATTTTTTTACATTGATTTTTTTCATTTTTTTTATTCTTAGTCTGCGCCCACTGTGCCAAAAAGCAAATGGTGGAAATGCTTGGCTGTGATTGGCTGACTGTATGAGTGTTGTGAAACTTACCCCATGTGGGGGGCGCTGTTGTTGGCTGTGTTGGCAGGGGGCGCTGTTGTTGGCTGTGGCTCATGCGGTTGAGGGCGGGGGGGTGGTGGGAGCGCTGTTGTTGGCTGACACGTCACTGATTCACTTTGTTTAGGCGGGCAATAAGACGGTTACACTTTTTTTGGCGCGAAAAAATACTTTGAAAAAATACCTACAATCAACTGCCTCCTCATGACAGAATTGCCATTACTGTTTGGGAATTCCAAAACCAGAGACTTGCAAAACAGTCATTTTTGAAAAATTCCTAACCTTAAAATGGCCGTAGAACAGCCAATAATAGAGCTACAGAAATCTATCACTGCTTTTTGGAAACATTGGAAGCTGTACTTTAAGACTACGTTCCAAGAAATATTAATTTAAAGCCGGAAATAATTTTTAAACACATGCAAAGTCATTTTTGTCATCATTTTCAGTCATTTTTGAAAAGTTTCTAACCTTAAAATGGCCGTAGAACAGCCAATAATAGAGCTACAGAAATCTATCACTGCTTTTCGGAAACATCGCAAGCTGTTCTTTAAGACTACATTCCAAGAAATATTTATTTAAAGCCGGAAATAATTTTTATACACTTGAAAACAGTCATTTTTGAAAAATTCTTAACCTTACAAGGGCCGTAGAACAGCCTATAATAGAGCTACAAATTTTGAATTTTTAAATATAAACTTTAATTTTAATCTTAATATTAATTTTAATATCAATTTTAGCAATAATATATATTTCAGTAATAATAAATATATATTTATTTTTTTACATTGATTTTTTTTTTTTTTTATTCTTAGTCTGCGCCCACTGTGCCAAAAAGCAAATGGTGGAAATGCTTGGCTGTGATTGGCTGACTGTATGAGTGTTGTGAAACTTACCCCATGTGGTGAAAAGAGATGGCAATATGTGCAAAGGGGCGGGCGCTGTCGTTGGCTGTGCCGGTAGGGGGCGCTGTTGTTGGCTGTGTTGGCAGGGGGCGCTGTTGTTGGCTGTGGCTCATGCGGTTGATGGCGGGGGGGTGGTGGGAGCGCTGTTGTTGGCTGACACGTCACTGATTCACTTTGTTTAGGCGGGCAATAAGACGGTTACACTTTTTTGGCCCGAAAAAATACTTTGAAAAAAATACCTTCAATCAACTGCCTCCTCATGACAGAATTGCCATTACTGTTTGGGAATTCCAAAACCAGAGACTTGCAAAACAGTCATTTTTGAAAAATTCCTAACTTAAAAAATAATGAGCTACGAAATCTATCTGCTTTTGAAACATTGAGTACTTTAAGACTACGTTCCAAATATTAATTTAAAGCCGGAAATAATTTTTAAACACATGCAGTCATTTTGTAGTCTTTTAAAGTTTCTAACCTTAAAATGGCCGTAGAACAGCCAATAATAGAGCTACAGAAATCTATCACTGCTTTTTGGAAACATTGGAAGCTGTACTTTAAGACTACGTTCCAAGAAATATTAATTTAAAGCCGGAAATAATTTTTAAACACATGCAAAGTCATTTTTGTCATCATTTTCAGTCATTTTTGAAAAGTTTCTAACCTTAAAATGGCCGTAGAACAGCCAATAATAGAGCTACAGAAATCTATCACTGCTTTTCGGAAACATCGGAAGCTGTTCTTTAAGACTACATTCCAAGAAATATTTATTTAAAGCCGGAAATAATTTTTATACACTTGAAAACAGTCATTTTTGAAAAATTCTTAACCTTACAAGGGCCGTAGAACAGCCTATAATAGAGCTACAAATTTTGAATTTTTAAATATAAACTTTAATTTTAATCTTAATATTAATTTTAATATCAATTTTAGCAATAATATATATTTCAGTAATAATAAATATATATTTATTTTTTTACATTGATTTTTTTTCATTTTTTTATTCTTAGTCTGCGCCCACTGTGCCAAAAAGCAAATGGTGGAAATGCTTGGCTGTGATTGGCTGACTGTATGAGTGTTGTGAAACTTACCCCATGTGGTGAAAAGAGATGGCAATATGTGCAAAGGGGCGGGCGCTGTTGTTGGCTGTGTTGGCAGGGGGCGCTGTTGTTGGCTGTGGCTCATGCGGTTGATGGCGGGGGGGTGGTGGGAGCGCTGTTGTTGGCTGACACGTCACTGATTCACTTTGTTTAGGCGGGCAATAAGACGGTTACACTTTTTTTGGCCCGAAAAAATACTTTGAAAAAAATACCTACAATCAACTGCCTCCTCATGACAGAATTGCCATTACTGTTTGGGAATTCCGAAACCAGAGACTTGCAAAACAGTCATTTTTAAAAAATTCCTAACCTTAAAATGGCCGTAGAACGAGCGAATAATAGAGCTACAGAAATCTATCACTGCTTTTTGGAAACATTGGAAGCTGTACTTTAAGACTACGTTCCAAGAAATATTAATTTAAAGCCGGAAATAATTTTTAAACACATGCAAAGTCATTTTTGTCATCATTTTCAGTCATTTTTGAAAAGTTTCTAACCTTAAAATGGCCGTAGAACAGCCAATAATAGAGCTACAGAAATCTATCACTGCTTTTCGGAAACATCGGAAGCTGTTCTTTAAGACTACATTCCAAGAAATATTTATTTAAAGCCGGAAATAATTTTTATACACTTGAAAACAGTCATTTTTGAAAAATTCTTAACCTTACAAGGGCCGTAGAACAGCCTATAATAGAGCTACAAATTTTGAATTTTTAAATATAAACTTTAAAAAGAAAAAAAGAAATAAACTTTAATTTTAATCTTAATATTAATTTTAATATCAATTTTAGCAATAATATATATTTCAGTAATAATAAATATATATTTATTTTTTTACATTGATTTTTTTTCATTTTTTTATTCTTAGTCTGCGCCCACTGTGCCAAAAAGCAAATGGTGGAAATGCTTGGCTGTGATTGGCTGACTGTATGAGTGTTGTGAAACTTACCCCATGTGGTGAAAAGAGATGGCAATATGTGCAAAGGGGCGGGCGCTGTTGTTGGCTGTGCCGGTAGGGGGCGCTGTTGTTGGCTGTGTTGGCAGGGGGCGCTGTTGTTGGCTGTGGCTCATGCGGTTGACGGCGGGGGGGTGGTGGGAGCGCTGTTGTTGGCTGACACGTCACTGATTCACTTTGTTTAGGCGGGCAATAAGACGGTTACACTTTTTTTGGCCCGAAAAAATACTTTGAAAAAATACCTACAATCAACTGCCTCCTCATGACAGAATTGCCATTACTGTTTGGGAATTCCGAAACCAGAGACTTGCAAAACAGTCATTTTTAAAAAATTCTTAACCTTAAAATGACCGTAGAACAGCCAATAATAGAGCTACAGTAATCTAGCACTGCTTTTTGGAAACATTGGAAGCTGTACTTTAAGACTACGTTCCAAGAAATATTAATTTAAAGCCGGAAATAATTTTTAAACACATGCAAAGTCATTTTTGTCATCATTTTCAGTCATTTTTGAAAAGTTTCTAACCTTAAAATGGCCGTAGAACAGCCAATAATAGAGCTACAGAAATCTATCACTGCTTTTCGGAAACATCGGAAGCTGTTCTTTAAGACTACATTCCAAGCAATATTTATTTAAAGCCGGAAATAATTTATATACACTTGAAAACAGTCATTTTTGAAAAATTCTTAACCTTACAAGGGCCGTAGAACAGCCTATAATAGAGCTACAAATTTTGAATTTTTAAATATAAACTTTAATCTGATGATGTAGACTGATGATGTTTAGCCGGCTCGAGGTCAAGAAAAACAATTTAACTTGTTTGTGTTTTTCCAAATTTCGTGCGCTTCGGCTTTACTTTTATAAACTTTAATTTTAATCTTAATATTAATTTTAATATCAATTTTAGCAATAATATATATTTCAGTAATAATAAATATATATTTATTTTTTTACATTGATTTTTTTCATTCTTTTATTCTTAGTCTGCGCCCACTGTGCCAAAAAGCAAATGGTGGAAATGCTTGGCTGTGATTGGCTGACTGTATGAGTGTTGTGAAACTTACCCCATGTGGTGAAAAGAGATGGCAATATGTGCAAAGGGGCGGGCGCTGTTGTTGGCTGTGCCGGTAGGGGGCGCTGTTGTTGGCTGTGTTGGCAGGGGGCGCTGTTGTTGGCTGTGGCTCATGCGGTTGACGGCGGGGGGTGGTGGGAGCGCTGTTGTTGGCTGACACGTTACTGATTCACTTTGTTTAGGCGGGCAATAAGACGGTTACACTTTTTTTGGCGCGAAAAAATACTTTGAAAAAATACCTAAAATCAACTGCCTCCTCATGACAGAATTGCCATTACTGTTTGGGAATTCCAAAACCAGAGACTTGCAAAACAGTCATTTTTGAAAAATTCCTAACCTTAAAATGGCCGTAGAACAGCCAATAATAGAGCTACAGAAATCTATCACTGCTTTTTGGAAACATTGGAAGCTGTACTTTAAGACTACGTTCCAAGAAATATTAATTTAAAGCCGGAAATAATTTTTAAACACATGCAAAGTCATTTTTGTCATCATTTTCAGTCATTTTTGAAAAGTTTCTAACCTTAAAATGGCCGTAGAACAGCCAATAATAGAGCTACAGAAATCTATCACTGCTTTTCGGAAACATCGGAAGCTGTTCTTTAAGACTACATTCCAAGAAATATTTATTTAAAGCCGGAAATAATTTTTATACACTTGAAAACAGTCATTTTTGAAAAATTCTTAACCTTACAAGGGCCGTAGAACAGCCTATAATAGAGCTACAAATTTTGAATTTTTAAATATAAACTTTAATCTGTTTTTTGAAATTTCTTTTTTACTATAAACTTTAATTTTAATCTTAATATTAATTTTAATATCAATTTTAGCAATAATATATATTTCAGTAATAATAAATATATATTTATTTTTTTACATTGATTTTTTTCATTTTTTTATTCTTAGTCTGCGCCCACTGTGCCAAAAAGCAAATGGTGGAAATGCTTGGCTGTGATTGGCTGACTGTATGAGTGTTGTGAAACTTACCCCATGTGGTGAAAAGAGATGGCAATATGTGCAAAGGGGCGGGCGCTGTTGTTGGCTGTGCCGGTAGGGGGCGCTGTTGTTGGCTGTGGCTCATGCGGTTGACGGCGGGGGGGTGGTGGGAGCGCTGTTGTTGGCTGACACGTTACTGATTCACTTTGTTTAGGCGGGCAATAAGACGGTTACACTTTTTTTGGCGCGAAAAAATACTTTGAAAAAATACCTACAATCAACTGCCTCCTCATGACAGAATTGCCATTACTGTTTGGGAATTCCAAAACCAGAGACTTGCAAAACAGTCATTTTTGAAAAATTCCTAACCTTAAAATGACCGTAGAACAGCCAATAATAGAGCTACAGAAATCTAGCACTGCTTTTTGGAAACATTGGAAGCTGTACTTTAAGACTACGTTCCAAGAAATATTAATTTAAAGCCGGAAATAATTTTTAAACACATGCAAAGTCATTTTTGTCATCATTTTCAGTCATTTTTGAAAAGTTTCTAACCTTAAAATGGCCGTAGAACAGCCAATAATAAAGCTACAGAAATCTATCACTGCTTTTTGGAAACATTGGAAGCTGTACTTTAAGACTACGTTCCAAGAAATATTAATTTAAAGCCGGAAATAATTTTTAAACACATGCAAAGTCATTTTTGTCATCATTTTCAGTCATTTTTGAAAAGTTTCTAACCTTAAAATGGCCGTAGAACAGCCAATAATAGAGCTACAGAAATCTATCACTGCTTTTCGGAAACATCGGAAGCTGTTCTTTAAGACTACATTCCAAGAAATATTTATTTAAAGCCGGAAATAATTTTTATACACTTGAAAACAGTCATTTTTGAAAAATTCTTAACCTTACAAGGGCCGTAGAACAGCCTATAATAGAGCTACAAATTTTGAATTTTTAAATATAAACTTTAATCAGATGGCTGATGTTAGCCGGGGAAAACAAATTGTTTTGTTTTAATTTTACTTTTATAAACTTTAATTTTAATCTTAATATTAATTTTAATATCAATTTTAGCAATAATATATATTTCAGTAATAATAAATATATATTTATTTTTTTACATTGATTTTTTTCATTCTTTTATTCTTAGTCTGCGCCCACTGTGCCAAAAAGCAAATGGTGGAAATGCTTGGCTGTGATTGGCTGACTGTATGAGTGTTGTGAAACTTACCCCATGTGGTGAAAAGAGATGGCAATATGTGCAAAGGGGCGGGCGCTGTTGTTGGCTGTGCCGGTAGGGGGCGCTGTTGTTGGCTGTGTTGGCAGGGGGCGCTGTTGTTGGCTGTGGCTCATGCGGTTGACGGCGGGGGGTGGTGGGAGCGCTGTTGTTGGCTGACACGTTACTGATTCACTTTGTTTAGGCGGGCAATAAGACGGTTACACTTTTTTTGGCGCGAAAAAATACTTTGAAAAAATACCTAAAATCAACTGCCTCCTCATGACAGAATTGCCATTACTGTTTGGGAATTCCAAAACCAGAGACTTGCAAAACAGTCATTTTTGAAAAATTCCTAACCTTAAAATGGCCGTAGAACAGCCAATAATAGAGCTACAGAAATCGATCACTGCTTTTTTGGAAACATTGGAAGCTGTACTTTAAGACTACGTTCCAAGAAATATTAATTTAAAGCCGGAAATAATTTTTAAACACATGCAAAGTCATTTTTGTCATCATTTTCAGTCATTTTTGAAAAGTTTCTAACCTTAAAATGGCCGTAGAACAGCCAATAATAGAGCTACAGAAATCTATCACTGCTTTTCGGAAACATCGGAAGCTGTTCTTTAAGACTACATTCCAAGAAATATTTATTTAAAGCCGGAAATAATTTTTATACACTTGAAACAGTCATTTTTGAAAAATTCTTAACCTTACAAGGGCCGTAGAACAGCCTATAATAGAGCTACAAATTTTGAATTTTTAAATATAAACTTTAATTTTAATCTTAATATTAATTTTAATATCAATTTTATCAATAATATATATTTCAGTAATAATAAATATATATTTATTTTTTTACATTGATTTTTTTCATTTTTTTATTCTTAGTCTGCGCCCACTGTGCCAAAAAGCAAATGGTGGAAATGCTTGGCTGTGATTGGCTGACTGTATGAGTGTTGTGAAACTTACCCCATGTGGTGAAAAGAGATGGCAATATGTGCAAAGGGGCGGGCGCTGTTGTTGGCTGTGTTGGCAGGGGGCGCTGTTGTTGGCTGTGGCTCATGCGGTTGACGGCGGGGGGGTGGTGGGAGCGCTGTTGTTGGCTGACACGTCACTGATTCACTTTGTTTAGGCGGGCAATAAGACGGTTACACTTTTTTTGGCGCGAAAAAATACTTTGAAAAAATACCTACAATCAACTGCCTCCTCATGACAGAATTGCCATTACTGTTTGGGAATTCCAAAACCAGAGACTTTGCAAAACAGTCTGGGAATTCCAAAACCAGAGACTTGCAAAACAGTCATTTTTGAAAAATTCCTAACCTTAAAATGGCCGTAGAACAGCCAATAATAGAGCTACAGAAATCTATCACTGCTTTTTGGAAACATTGGAAGCTGAACTTTAAGACTACATTCCAAGAAATATTTATTTAAAGCCGGAAATAATTTTTATACACTTGAAACAGTCATTTTTGAAAAATTCTTAACCTTACAAGGGCCGTATAACAGCCTATAATAGAGCTACAAATTTTGAATTTTTAAATATAAACTTTAATTTTAATCTTAATATTAATTTTAATATCAATTTTATCAATAATATATATTTCAGTAATAATAAATATATATTTATTTTTTTACATTGATTTTTTTCATTTTTTTATTCTTAGTCTGCGCCCACTGTGCCAAAAAGCAAATGGTGGAAATGCTTGGCTGTGATTGGCTGACTGTATGAGTGTTGTGATACTTACCCCATGTGGTGAAAAGAGATGGCAATATGTGCAAAGGGGCGGGCGCTGTTGTTGGCTGTGTTGGCAGGGGGCGCTGTTGTTGGCTGTGGCTCATGCGGTTGATGGCGGGGGGGGTGGTGGGAGCGCTGTTGTTGGCTGACACGTCACTGATTCACTTTGTTTAGGCGGGCAATAAGACGGTTACACTTTTTTTGGCCCGAAAAAATACTTTGAAAAAAATACCTACAATCAACTGCCTCCTCTTGACAGAATTGCCATTACTGTTTGGGAATTCCGAAACCAGAGACTTGCAAAACAGTCATTTTTGAAAAATTCCTAACCTTAAAATGGCCGTAGAACAGCCAATAATAGAGCTACAGAAATCTATCACTGCTTTTTGGAAACATTGGAAGCTGTACTTTCAGACTACGTTCCAAGAAATATTAATTTAAAGCCGTAAATAATTTTTAAACACATGCAAAGTCATTTTTGTCATCATTTTCAGTCATTTTTGAAAAGTTTCTAACCTTAAAATGGCCGTAGAACAGCCAATAATAGAGCTACAGAAATCTATCACTGCTTTTTGGAAACATTGGAAGCTGTACTTTAAGACTACGTTCCAAGAAATATTAATTTAAAGCCGGAAATAATTTTTAAACACATGCAAAGTCATTTTTGTCATCATTTTCAGTCATTTTTGAAAAGTTTCTAACCTCCGTAGAACAGCCAAAATAGAGCTACGAAATCTATCACTGCTTTTCGGAACATCGGAAGCTGTTCTTTAAGACTACATTCCAAGAAATATTTATTTAATGCCGGAAATAATTTTTATACACTTGAAAACAGTCATTTTTGAAAAATTCTTAACCTTACAAGGGCCGTAGAACAGCCTATAATAGAGCTACAAATTTTGAATTTTTAAATATTAACTTTAATTTTAATCTTAATATTAATTTTAATATCAATTTTAGCAATAATATATATTTCAGTAATAATAAATATATATTTTTTTTTTACATTGATTTTTTTCATTTTTTTTATTCTTAGTCTGCGCCCACTGTGCCAAAAAGCAAATGGTGGAAATGCTTGGCTGTGATTGGCTGACTGTATGAGTGTTGTGAAACTTACCCCATGTGGTGAAAAGAGATGGCAATATGTGCAAAGGGGCGGGCGCTGTTGTTGGCTGTGCCGGTAGGGGGCGCTGTTGTTGGCTGTGGCTCATGCGGCTGACGGCGATTCACTTTGTTTAGGCGGGCAATAGGTTAGGTTAGGTAGTTCCGGCTGGCCCCGCAGGGGGACCACACATAGACTGTTTAGTCCTTAGTGAGACCGGGTTTTTTGTAATGGAGGTTCCGACTTTTTAGTAGTCTTCAAGGATCCTTGACGTTCTGGCGAATGCCAGTATATTTGTTAGGGGTCTCCTGGCTACTTCTTCCAGTGAGGCAATCCAGGGTGTATGGAGGTGTTGCAATCGTTGCCTTGCTACTGCTGGACATTTGCAGATTAGGTGTTCTAGAGTCTCCGTTGCTCCCGGCTCCCTACATTTCCTGCATGTGTCCTCTGTCGTTATGCCTAGCTTCTTCGCATGGGAGGCTGTTAGGCAGTGGCCGGTTAGTATGCCTATTAGGAGTCTGCAGTCTCTTCTTTGGAGCTGTAGTAAATAGTGCGTACGGTGCTTGTCTTTTGTCTTACACATGATTTTGGAGATTCTGCAGCCGGTTGTGTTTCTCCACTTTTCCGCTGCCTCGTTTGAAGCTATCTCTTCCATTTTGCTGTGTCGCGTCTGAAGTGAGATAGGTAGGTGTATTATCGCTTCTTGGCTAAGTGCAACTCCGGCTTTTGCCAGGCTGTCTGCCGTCTCATTTCCGACAATGCCCTGGTGGCTTGGGATCCAGTAGATCTGCACCCTTCTAGAGGTGCTGAGAGAATCTAGTGCTTCCCTACCAGACAGGACAATTTTGGAGTTGATGGCGTGCCTATGCATGGCCTTGATTGCCGCTTGACTATCTACGTATATATTTACTTTTTGTCGCTTGGAGCGAGTAGTTCTGCCATCTCTGCTGCTTTCTTTATTGCGAAGACTTCCGCCTGAAATATGGTGCAGTGGTTTGGCAGTTTATAGCTGAGCTTCATTTCCGGCTCTTCGCAGTATATTGCAGCTCCGACTCCTAGATCCATCTTTGAGCCGTCAGTGAAAATGTGTGTTGCTTCTTGGGCCAGTCCTGTACGCCAGTCATCTGGTCCCAATGATGTTGATGTGCTTGTGAAGCTGGTACTGGGGATCATGTAGTCTGTGCTACTGTTGATCTCTCTGCCAATCATGCTGTGCCCATAGCTTTGTAGTGCCATGGTGCCTGTCGCACATAGACGTTGTGCAGTCTTTTGTGCAAGCAGGCGTGCTTGGATGTCCAGGGGGTTGACATCTAGGATGAGTTCCAGAGCTTTGGTTGGGGTGGACCTCAGCGCCCCCGTTATGCAGACCATGGCCTGACGCTGGGTCCTCTCCATTAGTTTCAGGTACGTGGATTTCTCCGTGGCCTGCCACCATACCAGTATACCGTGGAGTAGTATCGGTCTTACGACTGAAATGAAGACCCAGTGCATCAGTTTTGGTGAGAGGCCCCATGTGCTGCTCAGCATCTTCTGGGATGCATATAGTGCAGCGGTTGCCTTTTTCACCCTTTCCTCTACATTGAGTCTCCAGGACAGTTTGCTGTCAATTACTACTCCAAGATATTTGACGTTCTTCTTTGGTGTGAGTGTCGTCCCATTAATCTTCGGTGGAGTCCATCGCGGAACCTTGTATCTCTTAGTGAAGAGAATGAGGTCCGTCTTCTCCGCATTGATACTAAGTTCGGCTTCCGTGGCCCACTGTAGTATTTCTTTGAGTGTGGAGTCCATGATTGAGCTGAGAGTCGATGGACATTTTCCCGTGATAATTATGCTTATGTCGTCTGCATATGCGGTTATCTTGGGTGCTTTCCTGCGAAATTTAATTAATAGTTCATTGACCACGAGGTTCCATAGGAGGGGTGAGATTACTCCGCCCTGAGGCGTGCCTCCGTGTGCCTCCTTAGTTATGGTCGCGGTACCCCACTCAGCTTGGACTTTTCGGCACCTCAGCAGGTTGTGTATCCAATAGTCCAATGCCTTGTGTGTTGCTGGGCTCTTAAGCTTCGCATTATCGCATCAGTTGTGACGTTGTTGAACGCACCTGATATGTCGAGAAATGCGCCGAGTGCAAACTCGTGTTGGTGAAGTGCTTTCTCGATGGTGGCTACTAGCGAGTGTAGCGCTGTTTCCACCGACTTACCTTTGGTGTATGCGTGTTGATTAGGTTCCAGGTTCAGGTTCATGCCTTCCCTTATGTGGAGGTCCAGTTATTTTTCCATTGTTTTGAGCAGGAATGATGTTAGGCTGATAGGCCTGTAGTCTTTCGGTTGCACGTGACTGCATTTTCCTGCTTTGGGCAGAAAAACAACACGTGCTGTTCTCCAGGCTACAGGTATATATCCCCACATCAGACATGCCGTGTAAATGGTTTGAAGCCATGGGACGATTAGTTGTTTGGTCGTCTTCAGCATGGCCGGAAATATGCCGTCCAATCCAGGGGACTTAAAGCTCGCAAACCAGTCAATTGCCCATTGGATTTTCTCTGGGGTGACTATGTTGGTTGGGATGTTTGTTTTTTGTGCATGCGTGTTGTGGATCGAATCTGGCTCCGTTGCCATTGTGCAGCCGGGGAAGTGTGCGTCGAGAAGGGCACATGTGGCTTCCTGGCTACTCTCCGTCCATTTTCCTTCATTGGTTTTTAGTTGACTCTGCATAGGTGGCTGCTTTGAAAGCAGTTTCCTCAGTCTTGCTGTTTCTGAGACCTTCTCGATGTTGGAGCAGAAGGTTCTCCACGAGTTTTGTTTCGCTCTGCGCACCTCTTTTTGAAGATGCGGAGTCTTATTTTATATTCGTCCCAGATGATCGTTTCATCCGCCTGCCTGGCGAGCTTGAAACATTCTTGGACGTCTTTCCTCTGCTCCTTCAGTGCAGGAGTCCACCAAGGGGGTTTGGTTCTCCGTTTGCTGACTGTAGGTCTGCATGAGGCTTTGAACGCTTCCGTTAGGTGGGACGTGAGTGTCCTTACGGACTTCTCAATGTCATCCACCGAGCAGATGTCCATTGGCGTGGTTATTTTCTGTTGAGCTGTTGTAAGGAACTTTCTCCAGTCAGTGTTCCGAGGGTTCCTATACACACTGCGCATTAGGCTGTATTCGAACTGCACCTTAAATCGAATGTACTTGTGGTCTGAGAAGGAGGGTTTTTCTGGGACCCTCCATTCAGATACCCGCGTGTTATTCCCTAAGGTCAGTGTTAGGTCTAGGACATTGGTAGATGTTGGTCCCACGAATGTGGGTTCTTCTCCAACGTTTTCTATGTTTAGATCTACTTGTAAGATAAAGTTTAGAAGAGACTCACCCCTGTCGTTGATATCTGGGCTGCCCAGACTGTATGGTGTGCGTTTGCGTCCGTACCTGTCACGAGATTTTGCTTCTTCGAGCTCGCCACCGCCGGCGGGCAATAAGACGGTTACACTTTTTTTGGCGCGAAAAAATACTTTGAAAAAATACCTACAATCAACTGCCTCCTCTGACAGAATTGCCATTACTGTTTGGGAATTCCAAAACCAGAGACTTGCAAAACAGTCATTTTTGAAAAATTCCTAACCTTAAAATGGCCGTAGAACAGCCAATAATAGAACTACAGAAATCTATCACTGCTTTTTGGAAACATTGGAAGCTGTACTTTAAGACTACGTTCCAAGAAATATTAATTTAAAGCCGGAAATAATTTTTAAACACATGCAAAGTCATTTTTGTCATCATTTTCAGTCATTTTTGAAAAGTTTCTAACCTTAAAATGGCCGTAGAACAGCCAATAATAGAGCTTAAAATGGCCGTAGAACAGCCAATAATAGAGCTACAGAAATCTATCACTGCTTTTCGGAAACATCGGAAGCTGTTCTTTAAGACTACATTCCAAGAAATATTTATTTAATGCCGGAAATAATTTTTATACACTTGAAAACAGTCATTTTTGAAAAATTCTTAACCTTACAAGGGCCGTAGAACAGCCTATAATAGAGCTACAAATTTTGAATTTTTAAATATTAACTTTAATTTTAATCTTTATATTAATTTTAATATCAATTTTAGCAATAATATATATTTCAGTAATAATAAATATATATTTATTTTTTTTTACATTGATTTTTTTCATTTTTTTATTCTTAGTCTGCGCCCACTGTGCCAAAAAGCAAATGGTGGAAATGCTTGGCTGTGATTGGCTGACTGTATGAGTGTTGTGAAACTTACCCCATGTGGTGAAAAGAGATGGCAATATGTGCAAAGGGGCGGGCGCTGTTGTTGGCTGTGCCGGTAGGGGGCGCTGTTGTTGGCTGTGTTGGCAGGGGGCGCTGTTGTTGGCTGTGGCTCATGCGGCTGACGGCGATTCACTTTGTTTAGGCGGGCAATAGGTTAGGTTAGGTAGTTCCGGCTGGCCCCGCAGGGGGACCACACATAGACTGTTTAGTCCTTAGTGAGACCGGGTTTTTTGTAATGGAGGTTCCGACTTTTTAGTAGTCTTCAAGGATCCTTGACGTTCTGGCGAATGCCAGTATATTTGTTAGGGGTCTCCTGGCTACTTCTTCCAGTGAGGCAATCCAGGGTGTATGGAGGTGTTGCAATCGTTGCCTTGCTACTGCTGGACATTTGCAGATTAGGTGTTCTAGAGTCTCCGTTGCTCCCGGCTCCCTACATTTCCTGCATGTGTCCTCTGTCGTTATGCCTAGCTTCTTCGCATGAGAGGCTGTTAGGCAGTGGCCGGTTAGTATGCCTATTAGGAGTCTGCAGTCTCTTCTTTGGAGCTGTAGTAAATAGTGCGTACGGTGCTTGTCTTTTGTCTTACACATGATTTTGGAGATTCTGCAGCCGGTTGTGTTTCTCCACTTTTCCGCTGCCTCGTTTGAAGCTATCTCTTCCATTTTGCTGTGTCGCGTCTGAAGTGAGATAGGTAGGTGTATTATCGCTTCTTGGCTAAGTGCAACTCCGGCTTTAGCCAGGCTGTCTGCCGTCTCATTTCCGTCAATGCCCTGGTGGCTTGGGATCCAGTAGATCTGCACCCTTCTAGAGGTGCTGAGAGAATCTAGTGCTTCCCTACCAGACAGGACAATTTTGGAGTTGATGGCGTGCCTATGCATGGCCTTGATTGCCGCTTGACTATCTACGTATATATTTACTTTTTTGTCGTTTGGAGCGAGTAGTTCTGCCATCTCTGCTGCTTTCTTTATTGCGAAGACTTCCGCCTGAAATATGGTGCAGTGGTTTGGCAGTTTATAGCTGAGCTTCATTTCCGGCTCTTCGCAGTATATTGCAGCTCCGACTCCTAGATCCATCTTTGAGCCGTCAGTGAAAATGTGTGTTGCTTCTTGGGCCAGTCCTGTACGCCAGTCATCTGGTCCCAATGATGTTGATGTGCTTGTGAAGCTGGTACTGGGGATCATGTAGTCTGTGCTACTGTTGATCTCTCTGCCAATCATGCTGTGCCCATAGCTTTGTAGTGCCATGGTGCCTGTCGCACATAGACGTTGTGCAGTCTTTTGTGCAAGCAGGCGTGCTTGGATGTCCAGGGGGTTGACATCTAGGATGAGTTCCAGAGCTTTGGTTGGGGTGGACCTCAGCGCCCCCGTTATGCAGACCATGGCCTGCCGCTGGGTCCTCTCCATTAGTTTCAGGTACGTGGATTTCTCCGTGGCCTGCCACCATACCAGTATACCGTGGAGTAGTATCGGTCTTACGACTGAAATGAAGACCCAGTGCATCAGTTTTGGTGAGAGGCCCCATGTGCTGCTCAGCATCTTCTGGGATGCATATAGTGCAGCGGTTGCCTTTTTCACCCTTTCCTCTACATTGAGTCTCCAGGACAGTTTGCTGTCAATTACTACTCCAAGATATTTGACGTTCTTCTTTGGTGTGAGTGTCGTCCCATTAATCTTCGGTGGAGTCCATCGCGGAACCTTGTATCTCTTAGTGAAGAGAATGAGGTCCGTCTTCTCCGCATTGATACTAAGTTCGGCTTCCGTGGCCCACTGTAGTATTTCTTTGAGTGTGGAGTCCATGATTGAGCTGAGAGTCGATGGACATTTTCCCGTGATAATTATGCTTATGTCGTCTGCATATGCGGTTATCTTAGGTGCTTTCCTGCGAAATTTAATTAATAGTTCATTGACCACGAGGTTCCATAGGAGGGGTGAGAGTACTCCGCCCTGAGGCGTGCCTCCGTGTGCCTCCTTAGTTATGGTCGCGGTACCCCACTCAGCTTGGACTTTTCGGCACCTCAGCAGGTTGTGTATCCAATAGTCCAATGCCTTGTGTGTTGCTGTGGCTCTTAAGCTTCGCATTATCGCATCAGTTGTGACGTTGTTGAACGCACCTGATATGTCGAGAAATGCGCCGAGTGCAAACTCGTGTTGGTGAAGTGCTTTCTCGATGGTGGCTACTAGCGAGTGTAGCGCTGTTTCCACCGACTTACCTTTGGTGTATGCGTGTTGATTAGGTTCCAGGTTCAGGTTCATGCCTTCCCTTATGTGGAGGTCCAGTATTTTTTCCATTGTTTTGAGCAGGAATGATGTTATGCTGATAGGCCTGTAGTCTTTCGGTTGCACGTGACTGCATTTTCCTGCTTTGGGCAGAAAAACAACACGTGCTGTTCTCCAGGCTACAGGAATATATCCCCACATCAGACATGCCGTGTAAATGGTTTGAAGCCATGGGACGATTAGTTGTTTGGTCGTCTTCAGCATGGCCGGAAATATGCCGTCCAGTCCAGGGGACTTAAAGCTCGCAAACGAGTCAATTGCCCATTGGATTTTCTCTGGGGTGACTATGTTGGTTGGGATGTTTGTTTTTTGTGCATGAGTGTTGTGGATCGAATCTGGCTCCGTTGCCATTGTGCAGCCGGGGAAGTGTGCGTCGAGAAGGGCACATGTGGCTTCCTGGCTACTCTCCGTCCATTTTCCTTCATTGGTTTTTAGTTGACTCTGCATAGGTGGCTGCTTTGAAAGCAGTTTCCTGAGTCTTGCTGTTTCTGAGACCTTCTCGATGTTGGAGCAGAAGGTTCTCCACGAGTTTTGTTTCGCTCTGCGCACCTCTTTTTGAAGATGCGGAGTCTTATTTTATATTCGTCCCAGATGATCGTTTCATCCGCCTGCCTGGCGAGCTTGAAACATTCTTGGACGTCTTTCCTCTGCTCCTTCAGTGCAGGAGTCCACCAAGGGGGTTTGGTTCTCCGTTTGCTGACTGTAGGTCTGCATGAGGCTTTGAACGCTTCCGTTAGGTGGGACGTGAGTGTCCTTACGGACTTCTCAATGTCATCCACCGAGCAGATGTCCATTGGCGTGGTTATTTTCTGTTGAGCTGTTGTAAGGAACTTTCTCCAGTCAGTGTTCCGAGGGTTCCTATACACACTGCGCATTAGGCTGTATTCGAACTGCACCTTAAATCGAATGTACTTGTGGTCTGAGAAGGAGGGTTTTTCTAGGACCCTCCATTCAGATACCCGCGTGTTATTCCCTAAGGTCAGTGTTAGGTCTAGGACATTGGTAGATGTTGGTCCCACGAATGTGGGTTCTTCTCCAACGTTTTCTATGTTTAGATCTACTTGTAAGATAAAGTTTAGAAGAGACTCACCCCTGTCGTTGATATCTGGGCTGCCCTGACTGTATGGTGTGCGTTTGCGTCCGTACCTGTCACGAGATTTTGCTTCTTCGAGCTCGCCACCGCCGGCGGGCAATAAGACGGTTACACTTTTTTTGGCGCGAAAAAATACTTTGAAAAAATACCTACAATCAACTGCCTCCTCTGACAGAATTGCCATTACTGTTTGGGAATTCCAAAACCAGAGACTTGCAAAACAGTCATTTTTGAAAAATTCCTAACCTTAAAATGGCCGTAGAACAGCCAATAATAGAGCTACAGAAATCTATCACTGCTTTTCGGAAACATCGGAAGCTGTTCTTTAAGACTACATTCCAAGAAATATTTATTTAAAGCCGGAAATAATTTTTATACACTTGAAAACAGTAATTTTTGAAAAATTCTTAACCTTACAAGGGCCGTAGAACAGCCTATAATAGAGCTACAAATTTTGAATTTTTAAATATAAACTTTAATTTTAATCTTAATATTAATTTTAATATCAATTTTAGCAATAATATATATTTCAGTAATAATAAATATATATTTATTTTTTTACATTGATTTTTTTCATTTTTTATCCTTATCTGCGCCCACTGTGCCAAAAAAGCAAATGGTGGAAATGCTTGGCTGTGATTGGCTGACTGTATGAGTGTTGTGAAACTTACCCCATGTGGTGAAAAGAGATGGCAATATGTGCAAAGGGGGGGGCGCTGTTGTTGGCTGTGCCGGCAGGGGGCGCTGTTGTTGGCTGTGTTGGCAGGGGGCGCTGTTGTTGGCTGTGGCTCATGCGGTTGATGGCGGGGGGGTGGTGGGAGCGCTGTTGTTGGCTGACACGTCACTGATTCACTTTGTTTAGGCGGGCAATAAGACGGTTACACTTTTTTTGGAGCGAAAAAATACTTTGAAAAAATACCTACAATCAACTGCCTCCTCATGATAGAATTGCCATTACTGTTTGGGAATTCCAAAACCAGAGACTTGCAAAACAGTCATTTTTGAAAAATTCCTAACCTTAAAATGGCCGTAGAACAGCCAATAATAGAGCTACAGAAATCTATCACTGCTTTTTGGAAACATTGGCTTACTTAAGACTACGTAAAATTTAATTAAAGCCGGAAATAATTTGTAAACACGCAAAGTCATTTTTGTCATCATTTTCGTCATTTTTGAAATTTTAAAAGGCCGTACGCAATAATAGAGCTAAAATCTACACAGAAATACGAAGCTGTTCTTTAAGACTACATTCCAAGAAATATTTATTTAAAGCCGGAAATAATTTTTATACACTTGAAAACAGTCATTTTTGAAAAATTCTTAACCTTACAAGGGCCGTAGAACAGCCTATAATAGAGCTACAAATTTTGAATTTTTAAATATAAACTTTAATTTTAATCTTAATATTAATTTTAATATCAATTTTAGCAATAATATATATTTCAGTAATAATAAATATATATTTATTTTTTTACATTGATTTTTTCATTTTTTTATTCTTAGTCTGCGCCCACTGTGCCAAAAAGCAAATGGTGGAAATGCTTGGCTGTGATTGGCTGACTGTATGAGTGTTGTGAAACTTACCCCATGTGGTGAAAAGAGATGGCAATATGTGCAAAGGGGCGGGGCGCTGTTGTTGGCTGTGTTGGCAGGGGGCGCTGTTGTTGGCTGTGGCTCATGCGGTTGACGGGCGGGGGTGGTGGGAGCGCTGTTGTTGGCTGACACGTCACTGATTCACTTTGTTTAGGCGGGCAATAAGACGGTTACACTTTTTTTGGCGCGAAAAAATACTTTGAAAAAATACCTACAATCAACTGCCTCCTCATGACAGAATTGCCATTACTGTTTGGGAATTCCAAAACCAGAGACTTGCAAAACAGTCATTTTTGAAAAATTCCTAACCTTAAAATGGCCGTAGAACAGCCAATAATAGAGCTACAGAAATCTATCACTGCTTTTTGGAAACATTGGAAGCTGTACTTTAAGACTACGTTCCAAGAAATATTAATTTAAAGCCGGAAATAATTTGTAAACACATGCAAAGTCATTTTTGTCATCATTTTCAGTCATTTTTGAAAAGTTTCTAACCTTAAAATGGCCGTAGAACAGCCAATAATAGAGCTACAGAAATCTATCACTGCTTTTTGGAAACATTGGAAGCTGTACTTTAAGACTACGTTCCAAGAAATATTAATTTAAAGCCGGAAATAATTTGTAAACACATGCAAAGTCATTTTTGTCATCATTTTCAGTCATTTTTGAAAAGTTTCTAACCTTAAAATGGCCGTAGAACAGCCAATAATAGAGCTACAGAAATCTATCACTGCTTTTCGGAAACATCGGAAGCTGTTCTTTAAGACTACATTCCAAGAAATATGTATTTAAAGACGGAAATAATTTTTATACACTTGAAAACAGTCATTTTTGAAAAATTCTTAACCTTACAAGGGCCGTAGAACAGCCTATAATAGAGCTACAAATTTTGAATTTTTAAATATAAACTTTAATTTTAATCTTAATATTAATTTTAATATCAATTTTAGCAATAATATATATTTCAGTAATAATAAATATATATTTATTTTTTTACATTGATTTTTTTCATTTTTTTATTCTTAGTCTGCGCCCACTGTGCCAAAAAGCAAATGGTGGAAATGCTTGGCTGTGATTGGCTGACTGTATGAGTGTTGTGAAACTTACCCCATGTGGTGAAAAGAGATGGCAATATGTGCAAAGGGGCGGGCGCTGTTGTTGGCTGTGCCGGTAGGGGGCGCTGTTGTTGGCTGTGTTGGCAGGGGGCGGGGCTGGGGCTGTTGTTGGCTGTGGCTCATGCGGTTGACGGCGTGGGGGTGGTGGGAGCGCTGTTGTAGGCTGACACGTCACTGATTCACTTTGTTTAGGCGGGCAATAAGACGGTTACACTTTTTTTGGCGCGAAAAAATACTTTGAAAAAATACCTACAATCAACTGCCTCCTCATGACAGAATTGCCATTACTGTTTGGGAATTCCAAAACCAGAGACTTGCAAAACAGTCATTTTTGAAAAATTCCTAACTTAAAATGAATTTTTTTTGCTTTAAACTACGTTCAGAAATATTAATTTAGCGTATTACATCATTTTCGTCATTTTTGAAAAGTTTTAAAATGGCCGTAGAACAGCCAATAATAGAGCTACAGAAATCTATCACTGCTTTTTGGAAACATTGGAAGCTGTTCTTTAAGACTACATTCCAAGAAATATTTATTTAAAGCCGGAAATAATTTTTATACACTTGAAAACAGTCATTTTTGAAAAATTCTTAACCTTACAAGGGCCGTAGAACAGCCTATAATAGAGCTACAAATTTTGAATTTTTAAATATAAACTTTAATTTTAATCTTAATATTAATTTTAATATCAATTTTAGCAATAATATATATTTCAGTAATAATAAATATATATTTATTTTTTTACATTGATTTTTTTTCATTTTTTTATTCTTAGTCTGCGCCCACTGTGCCAAAAAAGCAAATGGTGGAAATGCTTGGCTGTGATTGGCTGACTGTATGAGTGTTGTGAAACTTACCCCATGTGGTGAAAAGGAGATGGCAATATGTCAAGGGCGGGCGCTGTTGTTGGCTGTGCCGGTAGGGGGCGCTGTTGTTGGCTGTGTTGGCAGGGGGCGCTGTTGTTGGCTGTGGCTGGCGGCGGGGTGGTGGGAGCGCTGTTGTTGGCTGACACGTCACTGATTCACTTTGTTTAAGCGGGCAATAAGACGGTTACACTTTTTTGGCGCGAAAAAATACTTTGAAAAAATACCTACAATCAACTGCCTCCTCATGACAGAATTGCCATTACTGTTGGGAATTCCAAAACCAGAGACTTGCAAAACAGTCATTTTTGAAAAATTCCTAACCTTAAAATGGCCGTAGAACAGCCAATAATAGAGCTACAGAAATCTATCACTGCTTTTCGGAAACATCGGAAGCTGTTCTTTAAGACTACATTCCAAGAAATATTTATTTAAAGCCGGAAATAATTTTTATACACTTGAAAACAGTCATTTTTGAAAAATTCTTAACCTTACAAGGGCCGTAGAACAGCCTATAATAGAGCTACAAATTTTGAATTTTTAAATATAAACTTTAATTTTAATCTTAATATTAATTTTAATATCAATTTTAGCAATAATATATATTTCAGTAATAATAAATATATATTTATTTTTTTACATTGATTTTTTTCATTTTTTTATTCTTAGTCTGCGCCCACTGTGCCAAAAAAGCAAATGGTGGAAATGCTTGGCTGTGATTGGCTGACTGTATGAGTGTTGTGAAACTTACCCCATGTGGTGAAAAGAGATGGCAATATGTGCAAAGGGGCGGGCGCTGTTGTTGGCTGTGCCGGTAGGGGGCGCTGTTGTTGGCTGTGTTGGCAGGGGGCGCTGTTGTTGGCTGTGGCTCATGCGGTTGATGGCGGGGGGGTGGTGGGAGCGCTGTTGTTGGCTGACACGTCACTGATTCACTTTGTTTAGGCGGGCAATAAGACGGTTACACTTTTTTTGGCGCGAAAAAATACTTTGAAAAAATACCTACAATCAACTGCCTCCTCATGACAGAATTGCCATTACTGTTTGGGAATTCCAAAACCAGAGACTTGCAAAACAGTCATTTTTGAAAAATTCCTAACCTTAAAATGGCCGTAGAACAGCCAATAATAGAGCTACAGAAATCTATCACTGCTTTTTGGAAACATTGGAAGCTGTACTTTAAGACTACGTTCCAAGAAATATTTATTTAAAGCCGGAAATAATTTTTATACACTCGAAAACAGTCATTTTTGAAAAATTCTTAACCTTACAAGGGCCGTAGAACAGCCTATAATAGAGCTACAAATTTTGAATTTTTAAATATAAACTTTAATTTTAATCTTAATATTAATTTTAATATCAATTTTAACAATAATATATATTTCAGTAATAATAAATATATATTTATTTTTTTACATTGATTTTTTCATTTTTTATTCTTAGTCTGCGCCCACTGTGCCAAAAAGCAAATGGTGGAAATGCTTGGCTGTGATTGGCTGACTGTATGAGTGTTGTGAAACTTACCCCATGTGGTGAAAAGAGATGGCAATATGTGCAAAGGGGCGGGCGCTGTTGTTGGCTGTTGGTTGTTGGCAATAATAGAGCTACAGAAATTTATCACTGCTTTTTGGAAACATTGGAAGCTGTACTTTAAGACTACGTTCCAAGAAATATTAATTTAAAGCCGGAAATAATTTTTAAACACATGCAAAGTCATTTTTGTCATCATTTTCAGTCATTTTTGAAAAGTTTCTAACCTTAAAATGGCCGTAGAACAGCCAATAATAGAGCTACAGAAATCTATCACTGCTTTTTGGAAACATTGGAAGCTGTACTTTAAGACTACGTTCCAAGAAATATTAATTTAAAGCCGGAAATAATTTTTAAACACATGCAAAGTCATTTTTGTCATCATTTTCAGTCATTTTTGAAAAGTTTCTAACCTTAAAATGGCCGTAGAACAGCCAATAATAGGACTACAGAAATCTATCACTGCTTTTTGGAAACATTGGAAGCTGTACTTTAAGACTACGCTCCAAGGAATATTAATTTAAGGCCGGAAATAATTTTTAAACACATGCAAAGTCATTTTTGTCATCATTTTCAGTCATTTTTGAAAAGTTTCTAACCTTAAAATGGCCGTAGAACAGCCAATAATAGAGCTACAGAAATCTATCACTGCTTTTCGGAAACATCGGAAGCTGTTCTTTAAGACTACATTCCAAGAAATATTTATTTAAAGCCGGAAATAATTTTTATACACTTGAAAACAGTCATTTTTGAAAAATTCTTAACCTTACAAGGGCCGTAGAACAGCCTATAATAGAGCTACAAATTTTGAATTTTTAAATATAAACTTTAATTTTAATCTTAATATTAATTTTAATATCAATTTTAGCAATAATATATATTTCAGTAATAATAAATCTCTATCTTCTATATATATAAAAGAGTGTGTCCTGACTGACTGACTGAGTGACTGACTGACTGACTGATTGGCAATCAACGTGGAGCCTGAACGGTAAGAGATAGAAAGCTGAAATTTTCACAGAAGTTTCCTTATGAGTTGAAAGTGAGCACTAAGGCGGGGATTTGGAAAATTCCATTCCTAAGGGGTGGAAAACGCCCGGAAAAGCTACTACGGGGAAAATTTTGATTTTCATCCGATTGACTTCAAATTTGGTTTGTAAGTAAAGTAAGCGAAATAATTGGACACCTGTTTCCCAGATTTCGGAAAATCCGCCCACAAGGAAAATGGCCGGAAAATTCTTCATAGAAAAAACTATTTTTCATCCGCAGAATAATTAGACTTGAGATTTTCCGATGATGGAAAATCCGCCCGAAAAGTCGGGAAATTCCCGGAAAATTCCATATGGAAAAAACTATTTTTCATCCGATTGGCTTCAAACTCGGTTTGTAAGGAGAGGTATGCTAAGTAATTGGACATGAGATTTTCAAATGTTGGAAAATCCGCCCACAAAGAAAATACCCGGAAAATTCTATATGAAAAAGTATTTTTGATCCGATTGACTTCAAACTCGGTATGTAAGGATATTATGCAAAATAATTAGACACAAGATTTTCCAATGTTTCCATACATATGTACCTATGCTAAATAATTAGACATGTGATTTTTCGATTGTGGAAAATCCACCCACAAGGAAAATAGCCGGAAAATTCTTCATGAAAAAAACTATTTTTCATCCGATTGACTTCAAACTCGGTTTGTGGGGATGGTAAGCAAAATAATTAGACATAAGATTTTCCGATGTTGGAAAATGCGGCCGAAAAGTCGGGAAATTCCCGGAAAATTCTATATGGAAAAAACAATTTTTCATCCGTTTGGCATCAAACTCGGTTTGTAAGGGTAGTTTGCTAAATAATTAGGCATGTGATTTTTTGTTGGTGGAAAATCCACCCACAAGGAAAATGGCCGGAAAATTCTATATGGAAAACACTATTTTTCATCTGATTTACTTCAAATTCGGATTGCAAGCTTATTATGCAAAATAATTAGACATGTGATTTTTCGATTGTGGGTGGCCACAAGGAAAATGTCCGGAAAATTCTATGTAGAAAACACTATTTTTCATCCGATTGACTTCAAACTCGATTTGTAGCGATAGTATACAAAATAAGTTGAAATGAGATTTTCCGATGTTGGAAAATTCGACCCAAGAGTGGGGAAATGCCTGGAAAATTCTATATTGTTAAACCTATTTTTAATCCGATTGGCTTCAAAATGGGTTTGTGAACACATTATAGCAAATAATTAGACATTTGATTTCTCGGTGGTGGAATTTCCGCCCACAGGCAAGAATAATGGTGGGCGTATTTCGGTTCAGTGACAATGGCTATTTGTGAGCCGGTCTGAATAAAATTCGAAACACGTGTTTTTTATTTCGGGAAGTTCACTGCAAAGGTCGGAATATGAGTGCGCGGTGGGTTTTTGGCCGATATGTATTAAATTTGGTTTGAAAGCTCTCTGGGTCAATTAAATAGGATAAAGTTTTTAGCTTTGCGCATACTCACCCTCAAGGTCGGATAATGGGTGCCGGGGTGGTTTCAGGGTTTGTACGCTCAATGGGCCAAATAGGCGGAAAATAATTTTCTCATTTCTGAAAGTCGGAAAATGGGCGGCGGGGTTGGGATCATTGCCAAACGTTTTTTTTTTTCATCATACTGATGGTGGCGAAGCGAAGCGCGCCGGGTTATATGCTAGTATATATATAAAAGAGTTTGTCCTGACTGACTGACTGATTGACTGACTGACTGACTGACTGACTGATTGGCAATCAACGTGGAGCCTGAACGGTAAGAGATACAAAGCTGAAATTTTCACAGAAGTTTCCTTATGAGTTGAAAGTGAGCACTAAGGCGGGGTTTTGGAAAATTCCATTCCTAAGGGGTGGAAAACTCCCGGAAAAGCTACTATGGGGAAAATTTTGGTTTTCATCCGATTGACTTCAAATTTGGTTTGTAAGTAAAGTAAGCGAAATAATTGGACACCTGTTTCCCAGATTTCGGAAAATCCACCCACAAGGAAAATGGCCGGAAAATTCTTCATAGAAAAATCTATTTTTCATCCGAATGACTTCAAACTCGGTTTGTGAGGATGGTAAGCAGAATAATTAGACTTGAGATTTTCCGATGATGGAAAATCCGCCCGTAAAGTCGGGAAATTCCCGGAAAATTCCATATGGAAAAAACTATTTTTCATCCGATTGGCTTCAAACTCGGTTTGTAAGGAGAGGTATGCTAAGTAATTGGACATGAGATTTTCAAATGTTGGAAAATCCGCCCACAAAGAAAATACCTGGAAAATTCTATATGAAAAACTATTTTTGATCCGATTGACTTCAAACTCGGTTTGTAAGGATAGTATGCAAAATAATTAGACATAAGATTTTCTGATTTTGGAAAATCCGCCCAAAAAGTCGGGAAATTCCCGGATAATTCTATATGGAAAAAACTATTTTTCATCCGATTGGCTTCAAACTCGGTTTGTAAGGATACTATGCAAAATAATTGGACATGAGATTTTCAAATAATGGAAAATTCGCCCGAAATCGGTTTGTGAACACATTATAGAATATTATTAGACATTTGATTTCTCGGTGGTAGAATTTCCGCCCACAGGCAAGAATAATGGTGGGCGTATTTCGGTTCAGTGACAATGGCTATTTGTGAACCGATCTGAATAAAATTCGTTTTGTAAGATCTAGGGTCAGAATAAATGGAAACACGTGTTTTTTTATTTCGGGAAGTTTACTGCAAAGGTCGGAATATGGGTGCGGGGGTGGGTTTTTAGCCGATATGTATTAAATTTGGTTTGAAAGCTCTATGGGCCAATTAAATAGGATAAAGTATTTAGCTTTGCGCATACTCACCCTCAAGGTCGGATTATGGGTGCCAGCGTTTGTACGCTCAATGGGCCAACTAGGTGGAAAATAATTTTCTCATTTCTGATGGTCGGAAAATGGGGGCGGAGGTGGGATCATTGCCAAACGTTTTTTCATAATTTTGGCGGCTTTACTGATGGTGGCGAAGCGAAGCGCGCCGGGTTATATGCTAGTATATAAATATTTTTTTACATTGATTTTTTTCATTTTTTTATTCTTAGTCTGCGCCCACTGTGCCAAAAAGCAAATGGTGGAAATGCTTGGCTGTGATTGGCTGACTGTATGAGTGTTGTGAAACTTACCCCATGTGGTGAAAAGAGATGGCAATATGTGCAAAGGGGCGGGCGCTGTTGTTGGTTGTGCTGGTAGGGGGCGCTGTTGTTGGCTGAGGCTCACGCGGTTGATGCGGGGGGGTGGTGGGAGCGCTGTTGTTGGCTGACACGTCACTGATTCACTTTGTTTAGACGGGCAATAAGACGGTTACACTTTTTTTGGCGCGAAAAAATACTTTGAAAAAATACCTACAATCAACTGCCTCCTCATGACAGAATTGCCATTACTGTTTGGGAATTCCAAAACCAGAGACTTGCAAAACAGTCATTTTTGAAAAATTCCTAACCTTAAAATGGCCGTAGAACAGCCAATAATAGAACTACAGAAATCTATCACTGCTTTTTGGAAACATTGGAAGCTGTACTTTAAGACTACGTTCCAAGAAATATTAATTGAAAGCCGGAAATAATTTTTAAACACATGCAAAGTCATTTTTGTCATTGTCATTTTTAAGGCGCCGCAGTCATTTTTGAAAAGGTTCTAACCTTAAAATGGCCGTAGACAATAAGCCAATAAGAGAGCTACAGAAATCTATCACTGCTTTTTGGAAACATTGGAAGCTGTACTTTAAGACTACGTTCCGAGAAATATTAATTTAAAGCCGGAAATAATTTTTAAACACTTGCAAAGTCATTTTTGTCAGCATTTTCAGTCATTTTTGAAAAGTTTCTAACCTTAAAATGGCCGTAGAACCCAATAATAGAGCTACAGAAATCTATCACTGCTTTTTTGGAAATCATTGGAAGCTGTACTTTAAGACTACGTTCCGAGAAATATTAATTTAAAGCCGGAAATAATTTTTAAACACTTGAAAGTCATTTTTGTCATCATTTTCAGTCATTTTTGAAAAGTTTCTAACCTTAAAATGGCCGTAGAACAGCCAATAATAGAGCTACAGAAATCTATCACTGCTTTTTGGAATCATTGGAAGCTGTACTTTAAGACTACGTTCCAAGAAATATTAATTTAAAGCCGGAAATAATTTTTAAACACATGCAAAGTCATTTTTGTCATCATTTTCAGTCATTTTATGACACGTCACTGATTCACTTTGTTTAGACGGGCAATAAGACGGTTACACTTTTTTTGGCGCGAAAAAATACTTTGAAAAAATACCTACAATCAACTGCCTCCTCATGACAGAATTGCCATTACTGTTTGGGAATTCCAAAACCAGAGACTTGCAAAACAGTCATTTTGAAAAATTCCTAACCTTAAAATGGCCGTAGAACAGCCAATAATAGAGCTACAGAAATCTATCACTCTTTTTGAAACATTGGAAGCTTCTTTAAGACACGTCCAAAATATTATTTAAAGCCGGAAATATTTTTAAACACTGCAAGTCATTTTTGTCATCTTTTCATCATTTTGGAAAGTCTAACCTTATGCCGACAAAAAGAGCACAGACACACAGAAAAGACTACGTTCCGATATTATTTAAAGCCGTAATTTTTAAACACATGCAAGTCATTTTCATCATCAGTCATTTTTGAAAAGTTCTAACCTTAATGGCTAGACGCAAAAGCACGCTACACTTTTTAGCTTAAAGACTACGTTCAAAAAATACAAGCCGAAATATTTTAAACACAAAAGCCATCAGTCATTTTTGAAAAGTTTCTAACCTTAAAATGGCCGTAGAACAGCCAATAATAGAGCTACAGAAATCTATCACTGCTTTTTGGAATCATTGGAAGCTGTTCTTTAAGACTACGTTCCAAGAAATATTAATTTAAAGCCGGAAATAATTTTTAAACACATGCAAAGTCATTTTTGTCATCATTTTCAGTCATTTTTGAAAAGTTTCTAACCTTAAAATGGCCGTAGAACAGCCAATAATAGAGCTACAGAAATCTATCACAATATATGAGTATGTCTAATATCCCCAGGGCAAAAAATTATTATGCATGCGTATGCTATATATGGGTAAGTCTGATATCCCAAGGGCAAAAAATTCTTATTAAAAATAAATGTTTTTTAAATTTCTTATACATGCGTATGCAATATATGAATAAGTCTGATATCCCTAGAGCAAAAATTTCTTATGGAAAATTAAATATTTTTTAAATTTCTTCTACATGCGTATGCAATATATGAGTAAGTCTTATATCCCTAGGGCAAAAATTTCTTATAAAAAAAAAAAAAAATTTTACATTTCTTCTACATGCGTATGCAATATATGGGTAAGTCTGATATCCCTAGAGTAAATTTTTTTAAAATTTCGTATGCAATATATGGGTATGTCTGATATCCCCAGGGCAAAAATTTCTTATTCAAAATAATTTTTTTTTAAATTTCTTCTGGATGCGTATGCAATAAATGGGTAAGTCTGATATCCCAAGGGCAACAATTTCTTATGGAAAATTAAATTTTTTTTAAATTTCTTCTACATGCGTATGCAATATATGAGTAAGTCTGATATACCTAGGGCAAAAATTTCTTATAAAATATTATTCTTTTTTTAAATTTCTTCTAAATGCGTATGCAATATATGGGTATGTCTGATATCCCCAGGGCAAAAATTTCTTATTCAAAATAATTTTTTTTAAAATCTCTTCTACATGCGTATGCAATAAATGGGTAAGTCTGATATCCCAAGGGCAAAAATTTATTATGGAATATTAAATTTTTTTTTAAATTTCTTCTACATGCGTATGCAATATATGATTAAGTCTGATATACCTAGGGCAAAAATTTCTTATAAAAAATATTTCTTTTTTTAAATTTCTTCTAAATGCGTATGCAATATATGGGTATGTCTGATATCCCCAGGGCAAAAATTTCGTATTAAAAATACATTTTTTTTAATTTCTTCTACATGCGTATGCAATATATGGCTAAGTCTGATATCCCTAGGGCAAAAATTTATTATGGAATATTAAATTTTTTTTAAATTTCTTCTACATGCGTATGCAATATATGAGTGTTCCCAAAAAAAAACAGTCATTTTTGAAAAGTTTCTAACCTTAAAATGGCCGTAGAACAGCCAATAATAGAGCTACAGAAATCTATCACTGCTTTTTGGAAACATTGGAAGCTGTCCTTTAAGACTACGTTCCGAGAAATATTGATTTAAAGCCGGAAATAGTTTTTAAACACTTGAAAAGTCATTTTTGTCATCATTTTCAGTCATTTTTGAAAAGTTTCTAACCTTAAAATGGCCGTAGAACAGCCAATAATAGAGCTACAGAAATCTATCACTGCTTTTTGGAAACATTGGAAGCTGTCCTTTAAGACTACGTTCCGAGAAATATTGATTTAAAGCCGGAAATAGTTTTTAAACACTTGAAAAGTCATTTTTGTCATCATTTTCAGTCATTTTTGAAAAGTTTCTAACCTTAAAATGGCCGTAGAACAGCCAATAATAGAGCTACAGAAATCTATCACTGCTTTTTGGAAACATTGGAAGCTGTCCTTTAAGACTACGTTCCGAGAAATATTGATTTAAAGCCGGAAATAGTTTTTAAACACTTGAAAAGTCATTTTTGTCATCATTTTCAGTCATTTTTGAAAAGTTTCTAACCTTAAAATGGCCGTAGAACAGCCAATAATAGAGCTACAGAAATCTATCACTGCTTTTTGGAAACATTGGAAGCTGTCCTTTAAGACTACGTTCCGAGAAATATTGATTTAAAGCCGGAAATAGTTTTTAAACACTTGAAAAGTCATTTTTGTCATCATTTTCAGTCATTTTTGAAAAGTTTCTAACCTTAAAATGGCCGTAGAACAGCCAATAATAGAGCTACAGAAATCTATCACTGCTTTTTGGAAACATTGGAAGCTGTCCTTTAAGACTACGTTCCGAGAAATATTGATTTAAAGCCGGAAATAGTTTTTAAACACTTGAAAAGTCATTTTTGTCATCATTTTCAGTCATTTTTGAAAAGTTTCTAACCTTAAAATGGCCGTAGAACAGCCAATAATAGAGCTACAGAAATCTATCACTGCTTTTTGGAAACATTGGAAGCTGTCCTTTAAGACTACGTTCCGAGAAATATTGATTTAAAGCCGGAAATAGTTTTTAAACACTTGAAAAGTCATTTTTGTCATCATTTCAGCATTTTGTATCATTTTCAGTCATTTTGAAAAGTTTCTAACCTTAAAATGGCCGTAGAACAGCCAATAATAGAGCTACAGAAATCTATCACTGCTTTTTGGAAACATTGGAAGCTGTCCTTTAAGACTACGTTCCGAGAAATATTGATTTAAAGCCGGAAATAGTTTTTAAACACTTGAAAAGTCATTTTTGTCATCATTTTCAGTCATTTTTGAAAAGTTTCTAACCTTAAAATGGCCGTAGAACAGCCAATAATAGAGCTACAGAAATCTATCACTGCTTTTTGGAAACATTGGAAGCTGTCCTTTAAGACTACGTTCCGAGAAATATTGATTTAAAGCCGGAAATAGTTTTTAAACACTTGAAAAGTCATTTTTGTCATCATTTTCAGTCATTTTTGAAAAGTTTCTAACCTTAAAATGGCCGTAGAACAGCCAATAATAGAGCTACAGAAATCTATCACTGCTTTTTGGAAACATTGGAAGCTGTCCTTTAAGACTACGTTCCGAGAAATATTGATTTAAAGCCGGAAATAGTTTTTAAACACTTGAAAAGTCATTTTTGTCATCATTTTCAGTCATTTTTGAAAAGTTTCTAACCTTAAAATGGCCGTAGAACAGCCAATAATAGAGCTACAGAAATCTATCACTGCTTTTTGGAAACATTGGAAGCTGTCCTTTAAGACTACGTTCCGAGAAATATTGATTTAAAGCCGGAAATAGTTTTTAAACACTTGAAAAGTCATTTTTGTCATCATTTTCAGTCATTTTTGAAAAGTTTCTAACCTTAAAATGGCCGTAGAACAGCCAATAATAGAGCTACAGAAATCTATCACTGCTTTTTGGAAACATTGGAAGCTGTCCTTTAAGACTACGTTCCGAGAAATATTGATTTAAAGCCGGAAATAGTTTTTAAACACTTGAAAAGTCATTTTTGTCATCATTTTCAGTCATTTTTGAAAAGTTTCTAACCTTAAAATGGCCGTAGAACAGCCAATAATAGAGCTACAGAAATCTATCACTGCTTTTTGGAAACATTGGAAGCTGTCCTTTAAGACTACGTTCCGAGAAATATTGATTTAAAGCCGGAAATAGTTTTTAAACACTTGAAAAGTCATTTTTGTCATCATTTTCAGTCATTTTTGAAAAGTTTCTAACCTTAAAATGGCCGTAGAACAGCCAATAATAGAGCTACAGAAATCTATCACTGCTTTTTGGAAACATTGGAAGCTGTCCTTTAAGACTACGTTCCGAGAAATATTGATTTAAAGCCGGAAATAGTTTTTAAACACTTGAAAAGTCATTTTTGTCATCATTTTCAGTCATTTTTGAAAAGTTTCTAACCTTAAAATGGCCGTAGAACAGCCAATAATAGAGCTACAGAAATCTATCACTGCTTTTTGGAAACATTGGAAGCTGTCCTTTAAGACTACGTTCCGAGAAATATTGATTTAAAGCCGGAAATAGTTTTTAAACACTTGAAAAGTCATTTTTGTCATCATTTTCAGTCATTTTTGAAAAGTTTCTAACCTTAAAATGGCCGTAGAACAGCCAATAATAGAGCTACAGAAATCTATCACTGCTTTTTGGAAACATTGGAAGCTGTCCTTTAAGACTACGTTCCGAGAAATATTGATTTAAAGCCGGAAATAGTTTTTAAACACTTGAAAAGTCATTTTTGTCATCATTTTCAGTCATTTTTGAAAAGTTTCTAACCTTAAAATGGCCGTAGAACAGCCAATAATAGAGCTACAGAAATCTATCACTGCTTTTTGGAAACATTGGAAGCTGTCCTTTAAGACTACGTTCCGAGAAATATTGATTTAAAGCCGGAAATAGTTTTTAAACACTTGAAAAGTCATTTTTGTCATCATTTTCAGTCATTTTTGAAAAGTTTCTAACCTTAAAATGGCCGTAGAACAGCCAATAATAGAGCTACAGAAATCTATCACTGCTTTTTGGAAACATTGGAAGCTGTCCTTTAAGACTACGTTCCGAGAAATATTGATTTAAAGCCGGAAATAGTTTTTAAACACTTGAAAAGTCATTTTTGTCATCATTTTCAGTCATTTTTGAAAAGTTTCTAACCTTAAAATGGCCGTAGAACAGCCAATAATAGAGCTACAGAAATCTATCACTGCTTTTTGGAAACATTGGAAGCTGTCCTTTAAGACTACGTTCCGAGAAATATTGATTTAAAGCCGGAAATAGTTTTTAAACACTTGAAAAGTCATTTTTGTCATCATTTTCAGTCATTTTTGAAAAGTTTCTAACCTTAAAATGGCCGTAGAACAGCCAATAATAGAGCTACAGAAATCTATCACTGCTTTTTGGAAACATTGGAAGCTGTCCTTTAAGACTACGTTCCGAGAAATATTGATTTAAAGCCGGAAATAGTTTTTAAACACTTGAAAAGTCATTTTTGTCATCATTTTCAGTCATTTTTGAAAAGTTTCTAACCTTAAAATGGCCGTAGAACAGCCAATAATAGAGCTACAGAAATCTATCACTGCTTTTTGGAAACATTGGAAGCTGTCCTTTAAGACTACGTTCCGAGAAATATTGATTTAAAGCCGGAAATAGTTTTTAAACACTTGAAAAGTCATTTTTGTCATCATTTTCAGTCATTTTTGAAAAGTTTCTAACCTTAAAATGGCCGTAGAACAGCCAATAATAGAGCTACAGAAATCTATCACTGCTTTTTGGAAACATTGGAAGCTGTCCTTTAAGACTACGTTCCGAGAAATATTGATTTAAAGCCGGAAATAGTTTTTAAACACTTGAAAAGTCATTTTTGTCATCATTTTCAGTCATTTTTGAAAAGTTTCTAACCTTAAAATGGCCGTAGAACAGCCAATAATAGAGCTACAGAAATCTATCACTGCTTTTTGGAAACATTGGAAGCTGTCCTTTAAGACTACGTTCCGAGAAATATTGATTTAAAGCCGGAAATAGTTTTTAAACACTTGAAAAGTCATTTTTGTCATCATTTTCAGTCATTTTTGAAAAGTTTCTAACCTTAAAATGGCCGTAGAACAGCCAATAATAGAGCTACAGAAATCTATCACTGCTTTTTGGAAACATTGGAAGCTGTCCTTTAAGACTACGTTCCGAGAAATATTGATTTAAAGCCGGAAATAGTTTTTAAACACTTGAAAAGTCATTTTTGTCATCATTTTCAGTCATTTTTGAAAAGTTTCTAACCTTAAAATGGCCGTAGAACAGCCAATAATAGAGCTACAGAAATCTATCACTGCTTTTTGGAAACATTGGAAGCTGTCCTTTAAGACTACGTTCCGAGAAATATTGATTTAAAGCCGGAAATAGTTTTTAAACACTTGAAAAGTCATTTTTGTCATCATTTTCAGTCATTTTTGAAAAGTTTCTAACCTTAAAATGGCCGTAGAACAGCCAATAATAGAGCTACAGAAATCTATCACTGCTTTTTGGAAACATTGGAAGCTGTCCTTTAAGACTACGTTCCGAGAAATATTGATTTAAAGCCGGAAATAGTTTTTAAACACTTGAAAAGTCATTTTTGTCATCATTTTCAGTCATTTTTGAAAAGTTTCTAACCTTAAAATGGCCGTAGAACAGCCAATAATAGAGCTACAGAAATCTATCACTGCTTTTTGGAAACATTGGAAGCTGTCCTTTAAGACTACGTTCCGAGAAATATTGATTTAAAGCCGGAAATAGTTTTTAAACACTTGAAAAGTCATTTTTGTCATCATTTTCAGTCATTTTTGAAAAGTTTCTAACCTTAAAATGGCCGTAGAACAGCCAATAATAGAGCTACAGAAATCTATCACTGCTTTTTGGAAACATTGGAAGCTGTCCTTTAAGACTACGTTCCGAGAAATATTGATTTAAAGCCGGAAATAGTTTTTAAACACTTGAAAAGTCATTTTTGTCATCATTTTCAGTCATTTTTGAAAAGTTTCTAACCTTAAAATGGCCGTAGAACAGCCAATAATAGAGCTACAGAAATCTATCACTGCTTTTTTGGAAACATTGGAAGCTGTCCTTTAAGACTACGTTCCGAGAAATATTGATTTAAAGCCGGAAATAGTTTTTAAACACTTGAAAAGTCATTTTTGTCATCATTTTCAGTCATTTTTGAAAAGTTTCTAACCTTAAAATGGCCGTAGAACAGCCAATAATAGAGCTACAGAAATCTATCACTGCTTTTTGGAAACATTGGAAGCTGTCCTTTAAGACTACGTTCCGAGAAATATTGATTTAAAGCCGGAAATAGTTTTTAAACACTTGAAAAGTCATTTTTGTCATCATTTTCAGTCATTTTTGAAAAGTTTCTAACCTTAAAATGGCCGTAGAACAGCCAATAATAGAGCTACAGAAATCTATCACTGCTTTTTGGAAACATTGGAAGCTGTCCTTTAAGACTACGTTCCGAGAAATATTGATTTAAAGCCGGAAATAGTTTTTAAACACTTGAAAAGTCATTTTTGTCATCATTTTCAGTCATTTTTGAAAAGTTTCTAACCTTAAAATGGCCGTAGAACAGCCAATAATAGAGCTACAGAAATCTATCACTGCTTTTTGGAAACATTGGAAGCTGTCCTTTAAGACTACGTTCCGAGAAATATTGATTTAAAGCCGGAAATAGTTTTTAAACACTTGAAAAGTCATTTTTGTCATCATTTTCAGTCATTTTTGAAAAGTTTCTAACCTTAAATATGGCCGTAGAACAGCCAATAATAGAGCTACAGAAATCTATCACTCTGCTTTTGGAAACATTGGAAGCTGTCCTTTAAGACTACCGTCCGAGAAATATTGATTTAAAGCCGGAAATAGTTTTTAAACACTTGAAAAGTCATTTTTGTCATCATTTTCAGTCATTTTTGAAAAGTTTCTAACCTTAAAATGGCCGTAGAACAGCCAAATAATAGAGCTACAGAAATCTATCACTGCTTTTTGGAAACATTGGAAGCTGTCCTTTAAGACTACGTTCCGAGAAATATTGATTTAAAGCCGGAAATAGTTTTTAAACACTTGAAAAGTCATTTTTGTCATCATTTTCAGTCATTTTTGAAAAGTTTCTAACCTTAAAATGGCCGTAGAACAGCCAATAATAGAGCTACAGAAATCTATCACTGCTTTTTGGAAACATTGGAAGCTGTCCTTTAAGACTACGTTCCGAGAAATATTGATTTAAAGCCGGAAATAGTTTTTAAACACTTGAAAAGTCATTTTTGTCATCATTTTCAGTCATTTTTGAAAAGTTTCTAACCTTAAAATGGCCGTAGAACAGCCAATAATAGAGCTACAGAAATCTATCACTGCTTTTTGGAAACATTGGAAGCTGTCCTTTAAGACTACGTTCCGAGAAATATTGATTTAAAGCCGGAAATAGTTTTTAAACACTTGAAAAGTCATTTTTGTCATCATTTTCAGTCATTTTTGAAAAGTTTCTAACCTTAAAATGGCCGTAGAACAGCCAATAATAGAGCTACAGAAATCTATCACTGCTTTTTGGAAACATTGGAAGCTGTCCTTTAAGACTACGTTCCGAGAAATATTGATTTAAAGCCGGAAATAGTTTTTAAACACTTGAAAAGTCATTTTTGTCATCATTTTCAGTCATTTTTGAAAAGTTTCTAACCTTAAAATGGCCGTAGAACAGCCAATAATAGAGCTACAGAAATCTATCACTGCTTTTTGGAAACATTGGAAGCTGTCCTTTAAGACTACGTTCCGAGAAATATTGATTTAAAGCCGGAAATAGTTTTTAAACACTTGAAAAGTCATTTTTGTCATCATTTTCAGTCATTTTTGAAAAGTTTCTAACCTTAAAATGGCCGTAGAACAGCCAATAATAGAGCTACAGAAATCTATCACTGCTTTTTGGAAACATTGGAAGCTGTCCTTTAAGACTACGTTCCGAGAAATATTGATTTAAAGCCGGAAATAGTTTTTAAACACTTGAAAAGTCATTTTTGTCATCATTTTCAGTCATTTTTGAAAAGTTTCTAACCTTAAAATGGCCGTAGAACAGCCAATAATAGAGCTACAGAAATCTATCACTGCTTTTTGGAAACATTGGAAGCTGTCCTTTAAGACTACGTTCCGAGAAATATTGATTTAAAGCCGGAAATAGTTTTTAAACACTTGAAAAGTCATTTTTGTCATCATTTTCAGTCATTTTTGAAAAGTTTCTAACCTTAAATGGATGGCCGTAGAACAGCCAATAATAGAGCTACAGAAATCTATCACTGCTTTTTGGAAACATTGGAAGCTGTCCTTTAAGACTACGTTCCGAGAAATATTGATTTAAAGCCGGAAATAGTTTTTAAACACTTGAAAAGTCATTTTTGTCATCATTTTCAGTCATTTTTGAAAAGTTTCTAACCTTAAAATGGCCGTAGAACAGCCAATAATAGAGCTACAGAAATCTATCACTGCTTTTTGGAAACATTGGAAGCTGTCCTTTAAGACTACGTTCCGAGAAATATTGATTTAAAGCCGGAAATAGTTTTTTAAACACTTGAAAAGTCATTTTTGTCATCATTTTCAGTCATTTTTGAAAAGTTTCTAACCTTAAAATGGCCGTAGAACAGCCAATAATAGAGCTACAGAAATCTATCACTGCTTTTTGGAAACATTGGAAGCTGTCCTTTAAGACTACGTTCCGAGAAATATTGATTTAAAGCCGGAAATAGTTTTTAAACACTTGAAAAGTCATTTTTGTCATCATTTTCAGTCATTTTTGAAAAGTTTCTAACCTTAAAATGGCCGTAGAACAGCCAATAATAGAGCTACAGAAATCTATCACTGCTTTTTGGAAACATTGGAAGCTGTCCTTTAGACACGTCGTATTGATTAAGGAATATCCGCTTGAAACATTGGAAGCTGTCCTTTAAGACTACGTTCCGAGAAATATTGATTTAAAGCCGGAAATAGTTTTTAAACACTTGAAAAGTCATTTTTGTCATCATTTTCAGTCATTTTTGAAAAGTTTCTAACCTTAAAATGGCCGTAGAACAGCCAATAATAGAGCTACAGAAATCTATCACTGCTTTTGGAAACATTGGAAGCTGTCCTTTAAGACTACGTTCCGAGAAATATTGATTTAAAGCCGGAAATAGTTTTTAAACACTTGAAAAGTCATTTTTGTCATCATTTTCAGTCATTTTTGAAAAGTTTCTAACCTTAAAATGGCCGTAGAACAGCCAATAATAGAGCTACAGAAATCTATCACTGCTTTTTGGAAACATTGGAAGCTGTCCTTTAAGACTACGTTCCGAGAAATATTGATTTAAAGCCGGAAATAGTTTTTAAACACTTGAAAAGTCATTTTTGTCATCATTTTCAGTCATTTTTGAAAAGTTTCTAACCTTAAAATGGCCGTAGAACAGCCAATAATAGAGCTACAGAAATCTATCACTGCTTTTTGGAAACATTGGAAGCTGTCCTTTAAGACTACGTTCCGAGAAATATTGATTTAAAGCCGGAAATAGTTTTTAAACACTTGAAAAGTCATTTTTGTCATCATTTTCAGTCATTTTTGAAAAGTTTCTAACCTTAAAATGGCCGTAGAACAGCCAATAATAGAGCTACAGAAATCTATCACTGCTTTTTGGAAACATTGGAAGCTGTCCTTTAAGACTACGTTCCGAGAAATATTGATTTAAAGCCGGAAATAGTTTTTAAACACTTGAAAAGTCATTTTTGTCATCATTTTCAGTCATTTTTGAAAAGTTTCTAACCTTAAAATGGCCGTAGAACAGCCAATAATAGAGCTACAGAAATCTATCACTGCTTTTTGGAAACATTGGAAGCTGTCCTTTAAGACTACGTTCCGAGAAATATTGATTTAAAGCCGGAAATAGTTTTTAAACACTTGAAAAGTCATTTTTGTCATCATTTTCAGTCATTTTTGAAAAGTTTCTAACCTTAAAATGGCCGTAGAACAGCCAATAATAGAGCTACAGAAATCTATCACTGCTTTTTGGAAACATTGGAAGCTGTCCTTTAAGACTACGTTCCGAGAAATATTGATTTTAAACCCGGAGAATTTTTTTAAACACATTGAAAATTAGTATTTTGACTATCATTCAAAATTGTCAGTCAATTTGAAAGGGCTTTAGAACAGCCCTTTAAATGAGCCGTCGAACACGATAATGGAATACATTCATTCTTCTTTTTGCTTCAAACATTTGAAACAGTCATTTAGAAGAAGTGTTCTAAACTAAAAAACATTGCTACTCTAATAAAGCTCAGGAAATATTTAAGCAGTTTGAAAAATGAACTCCTTTGACAGTCCAGAATCATTTTTAACGGAAAAGTTTCTTAACCTTTAACCTAATTGACAGCCATAAAAGCCTAAGCAGAAATTATCACTCTAATAATTGGGAAACATTGAGATGCTGTCCTTTAAGACTCGTTCCGAGAAATATTGATGTAAACCGGAAATAGTTTTTTAAACACTTAATAGTAAGTCTTGTCTCTCATTTAGTCTTGGAAACTACTTACTGAAAGCTGGTGTAGAACTCTAACCTGAAATATTGGCGTTAGAACCACCTAAGTGCTACTGCAATCTTTCTAAAGTCATTTTGGAAACATGCAAATCTATAAGTCTATTTCTGCTTAGTCGGAAAAATGTTCTAACCTCAGAAATATGGTATTTAGCAGCATTAATCAGCCACTTGCATACTACATGGCCGTGTACCCAATATAAGCTACTAACATCACTGCTTTTTGGGACATTTGGAAGCTTCCCTTTAGACTACGTTCCAAAAATTGATGGAAAGAATTTTTATAAACACTTGAAAAGTCATTTTTGTCATCATTTTCAGTCATTTTTGAAAAGTTTCTAACCTTAAAATGGCCGTAGAACAGCCAATAATAGAGCTACAGAAATCTATCACTGCTTTTTGGAAACATTGGAAGCTGTCCTTTAAGACTACGTTCCAAGAAATATTGATTTAAAGCCGGAAATAATTTTTAAACACTTGAAAAGTAATTTTTGTCATCATTTTTGAAAAGTTTCTAACCTTAAAATGGCCGTAGAACAGCCAATAATAGAGCTACAGAAATCTATCACTGCTTTTTGGAAACATTGGAAGCTGTCCTTTAAGACTACGTTCCGAGAAATATTGATTTAAAGCCGGAAATAATTTTTAAACACTTGAAAAGTCATTTTTGTCATCATTTTTGAAAAGTTTCTAACCTTAAAATGGCCGTAGAACAGCCAATAATAGAGCTACAGAAATCTATCACTGCTTTTTGGAAACATTGGAAGCTGTCCTTTAAGACTACGTTCCGAGAAATATTGATTTAAAGCCGGAAATAATTTTTAAACACTTGAAAAGTCATTTTTGTCATCATTTTCAGTCATTTTTGAAAAGTTTCTAACCTTAAAATGGCCGTAGAACAGCCAATAATAGAGCTACAGAAATCTATCACTGCTTTTTGGAAACATTGGAAGCTGTCCTTTAAGACTACGTTCCGAGAAATATTGATTTAAAGCCGGAAATAATTTTTAAACACTTGAAAAGTCATTTTTGTCATCATTTTCAGTCATTTTTGAAAAGTTTCTAACCTTAAAATGGCCGTAGAACAGCCAATAATAGAGCTACAGAAATCTATCACTGCTTTTTGGAAACATTGGAAGCTGTCCTTTAAGACTACGTTCCAAGAAATATTGATTTAAAGCCGGAAATAATTTTTAAACACATGAAAAGTCATTTTTGTCATCATTTTCAGTCATTTTTGAAAAGTTTCTAACCTTAAAATGGCCGTAGAACAGCCAATAATAGAGCTACAGAAATCTATCACTGCTTTTTGGAAACATTGGAAGCTGTACTTTAAGACTACGTTCCAAGAAATATTGATTTAAAGCCGGAAATAATTTTTAAACACATGAAAAGTCATTTTTGTCATCATTTTCAGTCATTTTTGAAAAGTTTCTAACCTTAAAATGGCCGTATCTCAGCCAATAATAGAGCTACAGAAATCTATCACTGCTTTTTGGAAACATTGGAAGCTGTCCTTTAAGACTACGTTCCAAGAAATATTGATTTAAAGCCGGAAATAATTTTTAAACACTTGAAAAGTCATTTGTCATATTTTGTCATAAAAGTTTCTAACCTTAAAATGGCCGTAGCATAATAGAGCTACAGAAATCTAACACTGCTTTTTAAACATTGGAAACTTTACTTTTAATCTTACCATTAATTTTAATATCAATTTTAGCAATCATTTTATAATTTTCAGAAATATTACCTTAAAATGGCCGTAGAACAGCCAATAATAGAGCTACAGAAATCTATCACTGCTTTTTGGAAACATTGGAAGCTGTACTTTAAGACTACGTTCCAAGAAATATTGATTTAAAGCCGGAAATAATTTTTAAACACATGAAAAGTCATTTTTGTCATCATTTTCAGTCATTTTTGAAAAGTTTCTAACCTTAAAATGGCCGTAGAACAGCCAATAATAGAGCTACAGAAATCTATCACTGCTTTTTGGAAACATTGGAAGCTGTCCTTTAAGACTACGTTCCAAGAAATATTAATTTAAAGCCGGAAATAATTTTTAAACACATGAAAAGTCATTTTTGTCATCATTTTCAGTCATTTTTGAAAAGTTTCTAACCTTAAAATGGCCGTAGAACAGCCAATAATAGAGCTACAGAAATCTATCACTGCTTTTTGGAAACATTGGAAGCTGTCCTTTAAGACTACATTCCAAGAAATATTTATTTAAAGCCGGAAATAATTTTTATACACTTGAAAAGTTATTTTTCAGTCATTTTTGAAAAATTCTCTAACCTTACAAGGGCCGTAGAACAGCCTATAATAGAGCTACAGAAATTTTGAATTTTTAAATATAAACTTTAATTTTAATCTTAATATTAATTTTAATATCAATTTTAGCAATAATATATATTTCAGTAATAATAAATATATATTTATTTTTTTACATTGATTTTTTTCATTTTTTTATTCTTAGTCTGCGCCCACTGTGCCAAAAAAGCAAATGGTGGAAATGCTTGGCTGTGATTGGCTGACTGTATGAGTGTTGTGAAACTTACCCCATGTGGTGAAAAGAGATGGCAATATGTGCAAAGGGGCGGCGCTGTTGTTGGCTGTGGGTGGTGTTGGCAGGGGGCGCTGTTGTTGGCTGTGGCTCACGGTTGATGGCGGGGGTGGTGGGAGCGCTGTTGTTGGCTGACACGTCACTGATTCACTTTGTTTAGGCGGGCAATAAGACGGTTACACTTTTTTTGGCGCGAAAAAATACTTTGAAAAAATACCTACAATCAACTGCCTCCTCATGACAGAATTGCCATTACTGTTTGGGAATTCCAAAACCAGAGACTTGCAAAACAGTCATTTTTGAAAAAATTCCTAACCTTAAAATGGCCGTAGAACAGCCAATAATAGAGCTACAGAAATCTATCACTGCTTTTTGGAAACATTGGAAGCTGTACTTTAAGACTACGTTCCAAGAAATATTAATTTAAAGCCGGAAATAATTTTTAAACACATGCAAAGTCATTTTTGTCATCATTTTCAGTCATTTTTGAAAAGTTTCTAACCTTAAAATGGCCGTAGAACAGCCAATAATAGAGCTACAGAAATCTATCACTGCTTTTTGGAAACATTGGAAGCTGTACTTTAAGACTACGTTCCAAGAAATATTAATTTAAAGCCGGAAATAATTTTTAAACACATGCAAAGTCATTTTTGTCATCATTTTCAGTCATTTTTGAAAAGTTTCTAACCTTAAAATGGCCGACAACCCCAAAATAAAAAACAATAATAGCAGCTACAGAAATCTATCACTGCTTTTTGGAAACATTGGAAGCTGTTACTTTAAGACTACGTTCCAAGAAATATTAATTTAAAGCCGGAAATAATTTTTAAACACATGCAAAGTCATTTTTGTCATCATTTTCAGTCATTTTTGAAAAGTTTCTAACCTTAAAATGGCCGTAGAACAGCCAATAATAGAGCTACAGAAATCTATCACTGCTTTTTGGAAACATTGGAAGCTGTCCTTTAAGACTACATTCCAAGAAATATTTATTTAAAGCCGGAAATAATTTTTATACACTTGAAAACAGTCATTTTTGAAAAATTCTTAACCTTACAAGGGCCGTAGAACAGCCTATAATAGAGCTACAAATTTTGAATTTTTAAATATAAACTTTAATTTTAATCTTAATATTAATTTTAATATCAATTTTAGCAATAATATATATTTCAGTAATAATAAATATATATTTATTTTTTTACATTGATTTTTTTCATTTTTTTTATTCTTAGTCTGCGCCCACTGTGCCAAAAAAGCAAATGGTGGAAATGCTTGGCTGTGATTGGCTGACTGTATGAGTGTTGTGAAACTTACCCCATGTGGTGAAAAGAGATGGCAATATGTGCAAAGGGGCGGGCGCTGTTGTTGGCTGTGTGTGGGGGCGCTGTTGTTTGTGGGGCGTGTTGGCTGTGGCTCATGCGGTTGACGGCGGGGGGTGGTGGGAGCGCTGTTGTTGGCTGACACGTCACTGATTCACTTTGTTTAGGCGGGCAATAAGACGGTTACACTTTTTTTGGCGCGAAAAAACTTTGAAAAAATACCTACAATCAACTGCCTCCTCATGACAGAATTGCCATTACTGTTTGGATCAAAACCAGAGACTTTTGAAAAATCCTACACATAGACCGAATCACACTTTTGACAAAATTAATTTAAAGCCGGAAATTTTTTAAACACTGCAAAGTTTTGTCATCATTTTCAGTCATTTTTGAAAAGTTTCTAACCTTAAAATGGCCGTAGAACAGCCAATAATAGAGCTACAGAAATCTATCACTGCTTTTTGGAAACATTGGAAGCTGTACTTTAAGACTACGTTCCAAGAAATATTAATTTAAAGCCGGAAATAATTTTTAAACACATGCAAAGTCATTTTTGTCATCATTTTCAGTCATTTTTGAAAAGTTTCTAACCTTAAAATGGCCGTAGAACAGCCAATAATAGAGCTACAGAAATCTATCACTGCTTTTTGGAAACATTGGAAGCTGTTCTTTAAGACTACGTTCCAAGAAATATTTATTTAAAGCCGGAAATAATTTTTATACACTTGAAAACAGTCATTTTTGAAAAATTCTTAACCTTACAAGGGCCGTAGAACAGCCTATAATAGAGCTACAAATTTTGAATTTTTAAATATAAACTTTAATTTTAATCTTAATATTAATTTTAATATCAATTTTAGCAATAATATATATTTCAGTAATAATAAATATATATTTATTTTTTTACATTGATTTTTTTCATTTTTTTATTCTTAGTCTGCGCCCACTGTGCCAAAAAGCAAATGGTGGAAATGCTTGGCTGTGATTGGCTGACTGTATGAGTGTTGTGAAACTTACCCCATGTGGTGAAAAGAGATGGCAATATGAGCAAAGGGGCGGGCGCTGTTGTTGGCTTGCGTGGGGCGCTGTTGTTGGCTGTGTTGGCAGGGGGCGCTGTTGTTGGCTGTGGCTCATGCGGTTGACGGCGGGGGGGTGGTGGGAGCGCTGTTGTTGGCTGACACGTCACTGATTCACTTTGTTTAGGCGGGCAATAAGACGGTTACACTTTTTTTGGCGCGAAAAAATACTTTGAAAAAATACCTACAATCAACTGCCTCCTCATGACAGAATTGCCATTACTGTTTGGGAATTCCAAAACCAGAGACTTGCAAAACAGTCATTTTTGAAAAATTCCTAACCTTAAAATGGCCGTAGAACAGCCAATAATAGAGCTACAGAAATCTATCACTGCTTTTTGGAAACATTGGAAGCTGTACTTTAAGACTACGTTCCAAGAAATATTAATTTAAAGCCGGAAATAATTTTTAAACACATGCAAAGTCATTTTTGTCATCATTTTCAGTCATTTTTGAAAAGTTTCTAACCTTAAAATGGCCGTAGAACAGCCAATAATAGAGCTACAGAAATCTATCACTGCTTTTGGAAACATTGGAAGCTTCTTAGACTACTTCCGAAATTTATTTAGCCGAAATATTTTAAACACCAGTCTTTTTGTCATCATTTCAGCATTTTTGAAAAGTCTAACTAAAATGCTAACAGCCAATAATAGAGCTACAGAAATCTATCACTGCTTTTTGGAAACATTGGAAGCTGTACTTTAAGACTACGTTCCAAGAAATATTAATTTAAAGCCGGAAATAATTTTTAAACACATGCAAAGTCATTTTTGTCATCATTTTCAGTCATTTTTGAAAAGTTTCTAACCTTAAAATGGCCGTAGAACAGCCAATAATAGAGCTACAGAAATCTATCACTGCTTTTTGGAAACATTGGAAGCTGTACTTTAAGACTACATTCCAAGAAATATTTATTTAAAGCCGGAAATAATTTTTATACACTTGAAAACAGTCATTTTTGAAAAATTCTTAACCTTACAAGGGCCGTAGAACAGCCTATAATAGAGCTACAAATTTTGAATTTTTAAATATAAACTTTAATTTTAATCTTAATATTAATTTTAATATCAATTTTAGCAATAATATATATTTCAGTAATAATAAATATATATTTATTTTTTTACATTGATTTTTTCATTTTTTTATTCTTAGTCTGCGCCCACTGTGCCAAAAAAGCAAATGGTGGAAATGCTTGGCTGTGATTGGCTGACTGTATGAGTGTTGTGAAACTTACCCCATGTGGTGAAAAGAGATGGCAATATGTGCAAAGGGGCGGGCGCTGTTGTTGGCTTGGTAGGGGCGCTGTTGTTGGCTGTGTTGGCAGGGGGCGCTGTTGTTGGCTGTGGCTCATGCGGTTGAGGGGGGGGTGGTGGGAGCGCTGTTGTTGGCTGACACGTCACTGATTCACTTTGTTTAGGCGGGCAATAAGACGGTTACACTTTTTTTTGGCGCGAAAAAATACTTTGAAAAAATACCTACAATCAACTGCCTCCTCATGACAGAATTGCCATTACTGTTTGGGAATTCCAAAACCAGAGACTTGCAAAACAGTCATTTTTGAAAAATTCCTAACCTTAAAATGGCCGTAGAACAGCCAATAATAGAGCTACAGAAATCTATCACTGCTTTTTGGAAACATTGGAAGCTGTACTTTAAGACTACGTTCCAAGAAATATTAATTTAAAGCCGGAAATAATTTTTAAACACATGCAAAGTCATTTTTGTCATCATTTTCAGTCATTTTTGAAAAGTTTCTAACCTTAAAATGGCCGTAGAACAGCCAATAATAGAGCTACAGAAATCTATCACTGCTTTTTGGAAACATTGGAAGCTGTACTTTAAGACTACGTTCCAAGAAATATTAATTTAAAGCCGGAAATAATTTTTAAACACATGCAAAGTCATTTTTGTCATCATTTTCAGTCATTTTTGAAAAGTTTCTAACCTTAAAATGGCCGTAGAACAGCCAATAATAGAGCTACAGAAATCTATCACTGCTTTTCGGAAACATCGGAAGCTGTTCTTTAAGACTACATTCCAAGAAATATTTATTTAAAGCCGGAAATAATTTTTATACACTTGAAAACAGTCATTTTTGAAAAATTCTTAACCTTACAAGGGCCGTAGAACAGCCTATAATAGAGCTACAAATTTTGAATTTTTAAATATAAACTTTAATTTTAATCTTAATATTAATTTTAATATCAATTTTAGCAATAATATATATTTCAGTAATAATAAATATATATTTATTTTTTTACATTGATTTTTTTTCATTTTTTTTATTCTTAGTCTGCGCCCACTGTGCCAAAAAGCAAATGGTGGAAATGCTTGGCTGTGATTGGCTGACTGTATGAGTGTTGTGAAACTTACCCCATGTGGTGAAAAGAGATGGCAATATGTGCAAAGGGGCGGGCGCTGTTGTTGGCTGTGCCGGTAGGGGGCGCGTTGGCGGGCGGGGGCGCGTTGTTGGCTGTGTTGGCAGGGGGCGCTGTTGTTGGCTGTGGCTCATGCGGTTGACGGCGGGGGGGTGGTGGGAGCGCTGTTGTTGGCTGACACGTCACTGATTCACTTTGTTTAGGCGGGCAATAAGACGGTTACACTTTTTTTGGCGCGAAAAAATACTTTGGAAAAAATACCTACAATCAACTGCCTCCTCATGACAGAATTGCCATTACTGTTTGGGAATTCCAAAACCAGAGACTTGCAAAACAGTCATTTTTGAAAAATTCCTAACCTTAAAATGGCCGTAGAACAGCCAATAATAGAGCTACAGAAATCTATCACTGCTTTTTGGAAACATTGGAAGCTGTACTTTAAGACTACGTTCCAAGAAATATTAATTTAAAGCCGGAAATAATTTTTAAACACATGCAAAGTCATTTTTGTCATCATTTTCAGTCATTTTTGAAAAGTTTCTAACCTTAAAATGGCCGTAGAACAGCCAATAATAGAGCTACAGAAATCTATCACTGCTTTTTGGAAACATTGGAAGCTGTACTTTAAGACTACGTTCCAAGAAATATTAATTTAAAGCCGGAAATAATTTTTAAACACATGCAAAGTCATTTTTGTCATCATTTTCAGTCATTTTTGAAAAGTTTCTAACCTTAAAATGGCCGTAGAACAGCCAATAATAGAGCTACAGAAATCTATCACTGCTTTTTGGAAACATTGGAAGCTGTACTTTAAGACTACGTTCCAAGAAATATTAATTTAAAGCCGGAAATAATTTTTAAACACATGCAAAGTCATTTTTGTCATCATTTTCAGTCATTTTTGAAAAGTTTCTAACCTTAAAATGGCCGTAGAACAGCCAATAATAGAGCTACAGAAATCTATCACTGCTTTTTGGAAACATTGGAAGCTGTACTTTAAGACTACGTTCCAAGAAATATTAATTTAAAGCCGGAAATAATTTTTTAAACACATGCAAAGTCATTTTTGTCATCATTTTCAGTCATTTTTGAAAAGTTTCTAACCTTAAAATGGCCGTAGAACAGCCAATAATAGAGCTACAGAAATCTATCACTGCTTTTTGGAAACATCGGAAGCTGTTCTTTAAGACTACATTCCAAGAAATATTTATTTAAAGCCGGAAATAATTTTTATACACTTGAAAACAGTCATTTTTGAAAAATTCTTAACCTTACAAGGGCCGTAGAACAGCCTATAATAGAGCTACAAATTTTGAATTTTTAAATATAAACTTTAATTTTAATCTTAATATTAATTTTAATATCAATTTTAGCAATAATATATATTTCAGTAATAATAAATATATATTTATTTTTTTACATTGATTTTTTTCATTTTTTTATTCTTAGTCTGCGCCCACTGTGCCAAAAAGCAAATGGTGGAAATGCTTGGCTGTGATTGGCTGACTGTATGAGTGTTGTGAAACTTACCCCATGTGGTGAAAAGAGATGGCAATATGTGCAAAGGGGCGGGCGCTGTTGTTGGCTGTGCCGGTAGGGGGCGCTGTTGTTGGCTGTGTTGGCAGGGGGCGCTGTTGTTGGCTGTGGCTCATGCGGTTGACGGCGGGGGGTGGTGGGAGCGCTGTTGTTGGCTGACACGTCACTGATTCACTTTGTTTAGGCGGGCAATAAGACGGTTACACTTTTTTTGGCGCGAAAAAATACTTTGAAAAAATACCTACAATCAACTGCCTCCTCATGACAGAATTGCCATTACTGTTTGGGAATTCCAAAACCAGAGACTTGCAAAACAGTCATTTTTGAAAAATTCCTAACCTTAAAATGGCCGTAGAACAGCCAATAATAGAGCTACAGAAATCTATCACTGCTTTTTGGAAACATTGGAAGCTGTACTTTAAGACTACGTTCCAAGAAATATTAATTTAAAGCCGGAAATAATTTTTAAACACATGCAAAGTCATTTTTGTCATCATTTTCAGTCATTTTTGAAAAGTTTCTAACCTTAAAATGGCCGTAGAACAGCCAATAATAGAGCTACAGAAATCTATCACTGCTTTTTGGAAACATTGGAAGCTGTACTTTAAGACTACGTTCCAAGAAATATTAATTTAAAGCCGGAAATAATTTTTAAACACATGCAAAGTCATTTTTGTCATCATTTTCAGTCATTTTTGAAAAGTTTCTAACCTTAAAATGGCCGTAGAAAGAACAGCCAATAATAGAGCTACAGAAATCTATCACTGCTTTTTCGGAAACATCGGAAGCTGTTCTTTAAGACTACATTCCAAGAAATATTTATTTAAAGCCGGAAATAATTTTTATACACTTGAAAACAGTCATTTTTGAAAAATTCTTAACCTTACAAGGGCCGTAGAACAGCCTATAATAGAGCTACAAATTTTGAATTTTTAAATATAAACTTTAATTTTAATCTTAATATTAATTTTAATATCAATTTTAGCAATAATATATATTTCAGTAATAATAAATATATATTTATTTTTTTACATTGATTTTTTTCATTTTTTTATTCTTAGTCTGCGCCCACTGTGCCAAAAAAGCAAATGGTGGAAATGCTTGGCTGTGATTGGCTGACTGTATGAGTGTTGTGAAACTTACCCCATGTGGTGAAAAGAGATGGCAATATGTGCAAAGGGGCGGGCGCTGTTGTTGGCTGTGCCGGTAGGGGGCGCTGTTGTTGGCTGTGTTGGCGGGGGCAGGGGGCGCTGTTGTTGGCTGTGGCTCATGCGGTTGACGGCGGGGGGGGGTGGTGGGAGCGCTGTTGTTGGCTGACACGTCACTGATTCACTTTGTTTAGGCGGGCAATAAGACGGTTACACTTTTTTTGGCGCGAAAAAATACTTTGAAAAAATACCTACAATCAACTGCCTCCTCATGACAGAATTGCCATTACTGTTTGGGAATTCCAAAACCAGAGACTTGCAAAACAGTCATTTTTGAAAAATTCCTAACCTTAAAATGGCCGTAGAACAGCCAATAATAGAGCTACAGAAATCTATCACTGCTTTTTGGAAACATTGGAAGCTGTACTTTAAGACTACGTTCCAAGAAATATTAATTTAAAGCCGGAAATAATTTTTAAACACATGCAAAGTCATTTTTGTCATCATTTTCAGTCATTTTTGAAAAGTTTCTAACCTTAAAATGGCCGTAGAACAGCCAATAATAGAGCTACAGAAATCTATCACTGCTTTTTGGAAACATTGGAAGCTGTACTTTAAGACTACGTTCCAAGAAATATTAATTTAAAGCCGGAAATAATTTTTAAACACATGCAAAGTCATTTTTGTCATCATTTTCAGTCATTTTTGAAAAGTTTCTAACCTTAAAATGGCCGTAGAACAGCCAATAATAGAGCTACAGAAATCTATCACTGCTTTTTGGAAACATTGGAAGCTGTACTTTAAGACTACGTTCCAAGAAATATTAATTTAAAGCCGGAAATAATTTTTAAACACATGCAAAGTCATTTTTGTCATCATTTTCAGTCATTTTTGAAAAGTTTCTAACCTTAAAATGGCCGTAGAACAGCCAATAATAGAGCTACAGAAATCTATCACTGCTTTTTGGAAACATTGGAAGCTGTACTTTAAGACTACGTTCCAAGAAATATTAATTTAAAGCCGGAAATAATTTTTAAACACATGCAAACAGTCATTTTTGAAAAATTCTTAACCTTACAATGGCCGTAGAACAGCCAATAATAGAGCTCCACAAATTTTGAATTTTTAATAAACTTTAATTTTAATCTTAATATTAATTTTAATATCAATTTTAGCAATAATATATATTTCAGTAATAATAAATATATATTTATTTTTTTACATTGATTTTTTTTTTTTTATTCTTAGTCTGCGCCCACTGTGCCAAAAAAGCAAATGGTGGAAATGCTTGGCTGTGATTGGCTGACTGTATGAGTGTTGTGAAACTTACCCCATGTGGTGAAAAGAGATGGCAATATGTGCAAAGGGGCGGGCGCTGTTGTTGGCTGTGCCGTAGGGGCGCTGTTGTTGGCGGCAGGGGGCGTTGTGGCGTGGCTCATGCGGTTGACGGCGGGGGGTGGTGGGAGCGCTGTTGTTGGCTGACACGTCACTGATTCACTTTGTTTAGGCGGGCAATAAGACGGTTACACTTTTTTGGCGCGAAAAAATACTTTGAAAAAATACCTACAATCAACTGCCTCCTCATGACAGAATTGCCATTACTGTTTGGGAATTCCAAAACCAGAGACTTGCAAAACAGTCATTTTTGAAAAATTCCTAACCTTAAAATGGCCGTAGAACAGCCAATAATAGAGCTACAGAAATCTATCACTGCTTTTTGGAAACATTGGAAGCTGTACTTTAAGACTACGTTCCAAGAAATATTAATTTAAAGCCGGAAATAATTTTTAAACACATGCAAAGTCATTTTTGTCATCATTTTCAGTCATTTTTGAAAAGTTTCTAACCTTAAAATGGCCGTAGAACAGCCAATAATAGAGCTACAGAAATCTATCACTGCTTTTTGGAAACATTGGAAGCTGTACTTTAAGACTACGTTCCAAGAAATATTAATTTAAAGCCGGAAATAATTTTTAAACACATGCAAAGTCATTTTTGTCATCATTTTCAGTCATTTTTGAAAAGTTTCTAACCTTAAAATGGCCGTAGAACAGCCAATAATAGAGCTACAGAAATCTATCACTGCTTTTTGGAAACATTGGAAGCTGTACTTTAAGACTACGTTCCAAGAAATATTAATTTAAAGCCGGAAATAATTTTTAAACACATGCAAAGTCATTTTTGTCATCATTTTCAGTCATTTTTGAAAAGTTTCTAACCTTAAAATGGCCGTAGAACAGCCAATAATAGAGCTACAGAAATCTATCACTGCTTTTCGGAAACATCGGAAGCTGTTCTTTAAGACTACATTCCAAGAAATATTTATTTAAAGCCGGAAATAATTTTTATACACTTGAAAACAGTCATTTTTGAAAAATTCTTAACCTTACAAGGGCCGTAGAACAGCCTATAATAGAGCTACAAATTTTGAATTTTTAAATATAAACTTTAATTTTAATCTTAATATTAATTTTAATATCAATTTTAGCAATAATATATATTTCAGTAATAATAAATATATATTTATTTTTTTACATTGATTTTTTTCATTTTTTTATTCTTAGTCTGCGCCCACTGTGCCAAAAAGCAAATGGTGGAAATGCTTGGCTGTGATTGGCTGACTGTATGAGTGTTGTGAAACTTACCCCATGTGGTGAAAAGAGATGGCAATATGTGCAAAGGGGCGGGCGCTGTTGTTGGCTGTGCCGGTAGGGGGGGGGGTGTGTTGGCAGGGGGCGCTGTTGTTGGCTGTGGCTCATGCGGTTGACGGCGGGGGGGGGTGGTGGGAGCGCTGTTGTTGGCTGACACGTCACTGATTCACTTTGTTTAGGCGGGCAATAAGACGGTTACACTTTTTTTGGCGCGAAAAAATACTTTGAAAAAATACCTACAATCAACTGCCTCCTCATGACAGAATTGCCATTACTGTTTGGGAATTCCAAAACCAGAGACTTGCAAAACAGTCATTTTTGAAAAATTCCTAACCTTAAAATGGCCGTAGAACAGCCAATAATAGAGCTACAGAAATCTATCACTGCTTTTTGGAAACATTGGAAGCTGTACTTTAAGACTACGTTCCAAGAAATATTAATTTAAAGCCGGAAATAATTTTTAAACACATGCAAAGTCATTTTTGTCATCATTTTCAGTCATTTTTGAAAAGTTTCTAACCTTAAAATGGCCGTAGAACAGCCAATAATAGAGCTACAGAAATCTATCACTGCTTTTTGGAAACATTGGAAGCTGTACTTTAAGACTACGTTCCAAGAAATATTAATTTAAAGCCGGAAATAATTTTTAAACACATGCAAAGTCATTTTTGTCATCATTTTCAGTCATTTTTGAAAAGTTTCTAACCTTAAAATGGCCGTAGAACAGCCAATAATAGAGCTACAGAAATCTATCACTGCTTTTTGGAAACATTGGAAGCTGTACTTTAAGACTACGTTCCAAGAAATATTAATTTAAAGCCGGAAATAATTTTTAAACACATGCAAAGTCATTTTTGTCATCATTTTCAGTCATTTTTGAAAAGTTTCTAACCTTAAAATGGCCGTAGAACAGCCAATAATAGAGCTACAGAAATCTATCACTGCTTTTTGGAAACATTGGAAGCTGTACTTTAAGACTACGTTCCAAGAAATATTAATTTAAAGCCGGAAATAATTTTTAAACACATGCAAAGTCATTTTTGTCATCATTTTCAGTCATTTTTGAAAAGTTTCTAACCTTAAAATGGCCGTAGAACAGCCAATAATAGAGCTACAGAAATCTATCACTGCTTTTTGGAAACATCGGAAGCTGTTCTTTAAGACTACATTCCAAGAAATATTTATTTAAATCCGGAAATAATTTTTATACACTTGAAAACAGTCATTTTTGAAAAATTCTTAACCTTACAAGGGCCGTAGAACAGCCTATAATAGAGCTACAAATTTTGAATTTTTAAATATAAACTTTAATTTTAATCTTAATATTAATTTTAATATCAATTTTAGCAATAATATATATTTCAGTAATAATAAATATATATTTATTTTTTTACATTGATTTTTTTCATTTTTTTATTCTTAGTCTGCGCCCACTGTGCCAAAAAAGCAAATGGTGGAAATGCTTGGCTGTGATTGGCTGACTGTATGAGTGTTGTGAAACTTACCCCATGTGGTGAAAAGAGATGGCAATATGTGCAAAGGGGCGGGCGCTGTTGTTGGCTGTGCCGGTAGGGGGCGCTGTTGTTGGCTGTGTTGGCAGGGGGCGCTGTTGTTGGCTGTGGCTCATGCGGTTGACGGCGGGGGGGTGGTGGGAGCGCTGTTGTTGGCTGACACGTCACTGATTCACTTTGTTTAGGCGGGCAATAAGACGGTTACACTTTTTTTGGCGCGAAAAAATACTTTGAAAAAATACCTACAATCAACTGCCTCCTCATGACAGAATTGCCATTACTGTTTGGGAATTCCAAAACCAGAGACTTGCAAAACAGTCATTTTTGAAAAATTCCTAACCTTAAAATGGCCGTAGAACAGCCAATAATAGAGCTACAGAAATCTATCACTGCTTTTTGGAAACATTGGAAGCTGTACTTTAAGACTACGTTCCAAGAAATATTAATTTAAAGCCGGAAATAATTTTTAAACACATGCAAAGTCATTTTTGTCATCATTTTCAGTCATTTTTGAAAAGTTTCTAACCTTAAAATGGCCGTAGAACAGCCAATAATAGAGCTACAGAAATCTATCACTGCTTTTTGGAAACATTGGAAGCTGTACTTTAAGACTACGTTCCAAGAAATATTAATTTAAAGCCGGAATAATTTTTAAACACATGCAAAGTCATTTTTGTCATCATTTTCAGTCATTTTTGAAAAGTTTCTAACCTTAAAATGGCCGTAGAACAGCCAATAATAGAGCTACAGAAATCTATCACTGCTTTTGGAAACATCGGAAGCTGTTCTTTAAGACTACATTCCAAGAAATATTTATTTAAAGCCGGAAATAATTTTTATACACTTGAAAACAGTCATTTTTGAAAAATTCTTAACCTTACAAGGGCCGTAGAACAGCCTATAATAGAGCTACAAATTTTGAATTTTTAAATATAAACTTTAATTTTAATCTTAATATTAATTTTAATATCAATTTTAGCAATAATATATATTTCAGTAATAATAAATATATATTTATTTTTTTACATTGATTTTTTTTCATTTTTTTTATTCTTAGTCTGCGCCCACTGTGCCAAAAAGCAAATGGTGGAAATGCTTGGCTGTGATTGGCTGACTGTATGAGTGTTGTGAAACTTACCCCATGTGGTGAAAAGAGATGGCAATATGTGCAAAGGGGCGGGCGCTGTTGTTGGCTGTGCCGGTAGGGGGCGCGTGTGCTGTGTTGGCAGGGGGGCGCTGTTGTTGGCTGTGGCTCATGCGGTTGACGGCGGGGGGGTGGTGGGAGCGCTGTTGTTGGCTGACACGTCACTGATTCACTTTGTTTAGGCGGGCAATAAGACGGTTACACTTTTTTTGGCGCGAAAAAATACTTTGAAAAAATACCTACAATCAACTGCCTCCTCATGACAGAATTGCCATTACTGTTTGGGAATTCCAAAACCAGAGACTTGCAAAACAGTCATTTTTGAAAAATTCCTAACCTTAAAATGGCCGTAGAACAGCCAATAATAGAGCTACAGAAATCTATCACTGCTTTTTGGAAACATTGGAAGCTGTACTTTAAGACTACGTTCCAAGAAATATTAATTTAAAGCCGGAAATAATTTTTAAACACATGCAAAGTCATTTTTGTCATCATTTTCAGTCATTTTTGAAAAGTTTCTAACCTTAAAATGGCCGTAGAACAGCCAATAATAGAGCTACAGAAATCTATCACTGCTTTTTGGAAACATTGGAAGCTGTACTTTAAGACTACGTTCCAAGAAATATTAATTTAAAGCCGGAAATAATTTTTAAACACATGCAAAGTCATTTTTGTCATCATTTTCAGTCATTTTTGAAAAGTTTCTAACCTTAAAATGGCCGTAGAACAGCCAATAATAGAGCTACAGAAATCTATCACTGCTTTTTGGAAACATTGGAAGCTGTACTTTAAGACTACGTTCCAAGAAATATTAATTTAAAGCCGGAAATAATTTTTAAACACATGCAAAGTCATTTTTGTCATCATTTTCAGTCATTTTTGAAAAGTTTCTAACCTAAAATGGCCGTAGAACAGCCAATAATAGAGCTAAAATCTACTGTTTTTAAAATTAGTTACTTTAAGACTACTTCCAGAAATATTATTTAACCGAATCAATACGAAATAATTTTTAAACACATGCAAAGTCATTTTTGCTTCAGTCATTTTTGAAAAGTTTCTAACCTTAAAATGGCCGTAGAACAGCCAATAATAGAGCTACAGAAATCTATCACTGCTTTTTGGAAACATTGGAAGCTGTACTTTAAGACTACGTTCCAAGAAATATTAATTTAAAGCCGGAAATAATTTTTAAACACATGCAAAGTCATTTTTGTCATCATTTTCAGTCATTTTTGAAAAGTTTCTAACCTTAAAATGGCCGTAGAACAGCCAATAATAGAGCTACAGAAATCTATCACTGCTTTTTGGAAACATTGGAAGCTGTACTTTAAGACTACGTTCCAAGAAATATTAATTTAAAGCCGGAAATAATTTTTAAACACATGCAAAGTCATTTTTGTCATCATTTTCAGTCATTTTTGAAAAGTTTCTAACCTTAAAATGGCCGTAGAACAGCCAATAATAGAGCTACAGAAATCTATCACTGCTTTTTGGAAACATTGGAAGCTGTTCTTTAAGACTACATTCCAAGAAATATTTATTTAAAGCCGGAAATAATTTTTATACACTTGAAAACAGTCATTTTTGAAAAATTCTTAACCTTACAAGGGCCGTAGAACAGCCTATAATAGAGCTACAAATTTTGAATTTTTAAATATAAACTTTAATTTTAATCTTAATATTAATTTTAATATCAATTTTAGCAATAATATATATTTCAGTAATAATAAATATATATTTATTTTTTTACATTGATTTTTTTCATTTTTTTATTCTTAGTCTGCGCCCACTGTGCCAAAAAGCAAATGGTGGAAATGCTTGGCTGTGATTGGCTGACTGTATGAGTGTTGTGAAACTTACCCCATGTGGTGAAAAGAGATGGCAATATGTGCAAAGGGGCGGGCGCTGTTGTTGGCTGTGCCGGTAGGGGGCGCTGTTGTTGGCTGTGTTGGCAGGGGGCGCTGTTGTTGGCTGTGGCTCATGCGGTTGACGGCGATTCACTTTGTTTAGGCGGGCAATAAGACGGTTACACTTTTTTTGGCGCGAAAAAATACTTTGAAAAAATACCTACAATCAACTGCCTCCTCATGACAGAATTGCCATTACTGTTTGGGAATTCCAAAACCAGAGACTTGCAAAACAGTCATTTTTGAAAAATTCCTAACCTTAAAATGGCCGTAGAACAGCCAATAATAGAGCTACAGAAATCTATCACTGCTTTTTGGAAACATTGGAAGCTGTACTTTAAGACTACGTTCCAAGAAATATTAATTTAAAGCCGGAAATAATTTTTAAACACATGCAAAGTCATTTTTGTCATCATTTTCAGTCATTTTTGAAAAGTTTCTAACCTTAAAATGGCCGTAGAACAGCCAATAATAGAGCTACAGAAATCTATCACTGCTTTTTGGAAACATTGGAAGCTGTACTTTAAGACTACGTTCCAAGAAATATTAATTTAAAGCCGGAAATAATTTTTAAACACATGCAAAGTCATTTTTGTCATCATTTTCAGTCATTTTTGAAAAGTTTCTAACCTTAAAATGGCCGTAGAACAGCCAATAATAGAGCTACAGAAATCTATCACTGCTTTTTGGAAACATTGGAAGCTGTACTTTAAGACTACGTTCCAAGAAATATTAATTTAAAGCCGGAAATAATTTTTAAACACATGCAAAGTCATTTTTGTCATCATTTTCAGTCATTTTTGAAAAGTTTCTAACCTTAAAATGGCCGTAGAACAGCCAATAATAGAGCTACAGAAATCTATCACTGCTTTTTGGAAACATTGGAAGCTGTTCTTTAAGACTACATTCCAAGAAATATTTATTTAAAGCCGGAAATAATTTTTATACACTTGAAAACAGTCATTTTTGAAAAATTCTTAACCTTACAAGGGCCGTAGAACAGCCTATAATAGAGCTACAAATTTTGAATTTTTAAATATAAACTTTAATTTTAATCTTAATATTAATTTTAATATCAATTTTAGCAATAATATATATTTCAGTAATAATAAATATATATTTATTTTTTTACATTGATTTTTTTCATTTTTTTATTCTTAGTCTGCGCCCACTGTGCCAAAAAGCAAATGGTGGAAATGCTTGGCTGTGATTGGCTGACTGTATGAGTGTTGTGAAACTTACCCCATGTGGTGAAAAGAGATGGCAATATGTGCAAAGGGGCGGGCGCGTTGTTGGCTGTGCCGGTAGGGGGCGCTGTTGTTGGCTGTGTTGGGCGCTGTTGTTGGCTGTGGCTCATGCGGTTGACGGCGGGGGGGGGTGGTGGGAGCGCTGTTGTTGGCTGACACGTCACTGATTCACTTTGTTTAGGCGGGCAATAAGACGGTTACACTTTTTTTGGCGCGAAAAAATACTTTGAAAAAATACCTACAATCAACTGCCTCCTCATGACAGAATTGCCATTACTGTTTGGGAATTCCAAAACCAGAGACTTGCAAAACAGTCATTTTTGAAAAATTCCTAACCTTAAAATGGCCGTAGAACAGCCAATAATAGAGCTACAGAAATCTATCACTGCTTTTTGGAAACATTGGAAGCTGTACTTTAAGACTACGTTCCAAGAAATATTAATTTAAAGCCGGAAATAATTTTTAAACACATGCAAAGTCATTTTTGTCATCATTTTCAGTCATTTTTGAAAAGTTTCTAACCTTAAAATGGCCGTAGAACAGCCAATAATAGAGCTACAGAAATCTATCACTGCTTTTGGAAACATTGGAAGCTGTACTTTAAGACTACGTTCCAAGAAATATTAATTTAAAGCCGGAAATAATTTTTAAACACATGCAAAGTCATTTTTGTCATCATTTTCAGTCATTTTTGAAAAGTTTCTAACCTTAAAATGGCCGTAGAACAGCCAATAATAGAGCTACAGAAATCTATCACTGCTTTTTGGAAACATTGGAAGCTGTCTTAGACTACTTCCAGAAATATTAATTTAAAGCCGGAAATATTTTTAAATCATTTTTGTCATCATTTTCAGTCATTTTTGAAAAGTTTCTAACCTTAATGGCCGTGACGTTATCCTGTTTTCGGGAAGCTGTTCTTTAAGACTACATTCCAAGAAATATTTATTTAAAGCCGGAAATAATTTTTATACACTTGAAAACAGTCATTTTTGAAAAATTCTTAACCTTACAAGGGCCGTAGAACAGCCTATAATAGAGCTACAAATTTTGAATTTTTAAATATAAACTTTAATTTTAATCTTAATATTAATTTTAATATCAATTTTAGCAATAATATATATTTCAGTAATAATAAATATATATTTATTTTTTTACATTGATTTTTTTCATTTTTTTATTCTTAGTCTGCGCCCACTGTGCCAAAAAAGCAAATGGTGGAAATGCTTGGCTGTGATTGGCTGACTGTATGAGTGTTGTGAAACTTACCCCATGTGGTGAAAAGAGATGGCAATATGTGCAAAGGGGCGGGCGCGTTGGGCGGGAGGGGGCGCTGTTGTTGGCTGTGTTGGCAGGGGGCGCTGTTGTTGGCTGTGGCTCATGCGGTTGACGGCGATTCACTTTGTTTAGGCGGGCAATAAGACGGTTACACTTTTTTTGGCGCGAAAAAATACTTTGAAAAAATACCTACAATCAACTGCCTCCTCATGACAGAATTGCCATTACTGTTTGGGAATTCCAAAACCAGAGACTTGCAAAACAGTCATTTTTGAAAAATTCCTAACCTTAAAATGGCCGTAGAACAGCCAATAATAGAGCTACAGAAATCTATCACTGCTTTTTGGAAACATTGGAAGCTGTACTTTAAGACTACGTTCCAAGAAATATTAATTTAAAGCCGGAAATAATTTTTAAACACATGCAAAGTCATTTTTGTCATCATTTTCAGTCATTTTTGAAAAGTTTCTAACCTTAAAATGGCCGTAGAACAGCCAATAATAGAGCTACAGAAATCTATCACTGCTTTTCGGAAACATCGGAAGCTGTACTTTAAGACTACGTTCCAAGAAATATTAATTTAAAGCCGGAAATAATTTTTAAACACATGCAAAGTCATTTTTGTCATCATTTTCAGTCATTTTTGAAAAGTTTCTAACCTTAAAATGGCCGTAGAACAGCCAATATAGAGCTACAAATATACTGCTTTTGGAACATTGAAGCTTACTAACTACTAAATAATTATTTTTAAACTACATCCAAGAATATTAATTTAAGCGGAATAATTTTTAAACACATGCAAAGCATTTTGTCATCATTTTCAGTCATTTTTGAAAAGTTTCTAACCTTAAAATGGCCGTAGAACAGCCAATAATAGAGCTACAGAAATCTATCACTGCTTTTCGGAAACATCGGAAGCTGTTCTTTAAGACTACATTCCAAGAAATATTTATTTAAAGCCGGAAATAATTTTTAAACACATGCAAAGTCATTTTTGTCATCATTTTCAGTCATTTTTGAAAAGTTTCTAACCTTAAAATGGCCGTAGAACAGCCAATAATAGAGCTACAGAAATCTATCACTGCTTTTCGGAAACATCGGAAGCTGTTCTTTAAGACTACATTCCAAGAAATATTTATTTAAAGCCGGAAATAATTTTTATACACTTGAAAACAGTCATTTTTGAAAAATTCTTAACCTTACAAGGGCCGTAGAACAGCCTATAATAGAGCTACAAATTTTGAATTTTTAAATATAAACTTTAATTTTAATCTTAATATTAATTTTAATATCAATTTTAGCAATAATATATATTTCAGTAATAATAAATATATATTTATTTTTTTACATTGATTTTTTTCATTTTTTTATTCTTAGTCTGCGCCCACTGTGCCAAAAAAGCAAATGGTGGAAATGCTTGGCTGTGATTGGCTGACTGTATGAGTGTTGTGAAACTTACCCCATGTGGTGAAAAGAGATGGCAATATGTGCAAAGGGGCGGGCGCTGTTGTTGGCTGTGCCGGTAGGGGGCGCTGTTGTTGGCTGTGTTGGCAGGGGGCGCTGTTGTTGGCTGTGGCTCATGCGGTTGACGGCGGGGGGTGGTGGGAGCGCTGTTGTTGGCTGACACGTCACTGATTCACTTTGTTTAGGCGGGCAATAAGACGGTTACACTTTTTTTGGCGCGAAAAAATACTTTGAAAAAAATACCTACAATCAACTGCCTCCTCATGACAGAATTGCCATTACTGTTTGGGAATTCCAAAACCAGAGACTTGCAAAACAGTCATTTTTGAAAAATTCCTAACCTTAAAATGGCCGTAGAACAGCCAATAATAGAGCTACAGAAATCTATCACTGCTTTTTGGAAACATTGGAAGCTGTACTTTAAGACTACGTTCCAAGAAATATTAATTTAAAGCCGGAAATAATTTTTAAACACATGCAAAGTCATTTTTGTCATCATTTTCAGTCATTTTTGAAAAGTTTCTAACCTTAAAATGGCCGTAGAACAGCCAATAATAGAGCTACAGAAATCTATCACTGCTTTTTGGAAACATTGGAAGCTGTACTTTAAGACTACGTTCCAAGAAATATTAATTTAAAGCCGGAAATAATTTTTAAACACATGCAAAGTCATTTTTGTCATCATTTTCAGTCATTTTTGAAAAGTTTCTAACCTTAAAATGGCCGTAGAACAGCCAATAATAGAGCTACAGAAATCTATCACTGCTTTTGGAAACATCGGAAGCTGTTCTTTAAGACTACATTCCAAGAAATATTTATTTAAAGCCGGAAATAATTTTTATACACTTGAAAACAGTCATTTTTGAAAAATTCTTAACCTTACAAGGGCCGTCTAGAACAGCCTATAATAGAGCTACAAATTTTGAATTTTTAAATATAAACTTTAATTTTAATCTTAATATTAATTTTAATATCAATTTTAGCAATAATATATATTTCAGTAATAATAAATATATATTTATTTTTTTACATTGATTTTTTTCATTTTTTATTCTTAGTCTGCGCCCACTGTGCCAAAAAAGCAAATGGTGGAAATGCTTGGCTGTGATTGGCTGACTGTATGAGTGTTGTGAAACTTACCCCATGTGGTGAAAAGAGATGGCAATATGTGCAAAGGGGCGGGCGCTGTTGTTGGCTGTGCCGGTAGGGGCGCTGTTGTTGGCGTGTTGGCAGGGGGCTGTTGTTGGCTGTGGCTCATGCGGTTGACGGCGGGGGGTGGTGGGAGCGCTGTTGTTGGCTGACACGTCACTGATTCACTTTGTTTAGGCGGGCAATAAGACGGTTACACTTTTTTTGGCGCGAAAAAATACTTTGAAAAAATACCTACAATCAACTGCCTCCTCATGACAGAATTGCCATTACTGTTTGGGAATTCCAAAACCAGAGACTTGCAAAACAGTCATTTTTGAAAAATTCCTAACCTTAAAATGGCCGTAGAACAGCCAATAATAGAGCTACAGAAATCTATCACTGCTTTTTGGAAACATTGGAAGCTGTACTTTAAGACTACGTTCCAAGAAATATTAATTTAAAGCCGGAAATAATTTTTAAACACATGCAAAGTCATTTTTGTCATCATTTTCAGTCATTTTTGAAAAGTTTCTAACCTTAAAATGGCCGTAGAACAGCCAATAATAGAGCTACAGAAATCTATCACTGCTTTTTGGAAACATTGGAAGCTGTTCTTTAAGACTACATTCCAAGAAATATTTATTTAAAGCCGGAAATAATTTTTATACACTTGAAAACAGTCATTTTTGAAAAATTCTTAACCTTACAAGGGCCGTAGAACAGCCTATAATAGAGCTACAAATTTTGAATTTTTAAATATAAACTTTAATTTTAATCTTAATATTAATTTTAATATCAATTTTAGCAATAATATATATTTCAGTAATAATAAATATATATTTATTTTTTTACATTGATTTTTTTCATTTTTTTCTTATTCTTAGTCTGCGCCCACTGTGCCAAAAAGCAAATGGTGGAAATGCTTGGCTGTGATTGGCTGACTGTATGAGTGTTGTGAAACTTACCCCATGTGGTGAAAAGAGATGGCAATATGTGCAAAGGGGCGGGCGCTGTTGTTGGCTGTGTTGGCAGGGGGCGCTGTTGTTGGCTGTGGCTCATGCGGTTGACGGCGGGGGGGTGGTGGGAGCGCTGTTGTTGGCTGACACGTCACTGATTCACTTTGTTTAGGCGGGCAATAAGACGGTTACACTTTTTTTGGCGCGAAAAAATACTTTGAAAAAAATACCTACAATCAACTGCCTCCTCATGACAGAATTGCCATTACTGTTTGGGAATTCCAAAACCAGAGACTTGCAAAACAGTCATTTTTGAAAAATTCCTAACCTTAAAATGGCCGTAGAACAGCCAATAAGAGAGCTACAGAAATCTATCACTGCTTTTTGGAAACATTGGAAGCTGTATTAATTTAAAGCCGGAAATAATTTTTAAACACATGCAAAGTCATTTTTGTCATCATTTTCAGTCATATTTGAAAAGTTTCTAACCTTAAAATGGCCGTAGAACAGCCAATAATAGAGCTACAGAAATCTATCACTGCTTTTTGGAAACATTGGAAGCTGTATTAATTTAAAGCCGGAAATAATTTTTAAACACATGCAAAGTCATTTTTGTCATCATTTTCAGTCATATTTGAAAAGTTTCTAACCTTAAAATGGCCGTAGAACAGCCAATAATAGAGCTACGAAATCTATCACTGTTTTTGGAAACATTAGCTGTACTTTAAGACTACGTTCCAAGAAATATTAATTTAAAGCCGGAAATAATTTTTAAACAATGAAAGTCATTTTGTCATCATTTTCAGTCATTTTTGAAAAGTTTCTAACCTTAAAATGGCGTAGAACAGCCAATAATAGAGCTACAGAAATCTATCACTGCTTTTTGGAAACATTGGAAGCTGTACTTTAAGACTACGTTCCAAGAAATATTAATTTAAAGCCGGAAATAATTTTTAAACACATGCAAAGTCATTTTTGTCATCATTTTCAGTCATTTTTGAAAAGTTTCTAACCTTAAAATGGCCGTAGAACAGCCAATAATAGAGCTACAGAAATCTATCACTGCTTTTTGGAAACATCGGAAGCTGTTCTTTAAGACTACATTCCAAGAAATATTTATTTAAAGCCGGAAATAATTTTTATACACTTGAAAACAGTCATTTTTGAAAAATTCTTAACCTTACAAGGGCCGTAGAACAGCCTATAATAGAGCTACAAATTTTGAATTTTTAAATATAAACTTTAATTTTAATCTTAATATTAATTTTAATATCAATTTTAGCAATAATATATATTTCAGTAATAATAAATATATATTTATTTTTTTACATTGATTTTTTTCATTTTTTTATTCTTAGTCTGCGCCCACTGTGCCAAAAAGCAAATGGTGGAAATGCTTGGCTGTGATTGGCTGACTGTATGAGTGTTGTGAAACTTACCCCATGTGGTGAAAAGAGATGGCAATATGTGCAAAGGGGCGGGCGCTGTTGTTGGCTGTGCCGGTAGGGGGGGTGTTGGCGGGGGGCGCTGTTGTTGGCTGTGGCTCATGCGGTTGACGGCGGGGGGGTGGTGGGAGCGCTGTTGTTGGCTGACACGTCACTGATTCACTTTGTTTAGGCGGGCAATAAGACGGTTACACTTTTTTTGGCGCGAAAAAAATACTTTGAAAAAATACCTACAATCAACTGCCTCCTCATGACAGAATTGCCATTACTGTTTGGGAATTCCAAAACCAGAGACTTGCAAAACAGTCATTTTTGAAAAATTCCTAACCTTAAAATGGCCGTAGAACAGCCAATAATAGAGCTACAGAAATCTATCACTGCTTTTTGGAAACATTGGAAGCTGTACTTTAAGACTACGTTCCAAGAAATATTAATTTAAAGCCGGAAATAATTTTTAAACACATGCAAAGTCATTTTTGTCATCATTTTCAGTCATTTTTGAAAATACGTTTAAAAAACACAAAAAAAAAACAACATCAACAGTCCTAACCTTAAAATGGCTAGAACAGCCAATAATAGAGCTACAGAAATCTATCACTGCTTTTTGGAAACATTGGAAGCTGTACTTTAAGACTACGTTCCAAGAAATATTAATTTAAAGCCGGAAATAATTTTTAAACACATGCAAAGTCATTTTTGTCATCATTTTCAGTCATTTTTGAAAAGTTTCTAACCTTAAAATGGCCGTAGAACAGCCAATAATAGAGCTACAGAAATCTATCACTGCTTTTCGGAAACATCGGAAGCTGTTCTTTAAGACTACATTCCAAGAAATATTTATTTAAAGCCGGAAATAATTTTTATACACTTGAAAACAGTCATTTTTGAAAAATTCTTAACCTTACAAGGGCCGTAGAACAGCCTATAATAGAGCTACAAATTTTGAATTTTTAAATATAAACTTTAATTTTAATCTTAATATTAATTTTAATATCAATTTTAGCAATAATATATATTTCAGTAATAATAAATATATATTTATTTTTTTACATTGATTTTTTTCATTTTTTTATTCTTAGTCTGCGCCCACTGTGCCAAAAAGCAAATGGTGGAAATGCTTGGCTGTGATTGGCTGACTGTATGAGTGTTGTGAAACTTACCCCATGTGGTGAAAAGAGATGGCAATATGTGCAAAGGGGCGGGCGCTGTTGTTGGCTGTGCCGGTAGGGGGCGCTGTTGTTGGCTGTGTTGGCAGGGGGCGCTGTTGTTGGCTGTGGCTCATGCGGTTGACGGCGATTCACTTTGTTTAGGCGGGCAATAAGACGGTTACACTTTTTTTGGCGCGAAAAAATACTTTGAAAAAATACCTACAATCAACTGCCTCCTCATGACAGAATTGCCATTACTGTTTGGGAATTCCAAAACCAGAGACTTGCAAAACAGTCATTTTTGAAAAATTCCTAACCTTAAAATGGCCGTAGAACAGCCAATAATAGAGCTACAGAAATCTATCACTGCTTTTTGGAAACATTGGAAGCTGTACTTTAAGACTACGTTCCAAATATTTAAAGCCGAAATATTTAAAACACTTTTTTATCTTCCTTTTTGAAATTACAAACCCTACTAATTGGTTTGACTACGTCCTTTTGCAAATTTTTAAACACTGCAAAGTCATTTTTGTCATCATTTTCAGTCATTTTTGAAAAGTTTCTAACCTTAAAATGGCCGTAGAACAGCCAATAATAGAGCTACAGAAATCTATCACTGCTTTTTGGAAACATTGGAAGCTGTACTTTAAGACTACGTTCCAAGAAATATTAATTTAAAGCCGGAAATAATTTTTAAACACATGCAAAGTCATTTTTGTCATCATTTTCAGTCATTTTTGAAAAGTTTCTAACCTTAAAATGGCCGTAGAACAGCCAATAATAGAGCTACAGAAATCTATCACTGCTTTTTGGAAACATTGGAAGCTGTACTTTAAGACTACGTTCCAAGAAATATTAATTTAAAGCCGGAAATAATTTTTAAACACATGCAAAGTCATTTTTGTCATCATTTTCAGTCATTTTTGAAAAGTTTCTAACCTTAAAATGGCCGTAGAACAGCCAATAATAGAGCTACAGAAATCTATCACTGCTTTTCGGAAACATCGGAAGCTGTTCTTTAAGACTACATTCCAAGAAATATTTATTTAAAGCCGGAAATAATTTTTATACACTTGAAAACAGTCATTTTTGAAAAATTCTTAACCTTACAAGGGCCGTAGAACAGCCTATAATAGAGCTACAAATTTTGAATTTTTAAATATAAACTTTAATTTTAATCTTAATATTAATTTTAATATCAATTTTAGCAATAATATATATTTCAGTAATAATAAATATATATTTATTTTTTTACATTGATTTTTTTCATTTTTCTTTTTTATTCTTAGTCTGCGCCCACTGTGCCAAAAAAGCAAATGGTGGAAATGCTTGGCTGTGATTGGCTGACTGTATGAGTGTTGTGAAACTTACCCCATGTGGTGAAAAGAGATGGCAATATGTGCAAAGGGGCGGGCGCTGTTGTTGGCTGTGCCGGTAGGGGGCGGGTGGGGGTTGTTGTTGGCAGGGGGCGCTGTTGTTGGCTGTGGCTCATGCGGTTGACGGCGGGGGGGGGTGGTGGGAGCGCTGTTGTTGGCTGACACGTCACTGATTCACTTTGTTTAGGCGGGCAATAAGACGGTTACACTTTTTTTGGCGCGAAAAAATACTTTGAAAAAATACCTACAATCAACTGCCTCCTCATGACAGAATTGCCATTACTGTTTGGGAATTCCAAAACCAGAGACTTGCAAAACAGTCATTTTTGAAAAATTCCTAACCTTAAAATGGCCGTAGAACAGCCAATAATAGAGCTACAGAAATCTATCACTGCTTTTTGGAAACATTGGAAGCTGTACTTTAAGACTACGTTCCAAGAAATATTAATTTAAAGCCGGAAATAATTTTTAAACACATGCAAAGTCATTTTTGTCATCATTTTCAGTCATTTTTGAAAAGTTTCTAACCTTAAAATGGCCGTAGAACAGCCAATAATAGAGCTACAGAAATCTATCACTGCTTTTTGGAAACATTGGAAGCTGTACTTTAAGACTACGTCCAATATTTAAATTTTTCGCAAGTATTTGTCATCATTTTTCATTTTTGAATTACCATAGACAAGATAACGCTTTTGGAAACATTGGAAGCTGTACTTTAAGACTACGTTCCAAGAAATATTAATTTAAAGCCGGAAATAATTTTTAAACACATGCAAAGTCATTTTTGTCATCATTTTCAGTCATTTTTGAAAAGTTTCTAACCTTAAAATGGCCGTAGAACAGCCAATAATAGAGCTACAGAAATCTATCACTGCTTTTCGGAAACATCGGAAGCTGTTCTTTAAGACTACATTCCAAGAAATATTTATTTAAAGCCGGAAATAATTTTTATACACTTGAAAACAGTCATTTTTGAAAAATTCTTAACCTTACAAGGGCCGTAGAACAGCCTATAATAGAGCTACAAATTTTGAATTTTTAAATATAAACTTTAATTTTAATCTTAATATTAATTTTAATATCAATTTTAGCAATAATATATATTTCAGTAATAATAAATATATATTTTTTTTTTTACATTGATTTTTTTCATTTTTTTATTCTTAGTCTGCGCCCACTGTGCCAAAAAGCAAATGGTGGAAATGCTTGGCTGTGATTGGCTGACTGTATGAGTGTTGTGAAACTTACCCCATGTGGTGAAAAGAGATGGCAATATGTGCAAAGGGGCGGGCGCTGTTGTTGGCTGTGCCGGTAGGGGGGGTGTTGTTGGCTGTGTTGGCAGGGGGCGCTGTTGTTGGCTGTGGCTCATGCGGTTGACGGCGGGGGGGGTGGTGGGAGCGCTGTTGTTGGCTGACACGTCACTGATTCACTTTGTTTAGGCGGGCAATAAGACGGTTACACTTTTTTGGCGCGAAAAAATACTTTGAAAAAATACCTACAATCAACTGCCTCCTCATGACAGAATTGCCATTACTGTTTGGGAATTCCAAAACCAGAGACTTGCAAAACAGTCATTTTTGAAAAATTCCTAACCTTAAAATGGCCGTAGAACAGCCAATAATAGAGCTACAGAAATCTATCACTGCTTTTTGGAAACATTGGAAGCTGTACTTTAAGACTACGTTCCAAGAAATATTAATTTAAAGCCGGAAATAATTTTTAAACACATGCAAAGTCATTTTTGTCATCATTTTCAGTCATTTTTGAAAAGTTTCTAACCTTAAAATGGCCGTAGAACAGCCAATAATAGAGCTACAGAAATCTATCACTGCTTTTTGGAAACATTGGAAGCTGTACTTTAAGACTACGTTCCAAGAAATATTAATTTAAAGCCGGAAATAATTTTTAAACACATGCAAAGTCATTTTTGTCATCATTTTCAGTCATTTTTGAAAAGTTTCTAACCTTAAAATGGCCGTAGAACAGCCAATAATAGAGCTACAGAAATCTATCACTGCTTTTCGGAAACATCGGAAGCTGTTCTTTAAGACTACATTCCAAGAAATATTTATTTAAAGCCGGAAATAATTTTTATACACTTGAAAACAGTCATTTTTGAAAAATTCTTAACCTTACAAGGGCCGTAGAACAGCCTATAATAGAGCTACAAATTTTGAATTTTTAAATATAAACTTTAATTTTAATCTTAATATTAATTTTAATATCAATTTTAGCAATAATATATATTTCAGTAATAATAAATATATATTTATTTTTTTACATTGATTTTTTTCATTTTTTTATTCTTAGTCTGCGCCCACTGTGCCAAAAAGCAAATGGTGGAAATGCTTGGCTGTGATTGGCTGACTGTATGAGTGTTGTGAAACTTACCCCATGTGGTGAAAAGAGATGGCAATATGTGCAAAGGGGCGGGCGCTGTTGTTGGCTGGCCGGTAGGCGGCGGGGGCGCTGTTGTTGGCTGTGGCTCATGCGGTTGACGGCGGGGGGGGGTGGTGGGAGCGCTGTTGTTGGCTGACACGTCACTGATTCACTTTGTTTAGGCGGGCAATAAGACGGTTACACACTTTTTTGGCGCGAAAAAATACTTTGAAAAAATACCTACAATCAACTGCCTCCTCATGACAGAATTGCCATTACTGTTTGGGAATTCCAAAACCAGAGACTTGCAAAACAGTCATTTTTGAAAAATTCCTAACCTTAAAATGGCCGTAGAACAGCCAATAATAGAGCTACAGAAATCTATCACTGCTTTTTGGAAACATTGGAAGCTGTACTTTAAGACTACGTTCCAAGAAATATTAATTTAAAGCCGGAAATAATTTTTAAACACATGCAAAGTCATTTTTGTCATCATTTTCAGTCATTTTTGAAAAGTTTCTAACCTTAAAATGGCCGTAGAACAGCCAATAATAGAGCTACAGAAATCTATCACTGCTTTTTGGAAACATTGGAAGCTGTACTTTAAGACTACGTTCCAAGAAATATTAATTTAAAGCCGGAAATAATTTTTAAACACATGCAAAGTCATTTTTGTCATCATTTTCAGTCATTTTTGAAAAGTTTCTAACCTTAAAATGGCCGTAGAACAGCCAATAATAGAGCTACAGAAATCTATCACTGCTTTTCGGAAACATCGGAAGCTGTTCTTTAAGACTACATTCCAAGAAATATTTATTTAAAGCCGGAAATAATTTTTATACACTTGAAAACAGTCATTTTTGAAAAATTCTTAACCTTACAAGGGCCGTAGAACAGCCTATAATAGAGCTACAAATTTTGAATTTTTAAATATAAACTTTAATTTTAATCTTAATATTAATTTTAATATCAATTTTAGCAATAATATATATTTCAGTAATAATAAATATATATTTATTTTTTTACATTGATTTTTTTCATTTTTTTATTCTTAGTCTGCGCCCACTGTGCCAAAAAGCAAATGGTGGAAATGCTTGGCTGTGATTGGCTGACTGTATGAGTGTTGTGAAACTTACCCCATGTGGTGAAAAGAGATGGCAATATGTGCAAAGGGGCGGGCGCTGTTGTTGGCTGTGTTGGCAGGGGGCGCTGTTGTTGGCTGTGGCTCATGCGGTTGACGGCGATTCACTTTGTTTAGGCGGGCAATAAGACGGTTACACTTTTTTTGGAGCGAAAAAATACTTTGAAAAAATACCTACAATCAACTGCCTCCTCTGACAGAATTGCCATTACTGTTTGGGAATTCCAAAACCAGAGACTTGCAAAACAGTCATTTTTGAAAAATTCCTAACCTTAAAATGGCCGTAGAACAGCCAATAATAGAGCTACAGAAATCTATCACTGCTTTTTGGAAACATTGGAAGCTGTACTTTAAGACTACGTTCCAAGAAATATTAATTGAAAGCCGGAAATAATTTTTAAACACATGCAAAGTCATTTTTGTCATCATTTTCAGTCATTTTTGAAAAGTTTCTAACCTTAAAATGGCCGTAGAACAGCCAATAATAGAGCTACAGAAATCTATCACTGCTTTTTGGAAACATTGGAAGCTGTACTTTAAGACTACGTTCCAAGAAATATTAATTGAAAGCCGGAAATAATTTTTAAACACATGCAAAGTCATTTTTGTCATCATTTTCAGTCATTTTTGAAAAGTTTCTAACCTTAAAATGGCCGTAGAACAGCCAATAATAGAGCTACAGAAATCTATCACTGCTTTTCGGAAACATCGGAAGCTGTTCTTTAAGACTACATTCCAAGAAATATTTATTTAAAGCCGGAAATAATTTTTATACACTTGAAAACAGTCATTTTTGAAAAATTCTTAACCTTACAAGGGCCGTAGAACAGCCTATAATAGAGCTACAAATTTTGAATTTTTAAATATAAACTTTAATTTTAATCTTAATATTAATTTTAATATCAATTTTAGCAATAATATATATTTCAGTAATAATAAATATATATTTATTTTTTTACATTGATTTTTTTCATTTTTTTATTCTTAGTCTGCGCCCACTGTGCCAAAAAGCAAATGGTGGAAATGCTTGGCTGTGATTGGCTGACTGTATGAGTGTTGTGAAACTTACCCCATGTGGTGAAAAGAGATGGCAATATGTGCAAAGGGGCGGGCGCTGTTGTTGGCTGTGTTGGCAGGGGGCGCTGTTGTTGGCTGTGGCTCATGCGGTTGACGGCGGGGGGGGTGGTGGGAGCGCTGTTGTTGGCTGACACGTCACTGATTCACTTTGTTTAGGCGGGCAATAAGACGGTTACACTTTTTTTGGCGCGAAAAAATACTTTGAAAAAATACCTACAATCAACTGCCTCCTCATGACAGAATTGCCATTACTGTTTGGGAATTCCAAAACCAGAGACTTGCAAAACAGTCATTTTTGAAAAATTCCTAACCTTAAAATGGCCGTAAAACAGCCAATAATGGAGCTACAGAAATCTATCACTGCTTTTTGGAAACATTGGAAGCTGTACTTTAAGACTACGTTCCAAGAAATATTAATTTAAAGCCGGAAATAATTTTTAAACACATGCAAAGTCATTTTTGTCATCATTTTCAGTCATTTTTTAAAAGTTTCTAACCTTAAAATGGCCGCAGAACAGCCAATAACAGAGCTACAGAAATCTAGCACTGCTTTTTGGAAACATTGGAAGCTGTACTTTAAGACTACGTTCCAAGAAATATTAATTTAAAGCCGGAAATAATTTTTAAACACATGCAAAGTCATTTTTGTCATCATTTTCAGTCATTTTTGAAAAGTTTCTAACCTTAAAATGGCCGTAGAACAGCCAATAATAGAGCTACAGAAATCTATCACTGCTTTTTGGAAACATCGGAAGCTGTTCTTTAAGACTACATTCCAAGAAATATTTATTTAAAGCCGGAAATAATTTTTATACACTTGAAAACAGTCATTTTTGAAAAATTCTTAACCTTACAAGGGCCGTAGAACAGCCTATAATAGAGCTACAAATTTTGAATTTTTAAATATAAACTTTAATTTTAATCTTAATATTAATTTTAATATCAATTTTAGCAATAATATATATTTCAGTAATAATAAATATATATTTATTTTTTTACATTGATTTTTTTTCATTTTTTTATTCTTAGTCTGCGCCCACTGTGCCAAAAAGCAAATGGTGGAAATGCTTGGCTGTGATTGGCTGACTGTATGAGTGTTGTGAAACTTACCCCATGTGGTGAAAAGAGATGGCAATATGTGCAAAGGGGCGGGCGCTGTTGTTGGCTGTGCCGGTAGGGGGCGCTGTTGTTGGCTGTGTTGGCAGGGGGCGCTGTTGTTGGCTGTGGCTCATGCGGTTGACGGCGGGGGGGTGGTGGGAGCGCTGTTGTTGGCTGACACGTCACTGATTCACTTTGTTTAGGCGGGCAATAAGACGGTTACACTTTTTTTGGCGCGAAAAAATACTTTGAAAAAATACCTACAATCAACTGCCTCCTCATGACAGAATTGCCATTACTGTTTGGGAATTCCAAAACCAGAGACTTGCAAAACAGTCATTTTTGAAAAATTCCTAACCTTAAAATGGCCGTAGAACAGCCAATAATAGAGCTACAGAAATCTATCACTGCTTTTTGGAAACATTGGAAGCTGTACTTTAAGACTACGTTCCAAGAAATATTAATTTAAAGCCGGAAATAATTTTTAAACACATGCAAAGTCATTTTTGTCATCATTTTCAGTCATTTTTGAAAAGTTTCTAACCTTAAAATGGCCGTAGAACAGCCAATAATAGAGCTACAGAAATCTATCACTGCTTTTCGGAAACATCGGAAGCTGTTCTTTAAGACTACATTCCAAGAAATATTTATTTAAAGCCGGAAATAATTTGTATACACTTGAAAACAGTCCCTAGGGCAAAAATTTCGTAAAAAAATAAAAGTTTTTTCATATGTAATACATGGGTAAGTCTGATATCCCAAAGGGTAAATTTTTTTTAAAATTTCTTCTAAATGCGTATGCAATATATGGGTATGTCTGATATCCCCAGCGCAAACATTTCTTATTATAAATATATTTTTTTAAATTTCTTCTACATGCGAATGCAATATATGGGTAAGTCTGATATCCCCAGGGCAAACATTTCTTATTAAAAATAATTTTTTTTTAATTTCTTATACACGCGTATGCAATATATGAATACGTCTGATATCCCAAGGGCAAAAATTTCTTATTAAAAATAAAATTTTTTATATTTCTTCTACTTGCATATGCAATATATGGGTAAGACTGATATCCCTAGGGACATATTTCTAATTAAAAAATAATTTTTTTAAAATTTCTTTTACAAGCGCATGCAATTTATGAGTAAGTCTGATATCCCTAGGGCCAAAATTTCTTATGGAAAATTAAAATTTTTTTAAATTTCTTCTACATGCGTATGCAGTATATGGGTAAGTCTGATATCCCCAGGGCAAACATTTCTTATAAAAATATTTTTTTTTTAATTTCTTCTACATGCGTATGCAATATATGGGTAAGTCTGATATCCCCAGGGCAAAAGTTTCTTATTCAAAATAATTGTTTTTTAATTTTTTTATACATGCGTATGCAATATATGAATAAGTCTGATATCCCATGGGCACAAATTTTTTATTAAAAATAAAATTTTTTAAATTTCTTCTACATGCATATGCAATATATGGGTAAGACTGATATCCCTAGGGACATATTTCTAATTAAAAAATAATGTTTTTAAAATTTCTTTTACAAGCGTATGCAATATATGAGTAAGTCCGATATCCCTAGGGCAAACATTTCTAATGGAAAATTAATTTTTGTTTAAAATTTCTTCTACATGCGTATGCAATATATGGGTAAGTCTGCTATACCTAGGGTAAATTTTTTTTTAATTTCTTTTACATGCGTATGCAATATATGGGTATGTCTGATATCCCCAGGGCAAAGAATTCTTATGCATGCGTATGCAATATATAAGTAGGTCTGATATCCCTAGAGCAAAAATTTCTAATGAAATATATATTTTCTTTTAATTTCTTCTACATACGTATGCAATATATGGGTATGTCTGATATCCCAAAGGCAAACATTTCTTATTAAAAATACATTTTTTTTAAATTTCTTCTACATGCGTATGCAATTAAGCAGTAAGTCTGATATCCCTAGGGCAAAAATTTCGTATAAAAAATAAAATTTTTTTAAATTTCTTCTACATGCGTATGCAGTATATGGGTAAGTCTGATATCCCAAAGGGTAATTTTTTTTAAAAATCTCTTCTAAATGCGTATGCAATATATGGGTATGTCTGATATCCCCAGGGCTAACATTTCTTATTAAAAATAATTTTTTTTTAAATTTCTTCTACATGCGTATCCAATATATGGGTAAGTCTGATATCCCCAGGGAAAAAATTTCTTATTAAAAATAATTTTATATTTAAAATACTTTTTTATACCCTTGCAGAGGGTATATTAAAATTGTCACGATGTTTGTAACGCATAGAAGGAAGCATTTCCGACCACATAAAGTATATATATTCTTGATCAGCATGACGAGCTGAGTTCATTTCCGTCTGTCCGTCCGTCCGTCTGTCCGTCTGTCCGTCTGTTTCTATGCTATCTCCTCCCTCAGTTTTGAAGCTATCTTGACCAAACTTTGCAAAAAGTCTTTAAATACAAATACGCTGCACATTTGTCGGAATCGGCCAGATCGGATGACTATATCATATAGCTGCCATAGGAACGATCGGTCCAAAAACTAGTTCTAATGAGAAAACTTTTTTGTTTTCCATCGTAGCGTCACCAATTGTGGTATATATTAGATTTATATGCTTTCACACAATTCTGAAAAAATTTATCAAAATCGGATGACTATAGCATATAGCTGCCATAGGAACGATCGGTCCAAAAACAAGTTCTAGTGAGAAAAACTTTTTTGTTTTCCTACGTAGCGTCTCCAATCGTGGTTATTAGTTTTATATGTTCCCACAATTCTGGAATTGACAAAATCGAGACTATAGCTATAGCTCCTATAAACGTTCGGTCCAAAAACTATTCTAGTAGAAAAATTTTGTTCCACCGTAGCGTAATTATTTTTATATGCTTCCACACAATTCTGGAAAAATTGATCAAAATCGGATGACTATAGCATATAGCTGCCATAGGAACGATCGGTTCAAAAACAAGTTCTAGTGAGAAAAATTTTTTTTGTTTTCCTACGTAGCGTCTCCAATCGTGGTATATATTAGTTTTATATGCTTCCACACAATTCTGGAAAAATTGATCAAAATCGAATGACTATAGCATATAGCTGCCACATAAACGTTCGGTCCAAAAACTAGTTCTAGTGAGAAAAACTTTTTTGTTTTCCTACGTAGCGTCTCCAATCGTGTATTATTGTTTTATATTTGCTTCCACACAATTCTGAAAAATTATCAAAATCGGATGTATAGCATATAGCTGCCATATAAACGTTCGGTCCAAAAACTAGTTCTAGTAAGAAAAACTTTTTGTTTTCCACCGTAGCGTCACCAATTGTGGTATATATTAGATTTATATGCTTTCACACAATTCTGAAAAAAAATTTATCAAAATCGGATGACTATAGCATATAGCTGCCATAGGAACGATCGGTTCAAAAAACAAGTTCTAGTGAGAAAAATTTTTTTGTTTTCCTACGTAGCGTCTCCAATCGTGGTATATATTAGTTTTATATGCTTCCACACAATTCTGGAAAAATTGATCAAAATCGAATGACTATAGCATATAGCTGCCATATAAACGTTCGGTCCAAAAACTAGTTCTATAAGAAAAACTTTTTTTGTTTTCCATCGTAGCATCACCAATCGTGGTATATATTAGTTTTATATGCTTTCACACAATTGTGAAAAAATTTATCAAAATCGGATGACTATAGCATATAGCTGCCATAGGAACGATCGGTCCAAAAACAAGTTCTAGTGAGAAAGACTTTTTTGTTTTCCTACGTAGCGTCACCAATCGTGGTATATATTAGTTTTATATGCTTTGACACAATTCTGAAAAATTGATCAAAATCGGCTGACTATAGCATATAGCTGCCATAGGAACGATCGGTTCAAAAACAAGTTCTAGTGAGAAAAATTTTTTTGTTTTCCTACGTAGCGTCTCCAATCGTGGTATATATTAGTTTTATATGCTTCCACACAATTCTGGAAAAATTGATCAAAATCGAATGACTATAGCATATAGCTGCCACATAAACGTTCGGTCCAAAAACTAGTTCTAGTGAGAAAAACTTTTTTGTTTTCCTACGTAGCGTCTCCAATCGTGGTATATATTAGTTTTATATGCTTCCACACAATTCTGGAAAAATTGATCAAAATCGAATGACTATAGCATATAGCTGCCATATAAACGTTCGGTCCAAAAACTAGTTCTAGTAAGAAAAAACTTTTTTGTTTTCCACCGTAGCGTCACCAATTGTGGTATATATTAGATTTATATGCTTTCACACAATTCTGAAAAAAATTTATCAAAATCGGATGACTATAGCATATAGCTGCCATAGGAACGATCGGTTCAAAAACAAGTTCTAGTGAGAAAAATTTTTTTGTTTTCCTACGTAGCGTCTCCAATCGTGGTATATATTAGTTTTATATGCTTCCACACAATTCTGAAAAATTGATCAAAATCGGATGACTATAGCATATAGCTGCCATAGGAACGATCGGTCCAAAAACTAGTTCTAATGAGAAAAACTTTTTTTGTTTTCCATCGTAGCGTCTCCAATTGTGGTATATATTAGTTTTATATGCTTTCACACAATTGTGAAAAAATTTATCAAAATCGGATGACTATAGCATATAGCTGCCATAGGAACGATCGGTCCAAAAACAAGTTCTAGTGAGAAAGACTTTTTTGTTTTCCTACGTAGCGTCACCAATCGTGGTATATATTAGTTTTATATGCTTTGACACAATTCTGAAAAATTGATCAAAATCGGCTGACTATAGCATATAGCTGCCATAGGAACGATCGGTCTAAAAACTAATTCTAATGAGAAAAACTTTTTTGTTATCAATGGTAGCGCCTTTCAAAAACTGCAAGGGTATTTAAAACATCGTGTTAGCCTTCAATTTTTAAAATTTCTTTTACATTCAAATGCAATTTATGAGTTTAGACATACTCATCCCCAGGGCAAAAAATTCTTATGCATGCCTATGCAATATATGGGTAGGTCTGATATCCCTAGAGCAAAAATTTTTTATGAAAATAATTTTTTTTTATATTTCTTTTACATGCGTATGCAATATATGGGTAAGTCTGATATCCCAAGGGCAAAAAATTCTTATTAAAAATAAATGTTTTTTAAATTTCTTATACATGCGTATGCAATATATGAGTAAGTCTGATATCCATGGGGCAAAAATTTCTTATGAAAATTAAATTTTTTTAAATTTCTTCTACATGCGTATGCAATATAAGGGTAAGGCTGATATGCCTAGGGTACATTTTTTAAAATTTATTTTGCATTCAAATGCAATATATGAGTATGTCTAATAGCCCCAGGGCAAAAAATTTGTATGCATGCGTATGCAATAAATGGGTAGGTCTGATATCCCTAGGGCAAACATTTCTGATAAAAAATAAAACATTTTTTTTAAATTTCTTCTAAATGCGTATGCAATATATGGGTAAGTCTGATATCCCAAGGGCAAAAATTTCTTATTCAAAATAATTTTTTTAAGTTTCTTCTACATACGTATGCAATATATGAGTTAGTCTGATATCCCTAGGGCAAAAATTTCTTATGGAAAATTAATTTTTTTTTTTAAATTTCTTCTACATGCGTATGCAATATATGAGTAAGTCTGATATCCCTATAAAAAATAAAACAGTTTTAAAATTTCTTCTACATGCGTATGCAATATATGGGTAAGTCTGTTATCCCTAGGGTACATTTTTTTTAAATTTCTTCTACATGCGTATGCAATATATGGGTAAGTCTGATATCCCTAGGGTAAATTTTTTTTAAATTTCTTTTACATGCGTATGTATGTCTGATATCCCCAGGGCAAAGAATTCTTATGCATGCGTATGCATTATATGAGTAGGTCTGATATCCCTAGAGCAAAAATTTCTAATGAAATATATATTTTTTTAAAATTTCTTCTACATGGGTATGCAATATATGGGTATGTGTGACATCCCAAGGGCAAACATTGCTTATTAAAAATAATTTTTTTTTAAATTTCTTCTACATGCGTATGCAATAAATGAGTAAGTCTGATATCCCTAGGTCAAAAATTTCGTATAAAAAATACAATTTTTTTTAAATTTCTTCTACATGCGTATGCAATATATGGGTAAGTCTGATATCCCAAAGGGTAAATTTTTTTAAAATTTTTTCTAAATGCGTATGCAATATATGGGTAAGTCTGATATCCCAAGGGCAAAAATTTCTTATTCAAAATAATTTTTTTTAAATATCTTCTACATTCGTATGCAATATATGAGTTAGTCTGATATCCCTAGGACAAAAATTTCTTATGGAAAATTAATTTTTTTTTAAATTTCTTCTACATGCGTATGCAATATATGAGTAAGTCTGATATCCCTATAAAAAATAAAACAGTTTTAAAATTTCTTCTACATGCGTATGCAATATATGGGTAAGGCTGATATCCCTAGGGTAAATTTTTTTTAAATTTCTTTTACATGCGTATGTATGTCTGATATCCCCAGGGCAAAGAATTCTTATGCATGCGTATGCAATATATGAGTTAGTCTGATATCCCTAGGGCAAAAAATTTCTTATAGAAAAATTAATTTTTTTTTAAATTTCTTCTACATGCGTATGCAATATATGAGTAAGTCTGATATCCCTAGGGTAAAAATTTTTATTAAAAATACATGTTTTTAAATTTCTTCTACATGCGTGAATAAATACGATATGGCTAAGGCATCATATCCCTAAAAATAAATTTTTTTTAAATTTCTTTTACATGCGTAAGATATATGGGTAAGTCTGATATCCCCAGGGCAAAGAATTCTTAGATGTATAAAAGATTTTTTTAGGTCTGATATCCTAGAGCATATGAAATATATGTGTTTGTCTTCCACATATCCCAAGGTCAAAAATTTCTTATTTAAAAATAAATTTTTTTTTAATTTCTTCTACATGCGTATGCAGTATCTGAATAAATATACCCCAGGGCAAAAATTTCTTATTAAAAATAAATTTTTTTAAATTTCTTCTACTTGCGTATGCAATATATGGGTAAGTCTGATATCCCTAGGGACAATTTCTAATTCAAATTTTTTTTTTAAATTTCTTCTAAATGCGTATGCAATATATGAGTAAGTCTGATATCCCTAGGGTTAAAATTTCTTATGGAAAATTAAAATTTTTTTAAAATTTCTTCTACATGCGTATGCAATATATGAGTAAGTCTGATATCCCTAGGGCAAAAATTTCTTATGGAAAATTAATTTTTTTAAAAATTTCTTCTACATGCGTATGCAATATATGGGTAAGTCTGATATCCCTAGGGTAAAATTTTTTAAAATTTCTTTTACATGCGTATGCAATATATGGGTATGTCTGATATCCCCTAGGCAAACATTTCTTATTAAAAATATTTTTTTTTAAATTTCTTCTACATGCGTATGCAATATATGGGTAAGTCTGATATCCCCAGGGCAAAAATTTCTTATTAAAAATAATTTTTTTTAAATATCTTCTACATTCGTATGCAATATATGGGTAAGTCTGATATCCTAGGGTAATTTTTTTTAATTTTTTCTTTTACATTCAATGCAATATGTGAGTAAGTCTAATATCCCAAGGGCAAAAATATTTTTTTTTTAAATTTCTTTTACATGCGTATGCAATATATGAGTAAGTCTGATATCCCTACGGTTAAAATTATTAAAAAAAATTTAATTTTCCATAAGAAATTGTTGCCCTTGGGATATCAGACTAACCCATTTATTGCATACGCATGTAGAAGAAATTTAAAAAAAAATTATTTTGAATAAGAAATTTTTGCCCTGGGGATATCAGACATACCCATATATTGCATACGAAATTTTAAAAAAATTTACTCTAGGGATATCAGACTTACCCATATATTGCATACGCATGTAGAAGAAATTTAAATTTTTTTTTATTTTTTTATAAGAAATTTTTGCCCTAGGGATATCAGACTTACTCATATATTGCATACGCATGTGAAAAATTTAAAAAATATTTAATTTTCCATAAGAAATTTTTGCCCTAGGATATCAGACTTACTATATATTGCATACGCATGTAGAAGAAATTTAAAAAATATTTAATTTTCCATAAGAAATTTTTGCCCTAGGGATATCAGACTTACCCATATATTGCATACGCATGTAGAAGAAATTTAAAAAAAATGTACCCTAGGGATAACAGACTTACCCATATATTGAATACGCATGTAGAAGAAATTTTAAAAATGTTTTATTTTTTATCAGAAATATTTGCCCTCGGGATATCAGACTTACTCATATATTGCATACGCATGTAGAAGAAATTTAAAAAAAAAAAATTAATTTTCCATAAGAAATTTTTGCCGTAGGGATATCAGACTAACTCATATATTGCATACGTATGTAGAAGAAATTTAAAAAAATTATTTTGAATAAGAAATTTTTGCCCTTGGGATATCAGACTTACCCATATATTGCATACGCATTTAGAAGAAATTTAAAAAAAATGTACCCTAGGGATAACAGACTTATCCATATATTGCATACGCATGTAGAAGACATTTTAAAAATGTTTTATTTTTTATCAGAAATTTTTGCCCTAGGGATATCAGACTTACTCATATATTGCATACGCATGTAGAAGAAATTTTAAAAAAAAATTAATTTTCCATAAGAAATTTTTGCCCTAGGGAGATCAGACTTAATCATATATTGCATACGCATGTAGAAGAAATTTAAAAAAAATTTAATTTTCCATAAGAAATTGTTGCCCTTGGGATATCAGACTTACCCATTTATTGCACACGCATGTAGAAGAAATTTAAAAAAATTTATTTTGAATAAGAAATTTTTGCCCTGGGGATATCAGACATACCCATATATTGCATACGAAATTTTAAAAAAATGTACTCTAGGGATATCAGACTTACCCATATATTGCATACGCATGTAGAAGAAATTTAAAATTTTTTGTATTTTTTTATAAGAAATTTTTGCGCTAGGGATATCAGACTTACTCATATATTGCATACGCATGTAGAAGAAATTTAAAAAAATTTTAATTTTCCATAAGAAATTTTAACCGTAGGGATATCAGACTTACTCATATATTGCATACGCATGTAAAAGAAATTAAAAAAAAAAATATTTTTGCCCTTGGGATATTAGACTTATTCATATATTGCATACGCATGTATAAGAAATTAAAAAAAAATTATTTTTAATAAGAAATTTTTGCCCTAGGGATATCAGACTTACCCATATATTGCATACGCATGTAGAAGAAATTTAAAAAAAAAATATTTTTAATAAGAAATGTTTGCCTAGGGGATATCAGACATACCCATATATTGCTTACGCATGTAGAAGAAATTTAAAAAAATGTTATTTTTTATACGAAATTTTTGCCCTAGAGATATCAGACTCATTTATTGCATACGCATGTAGAAGAAATTTAAAAAAATGTATTTTTAATAAGAAATGTTTCCCCTTGGGATATCAGACATACCCATATATTGCATACGACTGTAGAAGAAATTAAAAAAATGTTTTATTACCCATGTATAAGAATTTAAAAAAATATATATTTCATTAGAAATTTTTGCGCATTTAGAAGAAATTTTAAAAAAATTTACCCTTTGGGATATCAGACATACCCATATATTGCATACGCATGTAAGAAATTTAAAAAAAATTTTCATAAAATTTTTGCCTGGGATACGACCTACCATATATTGCATACGCATGCATAAGAATTCTTTGCCCTGGGATACAGACTTACCCTATATTGATAGATGTGAAGAAATTTTTAAAAAAATTAATTTTCCATAAGAAATTTTTGCCTGGGATATCAGACTTACTCATATATTGCATACGCATGTAGAAGAAATTTAAAAAAATTTTAATTTTCCATAAGAAATTTTAACCCTAGGGACATCAGACTTACTCATATATCGCATACGCATGTAAAAGAAATTTAAAAAAAAAATATTTTTGAATTAGAAATATGTCCCTAGGGATATCAGACTTACCCATATATTGCATATGCAAGTAGAAGAAATTTAAAAAATTTTATTTTTAATAAGAAATTTTTGGCCTTGGGGTATTAGACTTATTCAGATACTGCATACGCATGTATAAGAAATTAAAAAAAAATTATTTTTAATAAGAAATTTTTGACCTGGGGATATCAGACTTACCCATATATTGCATACGACTGTAGAAGAAATTAAAAAAATGTTTTATTACCCATGTATAAGAATTTAAAAAAAAATATATATTTCATTAGAAATTTTTGCTTTAGGGATATCAGACCTACTCATATAATGCATACGCATGCTTAAGAATTATTTGTTTATTTATTTGTTGAAAAAAAAAGTCGACAAATGGTGGCTGTCAACCAAAAAAAAGAAAAACTGAATACGTTATAAAAAGGCTTAATGAACTAAGAAAGCCTAACAAGGAAAATCTAACAAAATTACAAATCGACTAGTAACGACTCCGACACGGTGGGGAATTTTATTTGCCCGTCCGGCCAGCTATGCCCCAGTTCACAGCCAATTGAAGCCAGAGACGTTACTAGACCTAACACAAATTTAAATAGTATAGAAGTCGAAAAAAGAGAAAAGTGAGGAAAAAGAAAAAGAGGAGGCTTAAAAATATGTTTACAAAATCATAAACACAAACAATAAATAAACAATATTATAGAATGAACAAAAATGATATAAAATAAAACAATAATGAAAATAAAATTTAAAATTAAAAAATAAAAAAAAGGAAAAATTAAATTAAATTAAATTAAATATAATAAAAATAAAATAAATATAAGCTAAAATAAAGATGAATTAAATCATCCGGAAAATCTCTGACCCGGTGGGGGAATATTTATTAGCCGGTCCGGCAAGCTAGGCCCCTGCTCCTGCTGGATGTGGTCAGAGACTTTGCCGGAGATGTGCAAAAGAGATAACTTTATGGAAAAGAGAGAGAGTTCTGTTGAGAGCAGGTGATAAACTTCATTATAATTTTGACATAAAACCCGAAAACGGTTGTGCTGTGCGTAGTCGGTTGTGCATCTAGGCAAGATTAAAGGCAAATAATTTCTAGTTGGTCTAGAGGGAACAGAGAAGTTAAGGCGACCTAAGAGTTCAGAAGAGTCTACATCACCGATAATTAACTTATGAAGAAAAGAAACGCCTAGGACAGTTCTACGGTTAGCCAACGATGGAAGGTCAATAAGCAAAAGCCTACTAGAATACGATGGCAACCGAAGGTTGGGATCCCAATTTAAGCCGCGGAGGGCAAAAAGCAAGAATTGCTTTTGGACAGACTCAATACGATCCATATGCTTTTTATACTGCGGACACCAGACGGATGAGCAGTATTCAAGCACCGGGCGAACTAAAGATGTGAAAAGAACTTTTGTTGTATAGGGATCATTAAATTCCTTCGACCAACGCTTAATGAATCCAAGAACACCATTCGCCTTATTAACTATACAGGATATATGATCATTAAAGCTTAATTTGCAATCAAAAATAACTCCAAGATCAACGACAGTTGATATTCGTTGCAAGGGTTCATTGCCAATCGAATAGGAAACTAGCGAAGGTTTGCAACGATGAAAAGACATAAACATACATTTTGCGCAATTAAGAAATAAATGATTAACCAAGCACCAAAAATGAAGCGAGTTTAAATCATCTTGCAACCTAATAGAATGCATCGGGTCGTTGTAAGATAAAATGAGTTTAACGTCATCGGCATACATAAGTATCCGAGAATGAGATATAGTCGAGGGGAGATCATTAATAAAAAGAGTGAAAAATTTGCCCTGGGGGCAGCGCAGCAGGCAGAATTGAAATTGCTAGAAACAACTATTGTCGCAACCCATCTGAATTACTGAGACAGCTGTGTTTGTTACATCTTTGACAGAATGGATGTCGTAAATCTAGCTTTGTGCACCCAACTATTAAATTATTTAATTATTCCAGCTATTAAAATGAAGTTAAAATACAAAAAAGTGGTCTTCAAGATGGCTTCTGCAAAGGGCCTTCACTCTCATTTTGATTAAAATACATAGACAGCAGATTAAAAATACAATTGGTTTCACAGGTTTTAGCCACAAGCTCCTGCGTGAAATCCATGATGAGGAATATAACTTGAATTGATTTTGTCTGCAGAGGATGCCCAGAAGGGATATTTTTTTGTTTCTTTTTATAGTCCACAGACGATGAGCCCAGACAAACCGACAGTTTTTGAAGGTGTCAATCAGGCAATTGATATCCTAATCTCTCCAAAAACCCATTGTCGGGAGCAGAATTAACTATAACTTTGTATAAAATCTTATTACCTAAACTCATTATTTGAAATGTAACGTAACTGCCCTTTTGGCAGCTTTTGTTTGCTTGTTTATTTATCTAATGTTATTCCATTTTTAAGTATGCAGATTGTTATCTACGCACGCATGTTCGGCTGCCGATGATCTCGCTTACAAGCTTTATCTAATCTTCTCGGCTAGCCAGATCAGTCACAAACGTCGCTTTGTACAAACAATTCATTCCAACAAACATTAATTAAAACATTGTTAATAACAAAACTAAAAGCCACTGTACATATAATTAAACAATCATATGCATTGAAAATACAAACACCAACACAAACATACATAGTGCCAAACCTAAAATAAAGCATTTCTCGTTTTGTTCAATTACGCACAAAAACCTCACAATCACCCCTCTGTTATTTTGTTTAAACAATTTCGCGTAAAGGTGAGGTGGGCATAAATTAAGGCCTCCTTTAAACATTTGGTGACCCCGACGTGATTGTGAAAGTTATAGTGCTTAATTTAAATAATTATTAAATATCGTTTTAATAGTTATAAGCGGTTTTGCACAAGTCGGTGACAAAACCCATACGCATACATATAAACAGTTTTCTCCAAGGCAAAGGCATATGCAGTGTTACGGCAGCTTGTGGCATTAAACGAATTTTTGTGTGGCGATCAGTTGGCTCAATTCGATGAGGCCGATGTGGAGGTGCGCCTTGATCTTGTGGAGAATATGCATGCGGAATACAACAGTGCGCAAACCAGCCTCGAGAAACTTGACCTAATGGAGCTAGCCAGTGATGCTCGGTCAAGTTTTGTGCAAATGTATTGTGAGGTGAAGTCTAAGCTCTCTCGTGAGCTGAATAATCGCCGTAAGGCTTCTGTTGTTCATTCCACAGTGCTTCGAAACCCTACGGATGATCCGTTTTCGACATTCAGGTGCACTGCGCGTACTTCCCGGCTGCCTGAGTTCCAACTTCCACGGTTCAGTGGGGCCTACATCGACTGGCCCGATTTCTTCGCCATGTATGACACGGTTGTGGGAAGAAACGAGGATTTGAGCAGAGTGGAAAAGTTCCAGCACCTTCGTTCCTGTTTGGATGGATCAGCTCTGGACACAATTCGGTCACTTGAGCCCACAGAGGCTAACTACGACAAGGCGATTGAATTATTAAAGTCAAGATTTGATAATAAATTATTGCATTTTCAGGCACATGTACGGTCTATCTTCAGGCTTTCGGGTGTTGAGAAGGGTTCTGCGAGTGGCTTGCGCCAATTAAGCGATAAGGTGAATTCGCACCTACGCGCTTTAAATACGATGGCATCGACGCAGGAAATTACTGATGGACTGCTGATTCATCTCATCACATCAAAGCTGGACCAACACACTCAGGAAAAGTGGAAGAGGCGTTGCCGATTAATAAGCTGCCCAAGTGGACGGACATGTCATCATTTTTGGAAAGGAGATGCCGCATGATGGAGAATTTGGAGAATGCTATGGTATACAAAACGCCTAGCAAACAGGTGGGACAACCAGCTACTAACAAAGTCAATCGTAGTACACTCATCGCATCATCTAACACCACTCCATCATGTATTTTGTGTGATTCTAAAGATCATTTTCTGTTAAAATGTCAAAAATTCCTAGCATTGACCCCCCAATTCACGGTATAAAGAAGCGAAACGGCTACATCTTTGCCTCAATTGCCTTCGCAAAGGGCACAGCTTGCAGCAATGTAAATCTGGGAATTGCAAACATTGCCATCAGAAGCATCACTCGTTGCTTCATATGGATTCTAGTTTCACTTCGCCTATTACTCAACCCGCAGCCCCAACTACTTCACAAAATTCTTCTCTCGTTTCTACAACTTCGATCTCGTCTCCACCTAAAGCCCTGAAGAAAGCTCAGACCGAGTACGTGTTGCTTGCTACTGCCATCATATACGTCAAAAATCGATCTGGCGTATTTGTACCATGCCGAGCTTTGCTTGACTCTGCATCTCAGATCAACTTCGTCACCTCTCGTTTCGCCAGTCAGCTGCAACTCAAAATTCTTCGCTCTAATATGATAATATCAGGCATAGGTGAATTTCTGAGCAGTATTCTATGCGTCTCCCTGCCAAAACTAGTTTAGACGCGCTTGGGGATTCATACGATTGTGCTTTGCGCCGTTTTAAATCATTGGAATCAAAATTGGCCAAAAATTCAGAAATAAAGTCACAATATGTTGCCTTTATAAAGGAATATATTGAATTAGGCCACATGTCACTATCTACTAAACAATCTTCATTGCCTCAGTATTTTTGCCCCACCACTGCGTCCAAAAGTTAGATAGCTCGACCACACAATTGCGTGTTGTGTTCGATGGCTCTGCAAAATCTACTTCTGGCTTTTCTCTGAATGATTTGTTGTTTACGGGTCCTTCTATACAGCCGAAAATATTCCTTACTTTGCTGCGATTTCGATTTTTCAAAGTTGCATTGTGCGGGGATATCTGCAAGATGTACCGCTGTGTACTGATGACTGATCCTGATCAATATCTCCAATCCATCCAATGGCGTGATAATCCCAGAAAATGGTGCTCCAATGAACCAGCTGCTCTGGAAGGCGAGCCAGATTCGGATAGGGAGAAAATGCGAAAGTTCCACGATGGAACAGATGTCACTAAGGCCCTGGGATTGATGTGGGATACGAATTTTGACAATCTAATTTTCAGCTTTTCGGAAAATTTCCCTGATAAGCCAGCGACAAAGCGCACTATTTTATCTGCCATCGCTAGGTTTTATGATCCGCTTGGATTAATAGCTCCAGTCATCACCAAACTCAAAATATTCCTGCAGGCCCTTTGGAAAGACAAGCTCGACTGGGATAAAGCTCTACCTCAATCCTTGCATTCCTCATGGTTGTTTCATATGTCGCAAATATCAACAGTAACCTTCCTAAAATTTCCTCGCTTCGCCTTGCAGCCTCAATCATCGTTCGAATTGCATGCATTTTGTGATGCAAGCCTTGCTGCTTATGGTGCCTGCATATATGTTCGATCTGAGACTCAAAACAAGGTCACATCTCATTTGCTATGCTCTAAGTCCAGAGTAGCACCCGTTAAATCGCTAACAATTCCTAAATTGGAGCTCTCCGCAGCGCACTTGTTAGCCGAACTTATCGCAAATATCGTTGAAATCTTGCCAGCCTCATGCTCAATTCATTGTTGGTCAGATTCAACAATTGTCCTATCGTGGATTCGTCAAACTCCGTCTGAATTTAATATTTTCGTCTCCAACAGAATTGCCCAGATTCAGGAGCGAACTCAAGGAATGGCGTGGCACCATGTTCCTTCTCACTTAAATCCGGCTGACATATTGTCTCGAGGATGCACTCCGATCGAGCTACTGGATTCGAATCTGTGGCGCGAAGGACCTCCATTTCTTAGGTCAGATTCATCCGAATGGCCTAATATCATCACTGATATAGCAGTTTTGCCTGAGCGCAGACGCCATGCTTTGGTTTCCACACAGCAGTTGGACATTTCGTTCGGCTGCAAGTACCAAAATTCATTTGGCAAACTTCAAAGAGTTTTTGGCTACGTATATCGATTTACGCAACTTCAATATAAAGGCAAATCACGCTCAAAAGGTCCCTTGACAGTGGATGATATCAAGGGTGGCACGTATCTCCTCATTAAGGATATTCAACGGATCCATTTTGCAGAGGAATATAAAAGTTTGAGCACCAGGAAGCAGCTGTCCCCAAAGAGCAAGCTGATCTCATTGCGTCCATTCATTGATGAAGCAGGATTATTGCGTGTTGGAGGGCGTCTTCAAAATTCTCTGCTGGACTATGAAGCAAGACATCCAATGCTTTTGCCTAAGCATCCTCCGGTAACCTTCGCCATCATCGATTTTTCCACAACAACTTTCTGCACGCTGGACCACAAAGTTTTGGCCCATTGGAGGGCGAAAAACAGTTGCAGCCGTAATCAACAAATGCATCCGATGTTGACTCAAACCAAAATATGTCGAGCATATTATGGCGCCTTTGCCAGCTGATCGCGTTCAGCCTAATCGCCCGTTCTTCACCACTGGAATTGACTTTGTGGACCTTTCTTCTCCAAGTCGGAAGTCAGAAACAGGCCACCTACAAAATGTTATAGCCATTTTTGTCTGTTTCTCCACCAAAGCATCCCATTTGGAACTGGTAGAAGACCTCTCCACAGCATCATTTTTAGCTGCCCTACGGCGATTCATCAGCATCAGGGGGCAAGCCGAGTGCCATTTGGACCGATAACGGGACAAATTTCGTTGAGCCAAAAACGAGCTAATGGAGTTGAGGCAACTTTTCCCTTAGCGACCCTCAAACAGCGAGCTTCTCACCGCTTGCGTTTCCATTGGCATTAAGTGGAAATTTATTCCACCTCGTTCTCCCTCACTTTAGTGGCCTATGGGAGGCTGCTGTAAAAGCGGCCAAATATCACTTTTACAGAGTTGTTGGAAAATCTGTTCTAACATTTAACGAACTGCGTACTCTTGTTTGTGAAATTTCTGCAATTTTGAATTCACGGCCACTTTGTCCCATTTCAGAAAATCCAGACGATTTGGACATTCTAACGCCTGGGCACTTTCTCATTGGTGCCTCCTATGCTGCATTGACGAACTCGATGTAACACATCTCAACATCGATCGCCTAAGTCGGTGGCAGCGTGTGTGCCAAATGCAGCAAAACGTTCTGGCGTAAGTGGATTACGAGCTACTTATCTTTGCTGCAAGAACGCACCAAATGGGGTGCATCGAGCCCAACTTGCAACCTGGCAGCATCGTCGTTCTCAAGGACGACAACCTTCCTCCTCTCCACTGGCGTCTTGGCAGGGTGGAAAGCACCATTTCTGGAGAAGACGGCATCGTAAGAGTAGCAGTCATCCGTACCGCTACTGGCACACTAAAGCGGGCTGTCGCCAAATTAGCTGTTCTGCCCCTTGAGACCACATCACTTGGAAGCGTGCAGAATTAACTATAACTTTGTATAAAATCTTATTACCAAACTCATTATTTGAAATGTAACGTAACTGCCCTTTTGGCAGCTTTTGTTTGCTTGTTTATTTATCTAATGTTATTCCATTTTTAAGTATGCAGATTGTTATCTACGCACGCATGTTCGGCTGCCGATGATCTCGCTTACAAGCTTTATCTAATCTTCTCTCGGCTAGCCAGATCAGTCGCTACTAATCGCTCGCTTAGAAAACGTCACAAACGTCGCTTTGTACAAACAATTCATTCCAACAAACATTAATTAAAACATTGTTAATAACAAAACTAAAAGACACTGTACATATAATTAAACAATCATATGCATTGAAAATACAAACACCAACAAAAACATACATAGTGCCAAACCTAAAATAAAGCATTTCTCGTTTTGTTCAATTAAGCACAAAAACCTCACAATCACCCCTCTGTTATTTTGTTTAAACAATTTCGCGTAAAAGGTGGCATAAATTAATGCCTCCTCTAAACACCCATTATTGCCAACTTTTTAATTGTACGTTATAAAATATTTGTTTACCACAAACAGCTGTCACGTACATTGAGTGTGACCTGTCAGTTCCAAAATACCAAAGAAAATAACCAAAATACTTGATTCTGAACACTGTTCCTCGGCGATTTAAGGATTTTTTCATAATTTTTTTTTTTGTCTGCGCAGAATTTGCCATTTTCGCCCAACAATAAATTGAGGGTAGAAATTGAATGTGTCATCCCAGCCTTACGTAGACAGGTTTTGAACATTAGATCTGAGCAGAACTTTTTGAGTTCTATCTTTTAAATATGAAGAGATCCAAAAAAAAAGGGGGGGAAATCCAATACGATCAAGCTTATGGAGGAGGAGATCATGGTTCACGGAGTCAAAAGCCTTACTGAAGTCAGTGCAGATGACATCAGTTTGGCATTTAAGTGAATCCATCGTTAACTAATGATGTGAATTCAATCAAATTGGTCGTAGTTGACCGACTTCTTTACAAATCCATGCTGAAAAGGATTCAGTAATGCTGCAATGTAGATGTTATAATTTCTTCAAACAACTTAGGAACAGCAAAATTTGGCGATACCTTTATAACACACGAATACAAGGTTTTGCCGGGAGGTTGGCCCAAGGGATAGCTCCGTTTCCTATGCATTTTCAAGCGCTTAATTCAAATCAATTATCCGTTTTCCCCTGGTACCACTTGTTCAGAAGATATTTAAATAAACGTGTATTATACGAGGTATGCTTACATTTTTTAATTATTGTGGCCACATTAATTAACCTATTCCAACCATATTATTTTTAATGTGAACTAAGATGAATAACGATACAGAAAAAACATGACGTTTTTATTTTGTTCTTAAGATACCGATCTATTGATTTTAAATGAAAAATACCTTTTTTTAGTGAAACTCCCTTTTTTCCCAAGTTCAAATAATTCTTACAAATGTTCTACAAATCCAAAAAATCTAGTTTTAAAATTTCAATAGACCTTTGTGTCCTCTTATTGACTACGTTCACAGTTTTTCGATATCATTTAAAGCTGTACCAAACTATAAAGCTGTACTACATTTTGATTCAAAGTACTTACTACCAAAATTACTTTCAATTAGAAAAACAAAGTGGGCGTTTTAAAACAAAAAAGTTTGACATTAGAAAAATTATGGCAAATCAAAATGAATCGGAATACGTGCAAGGTTGGCACTCAACACTTTTGCTATGTTTGTGGCCGGTACATCCTTGGAAAGAGTGGCCGGAACATAACGCAATCGTTAAGAGATGCGTATTATCAATATTTTGGATTGCATGTTCGGAATACCGAAAAGCCATGGACGCCAGACAAGTTTTGCAACTCATGCCGCGTTACGCTGTACAAGTGGTCACTGGGAGAAAAGATATATTTTTCATTTTCTGTGCCAACGCTTTGGAGAGAACCGCAAGACCACGCCAATGACTGTTATTTTTGCCTAACAGACGTGACAGGCATAAGTTCTAAAACCTACAGAACATTGAAGTACCCAAGACTTTCTTCAGTTTCCACGCCAGTTCCACGACATACAAGGGATTATTTATCTACACCCAAATTTAAAATAAATAAAATACTTTGATGACATGTTTTTATATTTTTATTTAAAGCAAACACCTGTCGAGCTCTGACGGTTATAGTTTTCAGATCAGATCAGATCAGAAGACCCCAACAATGGTCACTTAGCATGCCCTCATTCCAAAAGTCTTTGTAGTTTTTCTCGATTCTCTGCTCGTCGCTAGTGTCACCCAAATTCTCCGGGAAGAAATCCAAGTGTGAGTGAAGAAAATGTATTTTAAGGGACATGTTTACACCCATTTTTTTATAGTTGACCAGTAAATCAGCTACAATTTCCTTGTAATTCACACTTTTCTTATTTCCAATGAACAACGCTTTTGAATGATCCCCATGCTGCTGCTTCTGTGTCTGACAGACACTTTGAGAAGTTTTCATCATTCATAAGCCTCCTGATATCTGGTCCGACAAATATTTCTTCTTTGATTTTTGCATAGGATATTTTGGGAAACAGAGCAATTAAATATTGAAAGCCCCGCCCATTTCGGTGAAGTGCCTTCTCGAAATTTTTGATAAGGCCAATTTTTATGTGTAAGGGTGGAAGAAAAACTTGCTTCGGATCGACCAACGAGCTAGCCGACACGTTATGTTTTCCAGGTCAAATTTGAAGTCTGCAAGTTAGTTTAGGGCGGAGCGGGAGCGCAATAAAACTCTCTTTTCGTCGCTCTGAGCGAATTCGCCCCGTTTCGCCACCCTAGCTTAAGTTAGGCTTAGAGAAAATTGTTGAAATATTAAAGTTTAGTTGTCGTATATCATTGATCCCGAGCGCAGCTTTATTATCGTTTTCGCCCAAATTATTTGCCAAATTAATCAATAAATGAAGTCCAAACGAGTCTCAATAATTTTCCTGCCACAAAAACTCTTGTGGATTTTCATGGCGCCCGAGCAGGGACAAGTTTGATTTAAATTTTTATATTTTGGCAATCAAATCGAAGTGACAGTGACACATAAAAAAGTTTAAAGTGAAAAAGTGAAATTTGAAACAAATCAAATACAAGTGCAACCACAGGAAAACAAATTTACACATACACAAATACACCAAATTGGCCCGCGACGGTTAATACAATTAACAACAACAAAACAACACAATTATCCGCGTCGGCCGTGTAATGCCAAAGCAAAATCAAAAGCCCTGTGATTGCTTGGACTGTAAAAGGAAAGTGGCTGCTGGACTTAAGAGCCCAAACTACATCCCAGAGGTATTGTGCTAAAAATTGAAAGGTCAAAAGAATAAGTTAATTTCTATTAAAGTCGGTGCTGAAACTTAAGCACGTCCCTTTCAATTCTTGGCACATTAGTACTAATAGTAGAGCTTGGCATTATTTTTATTAAGTTGCATGAGTTATTTATTAATATTAACCCAACTTGGATGCAAATTCGCTTTTATAAAATAACTGTTCTGTCGCCCCTCTCGCATACCAACAGCGCAGCGCGTCACACACATACATACATACGTGTTAGCAACTGCAACGGTACCTATCTTTCGTTTTCGTTGTCGCCCACCGGTATTGTTGTTGTTGCTGACGCTTAGATATTGGCCTGTGCAGCTGTAGATCAAGTGACGCGCGCTCCCCTACAATTGGTCAGGCATATGCATTTTTGCAAATCGTTTGCTACCAATTAATTTTATTAAATTTATTCTCAATTAGTGTTGCCACATATATACTGCTACCCTACACTTATTCGAGCATTTAAGTTTTTTAAAAGAAAAGTTGAAAATGGATAATGAGGATCAGAAGAGATCAAAAGCTGCTCTAGAGGAGCTAAGAATTAAAATTAAAGGTCCGATTAAAAATATTTTAAGGATGAAAAAACAATTGGATTCAGGAAGCTTGGCGCTTCAATTAGTAGAATTGGAGTGCAGACTAGAAGCCTTAAATAAATATATCGATAAGGCAACGCAATTACAAGCAAAAATAGACGAGTTTGATGTTGGAGATGAGGATGGTGCAGAATTAGAAGAAACATGTATTTTGACAAAGGCCGGTCTTATATCCCTAATTACTGCTCTCAAAACGGCAAATGCTAATAATACGACAGTAGTTGCCTCTACTTCTACTGGACACATGCGTTCTCGTCTCCCGAATTTATCATTACCGAAGTTTAGTGGAAAATATTCGGAGTATAAAAATTTTATTAGCCTTTTCGAGACTTTAGTTCATAACGATGATTCAATTCCATCGATAGAAAAATTTAATCACTTGATATCTTGTCTCTCTGGTGAAGCTCTAGGAACTGTCAGAGCATTTCAAGTCACCGAGAGCAATTACGAAAAAGCATTAGCAAGTTTGAAAAATGTTTATGACAACGACTGCCTTATCTTCAAGGATCATATCTCAGCGTTGTTCGGTCTTCCCAAAATTGCATCACCCTCAGCATCGGCTTTACGAAGCCTTATCGACACAGTTTCAGCTGTGTATGGGTCATTGCTATCAATTGGCGATGATAAAAAGATCGCAAATGCTATGCTTATTCATCTCGTTATGAACAAAGTTGATCCAGTGACCAAGCGAAAATGGGAAGAGCAACTAGATTATGATAAGCTTCCAATATGGGCAGACTGCGAGAAGGTCTTAAATCGCAGATACCAGCATATGTCAGCTGAAGAGTCTACCAAACTAACGTCAGAAGCGAAGCCAATCCAAGGCAAACATAATCGTACCTCATTTTCGTGTTCTGCGGCTCAAGCCCCATCAAGGGTACAAAAATGTGTGTACTGTAATTCAGAAGGGCATTCAATTGGCAATTGCTCTTCATTCTCGTCATTATCAGTCGCACAGAGGTTTGAGTTCGCAAAGTCAGCTCCCTTATGTATAAACTGTCTACAAAGGGGTCATACTGTTGCAAGGTGCAGAACAGCTAAGTGTCGAGTTTGTAGCCGTTCTCATCATACGCTCCTCCACAGGTATACAGCTGTTAGTAACAGTTTAGCGTTACCACCACCACCCAATGACCAAACTTCCACTTCAGATCATCCTTCCACATCACATGCAATGCATGCGACTGCATTAGAGAAGGTGATTTTGGCTACGTCCATCGTAAGTGTTCGAACTAAAAGCGGCGAACATATATTAGCTCGAGCGCTGCTCGATTCTGGTTCGCAAACCAACTTCGTAACTGAAGAGCTTGCACAACGATTGCAGATACGTAGGGAAGATTCATGTATCAGCTTGCTAGGAATTGGAGAAGCCAATTCTCAAGTCAAGAAAAAGATACATACAGTGGTGAAGTCGCGAGTTAATTGCAGTGAATTTTCAGCAGATTTTTGGATATTAAAATCGATTTCGAGCTATCAGCCTGACCACACAGTGAACGTGAGCGGCTGGAAAATTCCTGAAAACCTGCAATTAGCGGATCCCTATTTTTATAAGCCACAAAAAATAGACATGTTGATAGGAGCTGAAACATTTTTTGAACTGTTAGCTATCGGTCAGATAAAACAAGGTCCAAATTGTCCGATCTTACAAAAAACCCTGCTTGGCTGGATTGTATCTGGACGATATACGTTGAATTCGTTGAACAGCCAAGAGAAAGTGGTCAACCTAAGTTGTCAAGAGGACTCGATAGTTTCTATAGATAACACGTTACAAAAATTTTGGTCACTGGAAAGCCTCCCATCTCCAAATAAGGTTATGTCCCCAGAACAACAGTTGTGTGAGAAACATTTTGCCAGTAACATGCAAGTTCTGTCATCAGGCCGATTCGAAGTTAGGCTGCCGTTTAAATCCGATCCTAAGGTTTTGGGCAACTCATTTGAAGTTGCAAAACGGCGGTTTTTGTCGCTCGAAAGAAGGTTGTCCCGAGATAATGTTGTAAAGGAAATGTATATTGATTTTATGGAAGAGTACCTTTCACTGGGACATATGACAGAACTTGAAAACAAAATTCCTAACGCACCTCACTATTTCATTCCGCATCAATGCGTCTTAAGGCCACAAAGTACGTCCACACAGCTGCGCGTTGTCTTTGATGCGTCTTGCAAGTCGTCTACTCAGATAGCGTTGAATGACATCCTGATGGTTGGTCCCACGATTCGGGAGGAGCTATATACTACTCTACTCCGCTTCAGATTAAATAAGTATGCGTTAACAGCGGATATTAAAAAGATGTATCGCCAAGTAATGGTGAATGAAGCGGATAGACAGTTTCAGCTCATAGTTTGGAGGAGAGATCCAACTGAGCCTTTGAGAATTTTTGCATTAAACACCGTGACATATGGCACTGCGCCAGCTCCCTTTCTTGCGATCCGGTGTTTAAAAAGGTTGAGTGAGACTGCTCAAGTCTCGCACCCAAAGGCAGCAAACGTTATTCGGACCGACTTTTACGTCGATGATATGTTGACTGGTGCTGCATGCGTTGAAGAACTAAAGACAATTAAGTCTGAAGTGTCTCAGGTATTGCATGAGGCAGGGTTCGAGCTATCAAAATGGTTTTCGAATTCCCCTGAGATTTCCGCATCTGAGAGCACAGTCAAACCAATAACGATCTCAGACTCAGACTCAACAAAAGCGTTAGGAATTCTATGGCTACCTCATGAAGACGTCTTCAAATTTAAACTAGACGAATCTTTCATGAGTGTACGAGCGACAAAACGGAACATTTTGTCGGTGACGTCTAAATTATTTGATCCCCTCGGTTTGCTCAGTCCCCTTATTATAAAAGGAAAGATATTACTGCAAGAACTTTGGTTATTAAAACTGGACTGGGATGAATCGATTCCAATGAAGTTGGAAACCGAGTGGGAAGCTCTAAAAACAAACTTTGTCGGATATACAAAAGGTGGCTGTTCCACGATTTGTACAAATAGAGCCTACGTCACCGATTCAAATTCATGCCTTCGCCGATGCTTCCATGAGAGCATATGGTGCGTGTATTTACGTACGTTGTTGGACTGCAGAAGGTTTTAAAGTGTCGTTGTTGACCTCTAAATCTAAAGTAGCTCCGCTCAAGACCAAAACGCTCCCAAGGCTTGAGTTATGTGCAGCTCACCTTCTAGCAGAACTTTGTCATAGAGTCAAGTCTTGGATTAAGGCTCCGATCGAACGCATTACGTTCTGGTCTGACTCAGAAATAACGCTCCATTGGATTCGGTCACATCCCTCGTCGTTGTCGACTTTCGTGTCGAATAGAGTGGCCGAGATTCAAGAGTGGACAGAGAATGCAACTTGGAGGCATGTACCAACAAAGCAGAACCCAGCAGATATTGTATCGAGAGGTTGTGACGTTGACGAGTTGATGGAGTCAATATGGTTGACTGGTCCATCATTCTTACTGGAACCGGAAGAAGATTGGCCTATAAACCCCCACTTTTCGTTGTCGAAAGAAATTCTTGAAATGGAATCTCGGAAATCAGCTGTCGGGCTGACAGTTGCAAGAAAAAATTTAAATTTGTTGGAAATCATCGAGGGATACTCGTCACACCTTAAACTGCTGAGAGTGTCGCTTATATGTTCCGCTTTATTCGAAAAGCAAGAAAAACAATCAAATTTGAAAATATTCCGTCTGCACTTGAGCTCAAAGAAGCATTTGAAAAAATAGTCGAAATTGTCCAAAAACACGAGTTCGAAGATGAGATCGAAAGGGTTAGAAAGAGCGCGCGTGTAGGCCCAAGTCTTCAGCGGTTAAATCCTTTTTATTAATGAGTTCCGGGGTACTTGGTGTGCCTTTTCGTTGTTGCGAGTTGGGGGGCGACTAGTAAATGCTCCTATTTCGAACGAGCTATGTCCGCCACCTTCACCAGACCAACTTCCACTCAGGCCCTCGAGCACTCGTAAGCCATCTCAGAGAGCGACTGTGGCTAGTTAACGCTCAAGAGGTCTGTCGTCAGACAGTGCGGTCATGTATCCGTTGCTTTAAGTGCAAACCTCAACTGATGACGCAAATTATGGGAAATTTGCCAGCAGATCGGCTTCGTGCTCTCCGCCCATTTTCGACATGTGGCGTTGATTTTTGTGGCCCAATAAATACGTCCCTAAAGATTCGTGGAAAGCCTCCGTATAAGTCTTATATTGCTCTATTCGTGTGTTTTGCATCCAAGGCGGTACACTTAGCAGTTGTATCAGACTTATCAACTGACTCTTTTTTATTGGCTTTTCAAAGGTTCGTTGGTCGCCGCGGCGTTCCCCAAGTCGTCCATTGCGACAATGAGACGAACTTCGTCGGAGCAAGTCGCCACTTCGAGGAGCTGCGAAGGAAGATCGAGGCAGAGGAGAGCGCAATTCGGGCATTCGCGCCAAGGAGCGGATGCACGTTTGCGTTCATACCTCCAAGAGCGCCTCACTTCGGGGGTCTATGGGAGGCAGGTGTAAAAACTGCCAAGAACCTACTCCAACGCACGGTGGGCAGCGTGCTACTAAGCGCAGAGGAGCTTCAGACGGTGCTGGTGGGAGTCGAGGCCGTGATGAACTCTCGACCTCTGGGACCGCTGTGCCAAGACCCAAGCGATGGAGAGGCTCTCACCCCAGCGCATCTGCTGATAGGCGGGTCGTTGATCGCTCCACCGGCAGTCGGGATCCCGGACCAGCAGGGTCTCAGCTGCTTGAAGCGATGGCGACTTGTCTCGTCTCTCAGGCGCACGTTTTGGCAGCGTTGGTCCTGGGAATATGTGCTGGGATTGCAGACCCGGGCCAAGTGGCACCAGCAGCAGCCGAATCTCGCCGAGGGAGATCCCGTCGTCGTCGCCGAGGACAACATGCCTCCCCAGCAGTGGCTCCTGGGCAGAGTCGTGGCAATACACGCCGGGCAGGACGGCATGGTCAGGGTCGTCGACGTTAGGACGACCAATGGCAGTCTGTACAAGAGTGCCATTCATAAGCTGGCCTCTCTTTCAGCGTGTTGAAGCCTGTACAGCCGTTCAAGGGGGGCGGTGTTGATGCAGATGGCATGTTTTATTTTATTAGTTTAAGTTAGTTGAAAGGTCAAATTTGAAGTCTAGTGTAAGTTAGTTTAGGGCGGAGCGGGAGCGCAATAAAACTCTCTTTTCGTCGCTCTGAGCGAATTCGCCCCGTTTCGCCACCCTAGCTTAAGTTAGGCTTAGAGAAAATTGTTGAAATATTAAAATTTAGTTGTCGTATATCATTGATCCCGAGCGCAGCATCATTTCTTTATCGCCCAAATCATTTGCCAAATTAATCAATAAATAAAATCCAAACGAGTCTCAATAATTTTCCTGCCACAAAAACTCTTGTGGATTTTCATGGCGCACGAGCAGGGACAAGTTTGATTTAATTTTTTTTGTTTGGCAATCAAATCGAAGTGACAGTGACACATAAAAAGTTTAAGTGAAAAGTAGAATTTGAAACAAATCAAATAAAAGTGCAACCACAGGAAAACAAATTTACACATACACAAATACACCAAATTGGCCCGCGACGGTTAATACAATTAACAACAACAAAACAACACAATAATCCGCGTCGGCCGTGTAATGCCATAGCAAAATCAAAAGCCCTGTGATTGCTTGGACTGCAAAAGGAAAGTGGCTGCTGGACTTAAGAGCCCAAACTACATCCCAGAGGTATTGTGCTAAAAATTGAAAGGTCAAAAGAATAAGTTATTTTCTATTAAAGTCGGTGCTGAAACTTAAGCACGTCCCTTTCAATTCTTGGCACATTAGTACTAATAGTAGAGCTTGGCATTATTGTTATTAAGTTGCATGAGTTATTTATTAATATTAAACCAACTTGGATGCAAATTCGCTTTGATAAAATAACTGTTCTGTCGCCCCTTCACCCCTCTCGCATACCAACAAAGAAACACTTGAACCGTTTTTTCTGCTTAGCCAGCTCCAGCGCAGCGCGTCACACACATACATACATACGTGTTAGCAACTGCAACGGTACCTTTCTTTCGTTTTCGTTGTCGCCCACCGGTATTGTTGTTGTTGCTGACGCTTAGATATTGGCGCGCGCCTGCGCAGCTGTAGATCAAGTGACGCGCGCTCCCCTACAATTGGTCAGGCATATGCATTTTTGCAAATCGTTTGCTACCAATTAATTTTATTAAATTTATTCTCAATTAGTGTTGCCACATATATACTGCTACCCTACACTTATTCGAGCAATTAAGTTTATAAAAAAAAAAAAAAAAGTTGAAAATGGATAATGAGGATCAGAAGAGATCAAAAAGCTGCTCTAGAGGAGCTAAGAATTAAAATTAAAGGTCCGATTAAAAATATTTTAAGGATGAAAAAAATTGGATTCAGGAAGCTTGGCGCTTCAATTAGTAGAATTGGAGTGCAGACTAGAAGCCTTAAATAAATATATCGATAAGGCAACGCAATTACATGCAAAAATAGACGAGTTTGATGTTGGAGATGAGGATGGTGCAGAATTAGAAGAAACATGTATTTTGACAAAGGCCGGTCTTATATCCCTAATTACTGCTCTCAAAACGGCAAATGCTAATAATACGACAGTAGTTGCCTCTACTTCTACTGGACACATGCGTTCTCGTCTCCCGAATTTATCATTACCGAAGTTTAGTGGAAAATATTCGGAGTATAAAAATTTTATTAGCCTTTTCGAGACTTTAGTTCATAACGATGATTCAATTCCATCGATAGAAAAATTTAATCACTTGATATCTTGTCTCTCTGGTGAAGCTCTAGGAACTGTCAGAGCATTTCAAGTCACCGAGAGCAATTACGAAAAAGCATTAGCAAGTTTGAAAAATGTTTATGACAACGACTGCCTTATCTTCAAGGATCATATTTCAGCGTTGTTCGGTCTTCCCAAAATTGCATCACCCTCAGCATCGGCTTTACGAAGCCTTATCGACACAGTTTCAGCTGTGTATGGGTCATTGCTATCAATTGGCGATGATAAAAAGATCGCAAATGCTATGCTTATTCATCTAGTTATGAACAAAGTTGATCCAGTGACCAAGCGAAAATAGGAAGAGCAACTAGATTATGATAAGCTTCCAATATGGGCAGACCGCAGTCTCTTAAATCGCAGATACCAGTATATGTCAGCTGGAGAGTCTACCAAACTAACGTCAGAAGCGAAGCCAATCCAAGGCAAACATAATCGTACCTCATTTTCGTGTTCTGCGGCTCAAGCCCCATCAAGGGTACAAAAATGTGTGTACTGTAATTCAGAAGGGCATTCAATTGGCAATTGCTCTTCATTCTCATCATTATCAGTCGCACAGAGGTTTGAGTTCGCAAAGTCAGCTCCCTTATGTATAAACTGTCTACAAAGGGGTCATACTGTTGCAAGGGCAGAACAGCTAAGTGTCGAGTTTGTAGCCGTTCTCATCATACGCTCCTCCACAGGTATACAGCTGTTAGTAACAGTTTATCGTTACCACCACCACCCAATGACCAAACTTCCACTTCAGATCATCCTTCCACATCACATGCAATGCATGCGACTGCATTAGGAGAAGGTGATTTTGGCTACGTCCATCGTAAGTGTTCGAACTAAAAGCGGCGAACATATATTAGCTCGAGCGCTGCTCGATTCTGGTTCGCAAACCAACTTCGTAACTGAAGAGCTTGCACAACGATTGCAGATCCGTAGGGAAGATTCATGTATCAGCTTGCTAGGAATTGGAGAAGCCAATTCTCAAGTCAAGAAAAAGATACATACAGTGGTGAAGTCGCGAGTTAATTGCAGTGAATTTTCAGCAGATTTTTGGATATTAAAATCGATTTCGAGCTATCAGCCTGACCACACAGTGAACGTGAGCGGCTGGAAAATCCTGAAAACCTGCAATTAGCGGATCCCTATTTTTATAAGCCACAAAAAATAGACATGTTGATAGGAGCTGAAACATTTTTTGAACTGTTAGCTATCGGTCAGATAAAACAAGGTCCAAATTGTCCGATCTTACAAAAAACCCTGCTTGGCTGGATTGTATCTGGACGATATACGTTGAATTCGTTGAACAGCCAAGAGAAAGTGGTCAACCTAAGTTGTCAAGAGGACTCAATAGTTTCTATAGATAACACGTTACAAAATTTTGGTCACTGGAAAGCCTCCCATCTCCAAATAAGGTTATGTCCCCAGAACAACAGTTATGTGAGAAATATTTTGCCAGTAACATGCAAGTTCTGTCAATAGGCCGATTCGAAGTTAGGCTGCCGTTTAAATCCGATCCTAAGGTTTTGGGCAACTCATTTGAAGTTGCAAAACGGCGGTTTTTGTCGCTCGAAAGAAGGTTGTCCCGAGATAATGTTGTAAAGGAAATGTATATTGATTTTATGGAAGAGTACCTTTCACTGGGACATATGACAGAACTTGAAAACAAAATTACTAACGCACCTCACCTATTTCATTCCGCATCAATGCGTCTTAAGGCCACAAAGTACGTCCACACAGCTGCGCGTTATCTTTGATGCGTCTTGCAAGTCGTCTACTCAGATAGCGTTGAATGACATCCTGATGGTTGGTCCCACGATTCGGGAGGAGCTATATACTACTCTACTCCGCTTCAGATTAAATAAGTATGCGTTAACAGCGGATATTAAAAAGATGTATCGCCAAGTAATGGTGAATGAAGCGGATAGACAGTTTCAGCTCATAGTTTGGAGGAGAGATCCAACTGAGCCTTTGAGAATTTTTGCATTAAACACCGTGACATATGGCACTGCGCCAGCTCCCTTTCTTGCGATCCGGTGTTTAAAAAGGTTGAGTGAGACTGCTCAAGTCTCGCACCCAAAGGCAGCAAACGTTATTCGGACCGACTTTTACGTCGATGATATGTTGACTGGTGCTGCATGCGTTGAAGAACTAAAGACAATTAAGTCTGAAGTGTCTCAGGTATTGCATGAGGCAGGGTTCGAGCTATCAAAATGGTTTTCGAATTCCCCTGAGATTTCCGCATCTGAGAGCACAGTCAAACCAATAACGATCTCAGACTCAGACTCAACAAAAGCGTTAGGAATTCTATGGCTACCTCATGAAGACGTCTTCAAATTTAAACTAGACGAATCTTTCATGAGTGTACGAGCGACAAAACGGAACATTTTGTCGGCGACGTCTAAATTATTTGATCCCCTCGGTTTGCTCAGTCCCCTTATTATAAAAGGAAAGATATTACTGCAAGAACTTTGGTTATTAAAACTATACTGGGATGAATCGATTCCAATGAAGTTGGAAACCGAGTGGGAAGCTCTAAAACAAACTTTGTCGGATATACAAAAGGTGGCTGTTCCACGATTTGTACAAATAGAGCCTACGTCACCGATTCAAATTCATGCCTTCGCCGATGCTTCCATGAGAGCATATGGTGCGTGTATTTACGTACGTTGTTGGACTGCAGAAGGTTTTAAAGTGTCGTTGTTGACCTCTAAATCTAAAGTAGCTCCGCTCAAGACCAAAACGCTCCCAAGGCTTGAGTTATGTGCAGCTCACCTTCTAGCAGAACTTTGTCATAGAGTCAAGTCTTGGATTAAGGCTCCGATCGAACGCATTACGTTCTGGTCTGACTCAGAAATAACGCTCCATTGGATTCGGTCACATCCCTCGTCGTTGTCGACTTTCGTGTCGAATAGAGTGGCCGAGATTCAAGAGTGGACAGAGAATGCAACTTGGAGGCATGTACCCACAAAGCAGAACCCAGCAGATATTGTATCGAGAGGTTGTGACGTTGACGAGTTGATGGAGTCAATATGGTTGACTGGTCCATCATTCTTACTGGAACCGGAAGAAGATTGGCCTATAAACCCCCACTTTTCGTTGTCGAAAGAAATTCTTGAAATGGAATCTCGGAAATCAGCTGTCGGGCTGACATTTGCAAGAAAAAATTTAGATTTGTTGGAAATCATCGAGGGATACTCGTCACACCTTAAACTGCTGAGAGTGTTCGCTTATATGTTCCGCTTTATTCGAAAATGCAAATAAAAAACAATCAAATTTGAAAATATTCCGTCTGCACTTGAGCTCAAAGAAGCATTTGAGAAAATAGTCGAAATTGTCCAAAAACACGAGTTCGAAGATGAGATCGAATGGGTTAGAAAGAGCGCGCGTGTAGGCCCAAGTCTTCAGCGGTTAAATCCTTTTATTAATGAGTTCCGGGGTACTTGGTGTGCCTTTTCGTTGTTGCGAGTTGGGGGGCGACTAGTAAATGCTCCTATTTCGTACGATGCCAAGTTTCCACTCTTGTTGACAAAACGCTCGCAGTTTGTGCAGAGCTATGTCCGCCACCTTCACCAGACCAACTTCCACTCAGGCCCTCGAGCACTCGTAAGCCATCTCAGAGAGCGACTGTGGCTAGTTAACGCTCAAGTGGTCTGTCGTCAGACAGTGCGGTCATGTATCCGTTGCTTTAAGTGCAAACCTCAACTGATGACGCAAATTATGGGAAATTTGCCAGCAGATCGGCTTCGTGTTCTCCGCCCATTTTCGACATGTGGCGTTGATTTTTGTGGCCCAATAAATACGTCCCTAAAGATTCGTGGAAAGCCTCCGTATAAGTCTTATATTGCTCTATTCGTGTGTTTTGCATCCAAGGCGGTACACTTAGAACTTGTATCAGACTTATCAACTGACTCTTTTTTATTGGCTTTTCAAAGGTTCGTTGGTCGCCGCGGCGTTCCCCAAGTCGTCCATTGCGACAATGCGACGAACTTCGTCGGAGCAAGTCGCCACTTCGAGGAGCTGCGAAGGAAGATCGAGGCAGAGGAGAGCGCAATTCGGGCATTCGCGTCAAGGAGCGGATGCACGTTTGCGTTCATACCTCCAAGAGCGCCTCACTTCGGGGGTCTATGGGAGGCAGGTGTAAAAACTGCCAAGAACCTACTCCAACGTACGGTGGGCAGCGTGCTACTAAGCGCAGAGGAGCTTCAGACGGTGCTGGTGGGAGTCGAGGCCGTGATGAACTCTCGACCTCTGGGACCGCTGAGCCAAGACCCAAGCGATGGAGAGGCTCTCACCCCAGCGCATCTGCTGATAGGCGGGTCGTTGATCGCTCCACCGGCAGTCGGGATCCCGGACCAGCAGGGTCTCAGCTGCTTGAAGCGATGGCGACTTGTCTCGTCTCTCAGGCGTCTTAAGGCCACTAAGTACGTCCACACAGCTGCGCGTTATCTTTGATGCGTCTTGCAAGTCGTCTACTCAGATAGCGTTGAATGACATCCTGATGGTTGGTCCCACGATTCGGGAGGAGCTATATACTACTCTACTCCGCTTCAGATTAAATAAGTATGCGTTAACAGCGGATATTAAAAAGATGTATCGCCAAGTAATGGTGAATGAAGCGGATAGACTGTAAGACTGACCAATACATAATCTTTCAAAATTTTCACGAAGTTCCATCTAAGCGTAATTAAAAGGGAAATGAGCTTTATTTGCTGGTAACAAAAACTTGATAGAATGTTTCTTATAGTAAAACTGTATTCATACACATTCAGAGCCAATAAATATCCTCTTATAACTGCTCTGCCATTATAGAACAAACAAACATGTAGCTCTTTTTGCTGCTGTTTCTGTGCGCTTACTCTAGGGGCAAATAAAATCTCTTCCTTGCGGATGAAATGGAGTGAACAACCTGAAACACTTGTAAGACTGACCAATACATAATCTTTCAAAATTTTCACGAAGTTCCATCTAAGCGTAATTAAAAGGGATATGAGCTTTATTTGCTGGTAACAAAAACTTGATAGAATGTTTGTTATAGTAAAACTGTATTATATAAAATCATACACATTCAGAGCCAATAAATATCATCTTATAACTGCTCTGCCATTATGGAACAAACAAACATGTAGCTCTTTTTGCTGCTGTTTCTGTGCGCTTACTCTAGGGGCAAATAAAATCTCTTCCTTGCGGATGAAATGGAGTGAACAACCTGAAACACTTGTAAGACTGACCAATACATAATCTTTCAAAATTTTCACGAAGTTCCATCTAAGCGTAATTAAAAGGGAAATGAGCTTTATTTGCTGGTAACAAAAACTTGATAGAATGTTTCTTATAGTAAAACTGTATTCATACACATTCAGAGCCAATAAATATCCTCTTATAACTGCTCTGCCATTATAGAACAAACAAACATGTAGCTCTTTTTGCTGCTGTTTCTGTGCGCTTACTCTAGGGGCAAATAAAATCTCTTCCTTGCGGATGAAATGGAGTGAACAACCTGAAACACTTGTAAGACTGACCAATACATAATCTTTCAAAATTTTCACGAAGTTCCATCTAAGCGTAATTAAAAGGGAAATGAGCTTTATTTGCTGGTAACAAAAACTTGATAGAATGTTTCTTATAGTAAAACTGTATTCATACACATTCAGAGCCAATAAATATCCTCTTATAACTGCTCTGCCATTATAGAACAAACAAACATGTAGCTCTTTTTGCTGCTGTTTCTGTGCGCTTACTCTAGGGGCAAATAAAATCTCTTCCTTGCGGATGAAATGGAGTGAACAACCTGAAACACTTGTAAGACTGACCAATACATAATCTTTCAAAATTTTCACGAAGTTCCATCTAAGCGTAATTAAAAGGGAAATGAACTTTATTTGCTGGTAACAAAAACTTGATAGAATGTTTCTTATAGTAAAACTGTATTCATACACATTCAGAGCCAATAAATATCCTCTTATAACTGCTCTGCCATTATAGAACAAACAAACATGTAGCTCTTTTTGCTGCTGTTTCTGTGCGCTTACTCTAGGGGCAAATAAAATCTCTTCCTTGCGGATGAAATGGAGTGAACAACCTGAAACACTTGTAAGACTGACCAATACATAATCTTTCAAAATTTTCACGAAGTTCCATCTAAGCGTAATTAAAAGGGAAATGAGCTTTATTTGCTGGTAACAAAAACTTGATAGAATGTTTCTTATAGTAAAACTGTATTATATAAAATCATACACATTCAGAGCCAATAAATATCCTCTTATAACTGCTCTGCCATTATAGAACAAACAAACATGTAGCTCTTTTTGCTGCTGTTTCTGTGCGCTTACTCTAGGGGCAAATAAAATCTCTTCCTTGCGGATGAAATGGAGTGAACAACCTGAAACACTTGTAAGACTGACCAATACATAATCTTTCAAAATTTTCACGAAGTTCCATCTAAGCGTAATTAAAAGGGAAATGAGCTTTATTTGCTGGTAACAAAAACTTGATAGAATGTTTCTTATAGTAAAACTGTATTCATACACATTCAGAGCCAATAAATATCCTCTTATAACTGTTCTGCCATTATAGAACAAACAAACATGTAGCTCTTTTTGCTGCTGTTTCTGTGCGCTTACTCTAGGGGCAAATAAAATCTCTTCCTTGCGGATGAAATGGAGTGAACAACCTGAAACACTTGTAAGACTGACCAATACATAATCTTTCAAAATTTTCACGAAGTTCCATCTAAGCGTAATTAAAAGGGAAATGAGCTTTATTTGCTGGTAACAAAAACTTGATAGAATGTTTCTTATAGTAAAACTGTATTCATACACATTCAGAGCCAATAAATATCCTCTTATAACTGCTCTGCCATTATAGAACAAACAAACATGTAGCTCTTTTTGCTGCTGTTTCTGTGCGCTTACTCTAGGGGCAAATAAAATCTCTTCCTTGCGGATGAAATGGAGTGAACAACCTGAAACACTTGTAAGACTGACCAATACATAATCTTTCAAAATTTTCACGAAGTTCCAACTAAGCGTAATTAAAAGGGAAATGAGCTTTATTTGCTGGCAACAAAAACTTGATAGAATGTTTCTTATAGTAAAACTGTATTATATAAAATCATACACATTCAGAGCCAATAAATATCCTCTTATAACTGCTCTGCCATTATAGAGCAAACAAACAAACTTAATGTGCCATCTCTCATGAACTGCCTCAATACTCCAGAGCCAATTAACGCCACTTAAAAACTGCTCTGCCATTTTAGAGCAAACAAACATACATTCCTTTTATGTATCAGTCCTGCCTACTGGGTCCTCCAACATCCGAGTCCACGTGGTCCGCTAAGTCGGCGCTAGTGGAGAACTGTCAAGTCAGACTGAGTCTCAATCTCGTCTTACCATAATGACCGCCGTCATATATATGTAACGTAATAGGCCTACATATACGAAGTCAAAAAAAAAAAAAATTTTCACGAAGTTCCAACTAAGCGTAATTAAAAGGGAAATGAGCTTTATTTGCTGGCAACAAAAACTTGATAGAATGTTTCTTATAGTAAAACTGTATTATATAAAATCATACACATTCAGAGCCAATAAATATCCTCTTATAACTGCTCTGCCATTATAGAGCAAACAAACAAACTTAATGTGCCATCTCTCATGAACTGCCTCAATACTCCAGAGCCAATCAACCCCACTTAAAAACTGCTCTGCCATTTTAGAGCAAACAAACATACATTCCTTTTATGTATCAGTCCTGCCTACTGGGTCCTCCATGCAACAATCCGAGTCCACGTGGTCCGCTAAGTCGGCGCTAGTGGAGAACTGTCAAGTCAGACTGAGTCTCAATCTCGTCTTACCATAATGACCGCCGTCATATATATGTAACGCAATAGGCCTACATATACGAAGTCAAAAAAAAAAAAAAAAGCGGATAGACAGTTTCAGCTCATAGTTTGGAGGAGAGATCCAACTGAGCCTTTGAGAATTTTTGCATTAAACACCGTGACATATGACACTGCGCCAGCTCCCTTTCTTGAGATCCGGTGTTTAAAAAGGTTGAGTGAGACTGCTCAAGTCTCGCACCCAAAGGCAGCAAACGTTATTCGGACCGACTTTTACGTCGATGATATGTTGACTGGTGCTGCATGCGTTGAAGAACTAAAGACAATTAAGTCTGAAGTGTCTCAGGTATTGCATGAGGCAGGATTCGAGCTATCAAAATGGTTTTCGAATTCCCCTGAGATGTCCGCATCTGAGAGCACAGTCAAACCAATAACGATCTCAGACTCAGACTCAACAAAAGCGTTAGGAATTCTATGGCTACCTCATGAAGACGTCTTCAAATTTAAACTAGACGAATCTTTCATGAGTGTACGAGCGACAAAACGGAACATTTTGTCGGTGACGTCTAAATTATTTGATCCCCTCGGTTTGCTCAGTCCCCTTATTATAAAAGGAAAGATATTACTGCAAGAACTTTGGTTATTAAAACTATACTGGGATGAATCGATTCCAATGAAGTTGGAAACCGAGTGGGAAGCTCTAAAACAAACTTTGTCGGATATACAAAAGGTGGCTGTTCCACGATTTGTACAAATAGAGCCTACGTCACCGATTCAAATTCATGCCTTCGCCGATGCTTCCATGAGAGCATATGGTGCGTGTATTTACGTACGTTGTTGGACTGCAGAAGGTTTTAAAGTGTCGTTGTTGACCTCTAAATCTAAAGTAGCTCCGCTCAAGACCAAAACGCTCCCAAGGCTTGAGTTATGTGCAGCTCACCTTCTAGCAGAACTTTGTCATAGAGTCAAGTCTTGGATTAAGGCTCCGATCGAACGCATTACGTTCTGGTCTGACTCAGAAATAACGCTCCATTGGATTCGGTCACATCCCTCGTCGTTGTCGACTTTCGTGTCGAATAGAGTGGCCGAGATTCAAGAGTGGACAGAGAATGCAACTTGGAGGCATGTACCAACAAAGCAGAACCCAGCAGATATTGTATCGAGAGGTTGTGACGTTGACGAGTTGATGGAGTCAATATGGTTGACTGGTCCATCATTCTTACTGGAACCGGAAGAAGATTGGCCTATAAACCCCCACTTTTCGTTGTCGAAAGAAATTCTTGAAATGGAATCTCGGAAATCAGCTGTCGGGCTGACAGTTGCAAGAAAAAATTTAGATTTGTTGGAAATCATCGAGCGATACTCGTCACACCTTAAACTGCTGAGAGTGTTCGCTTATATGTTCCGCTTTATTCGAAAATGCAAAGAAAAAACAATCAAATTTGAAAATATTCCGTCTGCACTTGAGCTCAAAGAAGCATTTGAAAAAATAGTCGAAATTGTCCAAAAACACGAGTTCGAAGATGAGATCGAATGGGTTAGAAAGAGCGCGCGTGTAGGCCCAAGTCTTCAGCGGTTAAATCCTTTTATTAATGAGTTCCGGGGTACTTGGTGTGCCTTTTCGTTGTTGCGAGTTGGGGGGCGACTAGTAAATGCTCCTATTTCGTACGATGCCAAGTTTCCACTCTTGTTGACAAAACGCTCGCAGTTTGTGCAGAGCTATGTCCGCCACCTTCACCAGACCAACTTCCACTCAGGCCCTCGAGCACTCGTAAGCCATCTCAGAGAGCGACTGTGGCTAGTTAACGCTCAAGTGGTCTGTCGTCAGACAGTGCGGTCATGTATCCGTTGCTTTAAGTGCAAACCTCAACTGATGACGCAAATTATGGGAAATTTGCCAGCAGATCGGCTTCGTGTTCTCCGCCCATTTTCGACATGTGGCGTTGATTTTTGTGGCCCAATAAATACGTCCCTAAAGATTCGTGGAAAGCCTCCGTATAAGTCTTATATTGCTCTATTCGTGTGTTTTGCATCCAAGGCGGTACACTTAGAACTTGTATCAGACTTATCAACTGACTCTTTTTTATTGGCTTTTCAAAGGTTCGTTGGTCGCCGCGGCGTTCCCCAAGTCGTCCATTGCGACAATGCGACGAACTTCGTCGGAGCAAGTCGCCACTTCGAGGAGCTGCGAAGGAAGATCGAGGCAGAGGAGAGCGCAATTCGGGCATTCGCGTCAAGGAGCGGATGCACGTTTGCGTTCATACCTCCAAGAGCGCCTCACTTCGGGGGTCTATGGGAGGCAGGTGTAAAAACTGCCAAGAACCTACTCCAACGTACGGTGGGCAGCGTGCTACTAAGCGCAGAGGAGCTTCAGACGGTGCTGGTGGGAGTCGAGGCCGTGATGAACTCTCGACCTCTGGGACCGCTGAGCCAAGACCCAAGCGATGGAGAGGCTCTCACCCCAGCGCATCTGCTGATAGGCGGGTCGTTGATCGCTCCACCGGCAGTCGGGATCCCGGACCAGCAGGGTCTCAGCTGCTTGAAGCGATGGCGACTTGTCTCGTCTCTCAGGCGCACGTTTTGGCAGCGTTGGTCTCGGGAATACGTGCTGGGATTGCAGACCCGGGCCAAGTGGCACCAGCAGCAGCCGAATCTCGCCGAGGGAGATCTCGTCGTCGTCGCCGAGGACAACATGCCTCCCCAGCAGTGGCTCCTGGGCAGAGTCGTGGCAATACACGCCGGCCAGGACGGCATGGTCAGGGTCGTCGACGTTAGGACGACCAATGGCAGTCTGTACAAGAGGGCCATTCATAAGCTGGCCCCTCTACCAGCGTGTTGAAGCCTGTACAGCCGTTCAAGGGGGGCGGTGTTGATGCAGATGGCATGTTTTATTTTATTAGTTTAAGTTAGTTGAAAGGTCAAATTTGAAGTCTATTGTAAGTTAGTTTAGGGCGGAGCGGGAGCGCAATAAAACTCTCTTTTCGTCGCTCTGAGCGAATTCGCCCCGTTTCGCCACCCTAGCTTAAGTTAGGCTTAGAGAAAATTGTTGAAATATTAAAATTTAGTTGTCGTATATCATTGATCCCGAGCGCAGCATTATTATCGTTTTCGCCCAAATTATTTGCCAAATTAATCAATAAATAAAATCCAAACGAGTCTCAATAATTTTCCTGCCACAAAAACTCTTGTGGATTTTCACGAACGTTTAATAATTACACGCCAAGTTACAAATGGCACAGTTACAGAATAAATATAAAAATAAACGGATAAAAATGACAAATTCAATTTTTCTCTAAAATTTATTATCTCGCAATACTTTTGTGTTTGATTCATATTAACCTAGTTCGCCTTCTTATTTCTCTGTGTCACCATAAAGTGTCAAAGTGTGCATATAAAATATTTTTATATTTTTTTATTTTTTTAAAACAAAACCCCCTGAAAGCGCTTTCATTAAATTGGGTAAGTGACCGGCTTGTCCGGATGTAAAAGTAAATTTTATACATATATATACATATTGACCTATCTTTTACTTATTATACACTTGAAAAGTGTAAATTAATTTTGCCCAGATGTTTGTAACGCATAGAAATATTCATTTCCGACCCCATACAAACTATATATATTCTTGATCAGGACGACGAGCTGAGTTCATTTCCGCTTGTCCGTCCGTCCGTCTGTCTGTCCGTCTGTCCGTCTGTTTCTACGCGAACTAGTCTCTCAGTTTTAAAGCTATCGAGCTGAAAATTTGCACAGAGTTTTCTTTTTACTGCACGCAACTAATATGTCGGAACCGGCCGGATCGGATAACTATATCATATAGCTGCCATAGGAACGATCGGTCTAAGAACAAGTTCTAGTTAGAAAAACTTTTTTGTTTTCCATCGTAGCGTCACTAATCTTGGTATATGTTAGTTTTTTATGCTTTCACATAATTCTGGAAAAATGTATTAAAATCGGATCACTATAGCGTATAGCCGCCATAGGAACGATCGGTCGAAAAATAAGTCTTTGTGAGAAAAACTTTTTTGATTTCCATCGTAGCGTCTCCAATCGTAGTATATATTTGTTTTATATGTTTCCACACAATTCTGAAAAAATGTATCAAAATCGGATGACTATAGCATATAGCTGCTATATAAACGGACAGTCAAAAAACTACTTCTAGTCAGAAAAACTTTTTTGTTTTTTATCGTAGCGTCCCCAATCTTGGTATATATTAGTTTTATACGCTTTCACATAATTTCGAAAAAAAATTATCAAAATCGGATGACTAATGCATATAGCTGCTATAGGAACGATCGGTCGGAAAATGTGTTTTACTAAGAAAAGTTTTTTTTTATGGTATCAAATTTGTATTATCAATGATTTAAAAATTTTAAAAATCTGATATCTATATCCTATATATATTTTTCCAGTTAAATCAGTTGGAGTAAAGTTTTTCAAGTGTATTAAAACTTCGGCACAGTCGAAGTTAGCTTTGCCTTCTCGTTTTTTTTTTAATTTTTTTTTATTTTCCTTTTCTTGCTAAACAATTTTTTTTCGTTTATCTTTAAAGTTATGTCTTTCTAAATTCTCTTTCCATGTTTTCCAACCGTTTTCTTATTATTTTTCCGGTTTCCATGGCTTGTAATGCCAACACCAAAATTTTTTACCTTTCATTTAAGTTTTATTAATGTTAATTAGTTTAATTTTTTTTTGCTCATCTTTTATTTTTGAATTTGTCTATTAATTAAAATTTCATTAAATTTCTCTTTATTCAATATTATTGGTTTCCGTAAAAAAAATTGTATTTCTTTTCTGATTATGTTTAAGTCCGTCTGAAATTTGTAAGCCCATGTGGCCAACAGAGCGTGTCCTCATTTCGAGGGACGTAAGCCGTAGCTCGGGCTATAGCGTGAAATCGTTTTCCCTTCTGGAATTCGATTGAAACTCTGTTCAAACAGATCAAATCAATTTTTTTTATCAATAAAATCAAAGTTATGATTGTGAGCACAAATAAAATTATGTGTTGCTAATTCGCAATTTGGAGGGTGCTGGGTTGGAATGGAATTGGGAATAGAAAGCCAGGGGGTGATAACAATGTGACGGACGAGACATAGTTTATTTAGGGGATCAACAGAAATATGGCCAATAGTTGATCCATAGGTCACACAGCTTTGTTTGAAGGGGTGGGTAGGGCCAGGCTAACCCCCATGGTCACTCTTTGACGATGGGCTGGAAAGCCAAAGACAGATCTTACTTTTTTTATTACTCATCTGTGACGGACTAGAGAATTCTTATTTCTTTTTTTACTATTTTTTTTCCACGGCACGAAAATTTTTATTGTCATGTTTTCCGCAGCGTCCCCACTCCAAAAACCCACCCCAAATACGGCGAGCCAAGCCGGGCTACCACCGTGCCGGAACGGGAAGTGGCTGGACGTAGGTTTTTATAAAAGTGCAACGGGATTATATAACAAGTGATATGCTGCGCGATATACCTTACAACGAGATTTCGATTGACATTGTTTCTGATTGTGGTTCCTTCTTCTTCTTTCTTCTTTGGCCTGATATATCAATATCACAACCGATTGTCGGTCACGGCCGCTGCTAGTAATGCACGCCAGCCGCTTCTGTCTCGTGCGCGCTGGCTCCCGTTGTGTACACCAAGATTCTTAAGGTCTTGCTGCACCTGGTCTTGGTTCCTTCTGAGACAGTTAAAACACAACGCATGCTTCATGACCCAATTTCTGCGTTTACCATGAAGTAAAGTGTCAAAAGTAGAACACGCTGAGATATAATGTTCTCCTGACTGGCAATACTCGCATTTGGAGCTTGTTGCTTTTGATGACTGTCCTGATTAAGATTTACTCCTGGTTTCTAGCGATTCTCCCAGACTAAGACCTTTAGTACGGCTTTCTAAAAACTGGCATCGGTGAGTTAAGACCTTTCACAAATTTTCCTATGACGGAAGAGCATCGACCATCTGCTTTTCGTCATATTGAAGTTTAGTATCTGCGTCGACTTTTGAATGCAAAATGTGAATCATAATGGAATTCATGACAACTTGCGCAGAACCAAGTGACAAAAGCGATCCTTTCATTGCTGATACTGAATCCAGTAGTTTTTGTAGAGCCATTGCATTTGGCTTGTGCATTGATGATAGGGAAAACAAACTTGAGATATTGTCCAAGAAAATGAGAACATCATTGTCAAACCTATTTTTTAATTGTTCAACCGCCTTGGAATAATTCTTCTCAGTGACTTGGAAAATTTGAACAACTTCCAGCGCAGGTCCTAATAGACAGTTGAGCAAATAATTGAATTTATCCACCATGATGGATCCTGCTCTATAAGATTATTAGAGATTTACAAGTTCTGCTTTCGCATCTAAAAATATTTCTTCAATGTTTGACCGTCCCGCATCTGCATAGAAAATATCCTTGATATGAGTTTGGAGTTGACAAACTGTGCGAAATTAATTTTCTAAAATCTGTAAATTACATTCCAGTACAGTTACTTCTGCTCTGATGCCTAACGCAGAAACTCTCGTCTGAATATTGGTTATATTGCGCTCCATCATTGATCGTTTTAATCGTAATTTGACTAATTTCGCGTCATTGACTTCGATTGATGAAGGTCGAGAAGTACTTCCACCGAGAAGACTTCTGGGTTAGAATCCTTAATTCCAGGTATTTTTACAGGTCAATAATAATACAAAGCCTACCAATGTCTACTAAGATCAGAATCTAAACAATAATCAAAATCGGTTTCAATAGGACGTGCACCACTGTGCAATGTATGTACGTAATTGCATCAAACCCTGACGAACGAAATAGACAACAGCAAGAATCTCAGCAAATATCTGTAAATTCGCAACAACCGCAATTTATCCCCCACCCAACGAGCACTTTCAAATTATCACCGTTAATTGATTTTATATATGTGTATGTTTCAATACTCTCAAATATGTATGTGTATGTGTTTTTTTTTATGAATTTGCCATGAGGGGATGAATACTTTTAAAGATACTGTTGGCCCTTACCAACAGCATGCACGATTCATCAACAACGTTGATGCCTACATGCTAAATACACCCCCTCACAAGTACACACCGCATTTCTGGGATGGGATGACTTTTAGGCACTCTCCGTTGTTCGTCGCTCTTGCTCGCATCTTCTCATATCGCTTTGGATGCCTATAATAAGCTATAATGCTGTTCCAGTTAGCTTCCGAGTCCAGCATGAACCCGACAAGGTCCTCCTATGGAGGTGCAATAACTGCTCTGGTCTTATACCTTTCACAGTGATACAGTACGTGCTCTGGGTCCTCGTGCACATTTGGACAAGTCGGACATTCCGGTCTGTCCTTATGTTTGAACCGTGTAGGTATTTTCTCTATCCTCCGTGACCAGTGAAGAACTGAGTGAGGTGAAAGTTTAATTCTCCTCTGCTCCGCATTACACATTCGTCCAGGTTTGGAATTATTGTGTGGGTCCATCTTGCATTGGTTGCTATGTTCCACCTCGCCTGCCAAGTAGCCATCGACACTACTCTTTCCGACTTTCGTATCGCTTCTGTCGACACCGTCGTTCCCATCACTCCTCCAAATCTCCTTCATTTCATTTGCCAGTATATCAACCGGCAATATGTTGGCCAGGACTAAGGCTGCGTCGTCCGAGACCGTCCCGAATCCGGATATGACTCGAAGAGCGCTTAGTCGGTAAGGCGTTGCAAGCTTCTTCAAAAGGCTCTTACTGATCTCCAGAGCGGATGCCCATATCGGCGCAGCATAGAGCAGAACAGAGGCTACTACTCAAGCCGGTAGCCTTCCAGCGCTGGGTCCTCCAATGTTCGGTAGCATCTTTGAAAGGACTGCCTGCATTGATGCCTTTTGACTTGCATATTCAACGTGGGGTCGAAAGCTCAGCCTGTTGTCCAGCATAAGTCGTAGGTATTTTATATACTCCTTCAATTAAATTATAACATCACCAACTTTAATGTTTGAGAACTCCAATTTTTTCTGCTTGTAATGAGCACAGCCTCCGTTTTATGACCAGCTAGCTCTAGGTGGGCTTCCTGGATCCACCTGCCCAATCGCGTTTTCGCTTTATTTGCAGCGGTAATTCAACTCTGAGAACATCGTCATACATTATATTCAACAGGAGTGGTCCAAGGATTGACCCCTGTGGTACACCCGCCGTGACGTTGTAACGCATTGGGCCTTTTCTATATGATCCGCAAAAGGTAGGCTGGAATCTCAAGCTGTTCTAATAAACGCAGAATGCGCGACCAACTAGCAGAGTTAAAGGCATTTCTGATGTCTAGTGTTACTACCGCACAGTATTTCTTGCTTCTCCATCTCCATCGATTTCCCTCAATCGCCTGGTTTGCAATATCAACAACCGCCTTGACTGCGTCCACCGTAGACCGTGCCTTTCGGAATCCATATTAGGTTTCCGATAAGGCCTTTTTTCCTTCGACTTTAAAGGATCTTCCCCACCGTTTTAGTAGGAGGATTGGATGCTGCTGTTTCCACCTCTTAGGGATAGATCCATCCATTAGACATCTACTAAACGTCTCAGCGAAAACGTCTGGTATAGTTGCGATCGCAAGCTTTAGTGCCTTGTTTGGAATTCAATCTGGTCCTGTGGCCTTTCTATCTCCGATGCTCTTGCACGCCGCCAGCACTTCTTCAACCGATACATGCTGCCCTGGGTTGGAGACATGTGTGGGGTATACCTCTTCGATTTGTGGATGTTGGAGAAACAGCGCCTCGACTAATCTTTTGAGCTCAGTAGGGCACGTAACCCGCGGTGTATCCTGGCTCCGAATCTTTTGGGTGACAACCTTGTATGCCGTACCCCAGGGGGGGGCCCCTAGACTTGCTGCTTTTATTGCTCTTTTTCAGCATCTTCTTGGCATTTTTAAACACTTTAAGCTTGTCTTCGAAGTCCGGGCAGCGAAATGCTATTTCCTAAGTTGGTTGATCTCTTCATTCCACCAATAGCACTGATCGCCGCGAATACTTTCCTTTCGTTCAGGCATGGAGCAGTCGCATGTTTCAGCAATCCTCTGGGCTAGCTGGTTACCCATGTCCTCAGCTGTTTCTTTTGTCCGTGCCCAGTCGGCGTGGCGTATAGATTTCGTCAGTGCTTCTTCGTCAAGGCAACTATCCTTCCATTTTGGACTCGTTGTCTTCGGTCTGGTGGTCGCTAAACGTAAACTCCTAGCTAACTTTCCATACCGTTTTTCTGCATAGTGAGCTGCTAAGGTCTATGATTGAACCTCTACCGGCCTTCCAGTATGTAAGCTCCTTTCCGTCGTTCGCTAGGATTACGTCCAACGCAGAAAACACTTCCATAAGGCATTTTCCTACTTTGCTACATTTGCTAGCAATCCATCCGCTTCCGGCAATTGGTTTATATGGTTCGCATATAACGGCGACAACTGCGCTACCTCACAGTGGTTCAGGTTTAGTTGTAAGCACTTCACAATCGTTTAGCTAGTGCGCTCCTAAACAAAGGGCACCTACCGCTTCCAGCGATGTGATTAGAGTTATCGTTCCTTCCTCTGCAGAGCATACACTGTGGGTCTTCCTTGCATTCTCTTGCAAAGTGGTCCTTTCCCCCGCATCGTCAGCACAGGTTGAACCTGTTACTCTCACTTTTGCAGTGCCTTGCTAGATATTCGAACTCAAGGCATCTATTGCATTTCGTTACGTCGATCCGCTCGCGAAGTCTGCATCTCACCCTTCTTTAAGGAATCCTATTGATAGAGACTTCCGAGCTTTTTCCGCTGCCACTTTCAAGGTGGCCGTTACCGTCTGTCCGTACGCCTTGCGTAAGCTAATGTCCTCTGGTTTTACGTCGTCCAATAGAATCTGTTTTTTCAGCGCAGCACAGATATGCTCACTTGTAGTAACCTCGTTCAGGTCCCTGCACTCGATCGTGGGTGGGTCAGTGTGCGAACCTCTGCGAATCACCAACCAGGCTCCTGAAAGCTTGGGTATTTTCTCCCGACTTATGAAGTTGCAGCAGTAGTTCCCCCTTCTGGGTTTTTCTTATTCTCGCTACCGACTCGCCTAGGCAGCTAAGTTTTTCATCCGCCCTTATCTTTCGGAGTATCTCCGCGTAACTCGCTTCTTTCTTTGCAGAGATAACAATGGCGTCCGGTCGTGTCTTCTCACTTAGCACTACCTTATTCCTCTTGCTCCGTTTTTTTTTAATTACCTTCTGCCATTCATTTCCATTCGTTCTCGAGATTGGTGTCTCGTGCGTATCAACTATATTAGAAGATTCCTTCACCACTTGTGCGCTAAAAGCAGCATGGTTTGGGGCGTTCGGACTCCTACGCCCAGTTTTCTCTTTGGCTCGACCGCGGTTCTGAACAGTGGTGATGTCTGTGAGGATTGGTGTGTCCTGATTACAGCCTTGGCTCCATCGTCATGTAGCTGGATGGTAGCTAGCTCGTATAGCGCCCTGATACTCTCAATGGCGTCCCTCATGGGCTGATGAATGGATCCATTCCATTCTATCCTCAAGCTACTCTGCGACTTGGCAATTGGTTCCGGTGGTGCCGATTGCCGATTCTCGACTGGCGATCTCGTCATTTTTCTATTTTTTGCGAATGCATCGCTGCTCTCTCCTTCTATTTGGGGGGTTTGTTGACTCATGATGTTGTTGGGTAACAACTCATAAGTTTTTATCCTTGATCGTTGCATAGTTGCGATATGATCCCATGGTTGTCTATGCAAGCAGTGAGGCCATGCGGGGGTTGACACTCCACTTTATGGGGTCGAGTGTGCAGAGCCGGATCTGTTAATCAGGAATGGTACATCTGAATCTATGCTGCCAAATAAATGACGACGTATAACAAAGCGTGCTTAGAGATTTGCCAGGTTTTATCGTGACGAGGGCGATAATAGCATTAGCCTAGCAGCCATTTCGGCAAGAATTCACTCCGCTTACTAAAGTACTAGAATACTATTAACCGTCAGCCCAGGGTTCGTCATGTCGTAATAAGGGGTCCAAAATCCGCTTTCTAAAGCATTTACTGGTTTTTGCCTTAGTCGCCTTCTCGTGGTAATTAGTAGCCGCACTGGAGCGTGGTGCCTGTCCTGGGGATACCTGGCGTATGGCCGAAGGTCACGAGCTGCTTGCAATGCACCGGAGAGAAGTCGATCTGGCCATTGCCTTAAGGAGGTCAGAATCGATTGCCAAATAAAGGCACCTTACCGGGCAAAAACATCCCCGTGTCATATAAGTCGCCTCATACGACAAGCCATGACTTGCTGTGGTTGTATTCTATAACCCGCTCACCACAAGGGTGGCATCATAGCAGACGCACAGGGTAAGCGACCTCTCATTGTTGCCGGAGACTTCAATGCGTGGGCAGTGGAATGGGAAAGCAGAAGTACTAACAATAGAGGTAGTGTCTTGCTTGAAGCACTTTGCAATCTAGACCTGGTACTGCTTAACGACGGGGTAACTCCCACGTTCGATAATGGCCGTGGAGCATCACACATAGATGTCACATTCGCCAGCCCATCGATAACGCGACAGATAAAATAGAAAGTGTCAGATGCCACAACCCTTAGCGACCACGCAATGATAGAGTTCGATGTGATGCCTCCTAGGTATATGTACACCAGAGGCATCCGGAAATGCGGCTCCATATCATGGAAAACCACTTCGCTCGACTGTGAGATGCTAGAGTATATGGTAGCCGACATGACGGTAAGCGACGGTCCGGCGGAACAAATGGCAAAAGATCTTTCAAAGGCACTAACAGCAGTTTGTGACGCGTCAATGCCAAGAAAAGGAAGACGCGCAAAAAGGCCAGCAGCATACTGGTAGAACTCGCAAATCGCAGCAGTAATTGCAGAGTGCTTCAATGCTAGGAGAAGGGCAAGAAGAGCGAGAGGAACGGAGACTTTCCTTGGGGCTCTGCATATAAAATGGTCCAGAAAAAGCTCGCGAAAGGTGGAAAGGCTCCAACCAACCCTCAGGTTATGAAGGAAATTGTTGAAACTCTCTTCCCACCACAAAGTAGCAGATCCCCACTATGGACGGTACGTTGAGCGGAGATATGTCAGAAGTGAGTCAAGAGGAAGTCACGACTGCTGCAAAAAGATGAGTGCAAAAAAAGCCCCAGGACTGGACGGAATCCCCAGCGAAGTCGTGAAAGCGGCTGCGGGTAACAATCCAGAGGTATTCCGAAAGGTCTTTCATGCGTGCCTCATGGAGGGAGTATTCCCACGAGACTGGAAGCAGCAGCGACTGGTCCTACTCCCAAAAAATAAAGGACTCCCAAACGACGCTGGATCCTACCGTCCAATCTGTCTTCTAGGCACAGTGGGAAAGCTCTTCGAAAGTGTAATATGTGGCAGATTGGAGGAAACCACTGAAGGAAGATTCGGGCTGTCGGATGAGCAACACGGATTTAGACCTGGCAGAAGTACACTAGAAGCACTAGAGAAAGTGAAAAATATAGCACAAAATGCAATAAATGGAGAAAGATGGCTTTACGGATCTAAGGAGTATTGCGCGCTGGTCACGTTGGACGTCCGCAATGCGTTCAACTCGGCAAACTGGAGTCACATCATTAGCGCCATGAATGTAATGAGAGTACCACACTACCTTATAGGAATAGTGGCCAAGTACTTTGAGGACAGAGTACTAATGTATGACACTGAACAAGGACCCCAAAGGTACAACATAACAGGAGGTGTCCCGCAAGGATCGGTACTTGGCCCTATCCAATGGAATGTGTTGTACAATGGAGTGCTAAATATCAGCAAACCACAGGGTGTGACTATCCACGGGTTTGCAGACGACATAGCAGTCACAATCATTGGCAAAACCATTGAAGAAGTCACCCAAAAATGCAATCAAACTATTGCAGCTATCAGGAGCTGGCTTCAGCAGGCAGGACTGAGCCTCGCAGAGCATAAAACTGAGGCAATACGGATCAACAGCCGAAAAAAGGTAGAGCATATTAAGATTACGATTGGCGAATCAAGGAAGCAGACAGCTGACCAATTGAAATATTTAGGAATGCTAATAGACCGAAGGCTGAATTTCCGGGACCACCTGCAATATGCTGGGGAGAAAGCAGCAAAAACGGCGGCGGCATTGGCTAGGCTTATGCCAAACATGGGCGGACCCAAGCCTCCAACAAGGCGACTATTAGCAACGGTCAGAAAATCAGTACTCCACTATGCGTCACCGGTATGGGCCATCATACACGCGTGAAGCCAGAAAAGCACACCTTCTTATGTCAATCCGACTCATCAGCGGTTTCAGAACAGTGTCTGACGCGGCAGCAGCCGTAATAGCAAACTGCATGCCACTAGACTTGGAAGCGAAAATGATTAAAGAAAGACGAAGAGGAACAGGAAGGTGGACCCATCAACTTATCCCTAACATCGAAGAGCGGCATCATCGAAGGCATGGAGAAGTAAATCACCACCTGACCCAACGGCTCACTAACCATGGATGTTTTCGGGAGTACTTACACCGCTTCAAACACGCAGACACACCCTGGTGCATGGCCTGCATCGATCAAATTGAGTCGGCAAAGCACGTAGTGTTCGAGTGTCATAGGTTCTGCGACGAGAGACGGCTCCTAGAAAGAGAAGCGGGTCAGCCTTTTACACCGAGGGGACTGATCAAAAGGATGATCAGTTCGCAGGAAGTTTGGAGAGAAGCAGCAGCTCTCATCACATCAATAATGAGAAGAGTCAGGATTGACGAGCAGGCTGCAAGACAGCAAAGTTAGAGGAAATGACGAAAAGTCAATACCTGCCCGCCGTAGTAATACCTCAATTGGCAGTTCCGGCGGGGGAAATCAGGCCAGAAGGCGACTGGTTGGGTTTTAGTCCGTAGGCGTCATATAGAACGAATCGGGCATGCCCATGCAGCGGTGCATGGAGTATCTTTGGAAGATCTCCCAACCATGGTTCGCATACCAAAAAAAAACAAACAAAAAACACATATTTACCTATCGATCAGTGATAATCAATATACATATTGGGGCTCTTTGCACTAGTTTTTTCGATTTATTCTGCGTTAATTACATCTGAGTCGAAAACATTTTTTTTTTTAATAAAGGCGAAATATAAATAAACGAAAAAAAAACAAAATATATATAACTAAAACATCCAGGATCCTGAATAAATATGTATTTTGTGTATGCACACCACAATATATCCGCACAATCGTGATACATTCATATTTTACATTTTCTTATATTATTTAATTTGGTTATTTGGCTCAACTTCCATTCAAATTCCGATCAAACTAAAGAAATATTAATTATTTTGTTCCGATTCCATCGTTCCACAATTCGATATCGTGTAGTGGTGTTATCCAAGTGCCCTTTACTTAAGCGCAGAACGTTCCGATCGATCTTTTTAGTCCAAATAATTCCATAACAGCTTTATAAAGCATACTATGTCAACAGGGGACAAAAAAGCTAACAAGAATCAGTTATCTATTCCGTCCATTGACATTAGAGCTCAAGGTTCTTCTGCAAAGCTAGTCTTATCCGTGACTCAAGAGCCAGAAATTGTGCGGAGAAAAAATAAAAGCGAATTCTCGTCACCTGTATCGACAAGGGGTGCTGAAACACAACTAACCAAGCAAAAAGTGCTCCTATCCACACGATCAAAGACAGAAAAAACTCCTACAGCAGCGGCGATGGCATTAAACAATTTTATTGCCTGCACCGATAGGCTTAGTCAGTTTGTGGGCTGAATTACGGCTCCCTCTACCATTGAAGTATCCCTATATCAACTCAAGATCCGCCGAGACCAAATAAAATCGTTATGGGACAATGTCGAAAGAGAATATGAACAGCAAGACATTAGCGATGTTGACTTTCCAGCCAAGCAGGCAAAATATGAATACTGATATTCCGCCTACGAGCGAGTGTACGAGTGTACAGCTCAGTTGTGTGAGGAAATAGAAAATGTCTCAGTTCAAGCACACCAACTCCAACACAATTTACAGCTCCGTCATCCAGGGGTTGTGGTCTTCCGCCATGCGATACTAAGGTATTTGCGGGAGATTATTTACGGTGGCCCACTTTTAGGGACTTGTTTACAGAGGTCTACATTAACAACACTCGACTAACACCGGTTGAAAAGTTATTCCACCTTACCGCTTAGAAAAGTGGTGAGGCACGATCGATCGTTTCCAAATCTCTACTCACCAACGATCGGTTCTCATCGGCATGGAAAGATTTTACAGATCGTTTTGAAAATAAGAGACAACTGGTAAACAGCCAACTTAAAATATTATTCAACCAATCTTCCGTGTCCTTTGAATCTGGTCCAGCCCTTAAAGAATTGCAAAGCACAATTTCAGGGTGTCTTACAGCTCTAGAGCATTCCGATATAAAAACAGAGAATTGGGATTGTCTCTTAATATTCCTTTGCTCATCCAAATGGCCTTAGCTCACGCTATCCTTGTGGGAGCAGTCGTTAATAGACAAAACTAATATACCTAAATGGTAAGAGCTGCATGACTTTCTTAGTGAGAGACATCGTACTTTAGAGGCCATCGAGGATCTAAAACCAGGTCCAATCACTCAAGGTAATTTTAGGTCATCCAAACCCAATCCAATTCCGAAAAAACTCAACACCTTTGAGGCAAAAGTAAAGTTTAGAGCTCGAAATCCGTTTTTGTCCACGGTTTCTTCAAATGCCTGTACACGAAAGAGCAAATTGTATTCGCCAGCAAGAACTGTGTTTAAATTGTTTTGGAAGAGGGCACCAACTCAGGGAGTGTACAAGCACTCACAATTGTTTTACATGTAAAAAGCGACATAACACTTTACTACATGGGGGTGATCCCCCTCCATCTTCATCAATAGCACCCTCAAGCAGTAATATCTCTACAATCCACTGCTACGCCACAACAAACAAATGTGAAAACTATTTTGCTGCAAACACGCAAGGTGTACTCCTTGGCACGGCCATAATTCACGTGAGTCATTTAGGCTCAGAAGCAACCTTTATTTCTGAGCGGTTGTTTAACAAGTTAAAGAGAGCTATTTATTCCAAGAATGAAACCGCCACAGCACAGCTTTGACTGGCATATTGTAAGAGTGAAATGCTTAAAGTATTTTAATTGTGACTTGGTTAAAAAAGATTAGGAAACTTAAATGACGTGCAACTTTCTCTTGAATTCACCGTGCCGCTGCATCTCCATACAAACAAAATAATACCCAGAAAAACGGTTTTAGATGCAAATTAAATTCCCTAGCTTGAGGTTGTGTAATTTTGTCCAGTCATTTGTTGCGACGGGAAAATGTCGCCGTCCATACATGAATTAATACATTTTTCATAATGTTCATAATTATGAAATATTTCTTAACATCAAAGCAAAAATAAATTCTGTGTTTTTTTAGAACCGAACCCCATCAAGAAAAAAAAGGGGTTAGGTTCGGGTTCGGGTTCGGGTTCTCGTGATTATTTTCAATGGGGTTCGGTTCCCGGTTTGGTTCAGGCATCATCAGAACCTGGACCGAACCGGTTCTAAGGGTTCGGTTCCGAACCGGTTTGCAGCCCTGATTCTTACAAGTCCAATTCCACAAACTAATTCCAAGATTATCTCCGCATTTTCGACTCAAGTTTCGGTCAGTTCAGATATTGCACTTGACAAGCTTCTGACAAAATTTTTGGAGGTGGAGGACCTTCCAGTAAAACTGACCAAAGAATCCAATTCCACATGTAAGAGCAATTTTGTACAAACCACAAAGACAAATGATAACGGCAGATATATGGTAACATTTCCCTTTCGAGACCCTGACCACATAGATTTGGGACATTTACGATCCATAGCGTTAGCTCAGTTTCTCAAAAACGAAAACCGGTTAAAGAGAGACAATCCTTTGAAAGAGCAATATGATTCCGTCATACAGGATTACTTGAACTTAGTCCATATAAGCCAAGTATCTCCAAATTCCAATGCTGGCAATTTTTATATGCCTCACCATGCTGTTTTCAAACCCGATAGCACTACTACAATGCTCCGTATAGTATTTAATGCCTCAAGTCCATCCTTGAACGGCAAAAGCTTAAATGACATTTTATATCCAGGTCCTGTGCTGTAATCCGATCTAACCATGCAGATCCTTAAGTGGCGTTGTTTCCGTTACGTTTTTAACGCTGAGATCACGAAGATGTATCGGCAGATTCTCGTGGATCCAAAACACACACCGTACCAGCGAATTCTTTTCCGCAACAAAATGAAGAGCTTTGTGATTTTGAACTCCACACAGTTACCTTCGGAGTGACTTGTGCTCCGTTCTAAGCCATACGTGTTCTACAACAACTTGCTCAGGATGTGAGGGAACAGTATCCACTGGCCAGCGATATTATTTCCAATTTTATGTATGTCGATGATGTTCTCGCAGGTGCTCATTGCAAGAAAAGCCATCAGAGAACTCCGTATGGCTCTCGACAGTGCTGGAAATGGGCTTCTAACACCAAGGAAGTCCTACGAGATATTCCTCAAGACCACCTACTATCGGCAGACTTTCTTGAGATTGAGGACGCCAGTGTCGCAAAGACGCTAGGAATACGGTGGCAAGCAACCAGTGATCAATTTTTTTTCGACCCACCAAAGTTAAAGATATCCGAGTCAAACACGAAGAGTGAAGTTCTGTCCCAGATAGCTCAACTATTTGACCCAGCGGGTTGGCTGGGACCCTTCGTTGTCCGAGCAAAAATGTTCATGCAAGAAATCTGTTTAAGAGAGCTTGCGTGGGATGAGCCACTGCCAGTTGTCCTTCTCCTAAGTTGGCAGGATTTTCTTGCTAGTTATCCAATCCAAAGTGACGTTCGTATTCCTAGATGAGTCCAATTTGATCCGAAAGCACAATTGCAATACCACGGGTTCTGTGATGCCTCACAACGAGCGTACGGCGCTGCAATCTACGGACGTATAGAGTCAGAGCAAGGGGTATCACAGCCGAGTGTCTCCTGTTAAAACTGTATCCTTACCTCGGCTAGAATTATACGGGGCGGTGCTCTTATCTGAATTAATAGCAACAGTTCTGCCTCAATTGCCAGCTAAAGATTTTGAGACGTATTGTTGGACTGATTCCACAATAGTCTTGGCTTGGCTCAATAAGCCACCCTGCAATTGGACATTTGTGGCAAATAGGGTGTCCAAAATTGCTGAATCCACTGATTCTAACTAATGGTTCCATGTTCAATCCGAACACAACCCAGCAGACCACGCAATCAGAGGTGTGTCAGCAGAAGATTTGCTGAATAATAAGTTGTGGTGGCACGGCCCTGAATGGTTGACTCTCCCAAAGCAAGAATGGCCATCATTGCTCAAAGCAGTACATGACACTGATATGGAACAACGCTCTGTCAAATGCACTTTCACTATGGTGCCTCCATCTTCCGACTTTCTTGAACGTTTTTCCGAATTTAACAAGGCAATCCGAGTCATGACCCACGTAGTACGATTTATAAAGCGATGCAAAAAATCTCGTACGAATTTTCCAGTTGACCTTAGTAGCAAGGAACTGGCCGAGACTCAGAAATTGCTTATCGGATATACGCAGCGAAAGCAGTATCCAAAAGAGTTCGCTTGTCTTCTCGACAAGCGACCGCTTCCATCCTCTAGCAACATTATCAACTTAAGCCCCTTTCTCGATAAGGAAGGGCTATTGAGGGCATGCGGTAGGGTGAGAACATCTGACTCCTTAAGTTATGACGAACGACATCCAATCATCATCCCGTATTCTTGTCCTTTTGCGCGCTTGCTTGTCCGAAACCAATTGACGATGCGACTTATCCGTTCCAAGTACTGGATCCCTAAGCTTAAGGTCCAAAAGATCCAAAAGAAGAAGCGAACTCCCAATAGAGAGAACTACATTCTCTCGTCCCTTTACCCACACAGGAGTCGATTTTGCAGGTCCTTTCGATGTCAAAAATTACGCAGGTCCACAGCAAATGCATTTAGATAATGGTAAGACCTTTGTAGGTGCCTCCAGAGCCCTAATGAACGATTTCCAGGAAGCAGCAAAGGCACTTGTCACAACCAAATATAGCCATCAAAACGTGACCTGGCGTTTTAATCCTCCAAGCGCTCCTCACATGGGGGGCCTTTGGGTGTGAAAAGTTTTAAGACTCTTTTTTATAAGTCAACTTCATCCATAAAGTATACCTTCGAAGAGCTATCCACACTCCTTGCCAAGATTAAAGCTTGCCTGAATTCAAGGCCAATCTCTCCAATGTCAGAAGATCCAGCAGATTTACAAGCTCTGACCCCAGGACAATTCCTAATCGGCGGTCCTCTTCTTTCCGTAGCTGAGCCTGAGATTTGAGAACGATGCTATGTCCATAATAAACCGCTGGCAACGGCTCAAGGCTCTTAACCAGCAGTTTTGCATCCGGTGGAAAGATGAATACCTGAAAGAACTGCATAAGAGAAATAAGTGGCAGGCACCTACAAAGAACCTCCAAATTGGCGACATGGTGATTACCAAGGAGGATAACATGCCAGTAAACGAATGGAGACTGGGCCGAGTCGCGAATTTGTATCCAGGTGCAGATAATAACGTGCAAGTAGTGGACATTCGCACAGCTCGGGGAATTATAAAAAAACCTATTGTCAAGCTGATATTTCTTCCTACTGAAGCTGAGTTCCAAGCCCACGTATAAAAAAATCCATAATTTGCTTAAGCTAATTCTATTTCATAAATTGTTTTGTCCGTTACATTCATGTCTCGCTTAAGCTATTCCACTATCGGCATTCTTTCCTTTCATTACCATCATTCGCTTGCGCTAATCCATCATCTTCATCCTTCTTCATAGTTTGATACCATGGCACCCCGTCCACGCAAAACTGACAAAGAAGCCAATGAGCGCAGATGTACTCGAGGTACGGAGTCCTACCACTGCCGAGTCTGCCGAGGCATCCATCCGCTAAAGAGATGCAGGCGTTTCCTTCGCGTAAGTGTAGAGAAGCGGTTGAGGGCAGTATTGATAAACAAATATTGCTCAAATTGCCTCGCTCACCAGCACTCCGGGCGGACATGTAGAAGTGGAGACACTTGTCGGGTTTGTGATAATAGTCATCACACGCTCCTACATTTCAACGATCGCCGGAAGAAGCAATTTTCACGAAAGGCTCCTGTACCAAATCCTCAGCCACCACGCTGCCAGTCTGGTACTCCTCTCCAATCGCCATCCCTGACCACATTGCTGCGGCACCGGAATCCGCAAGTGCTACCAACGGCCACAGTGATTATCGACAATGGTACCACTACGTACGAAACCCGGGCCCTAATTGATCCCTGCGAGTCAATGTCTCGCATTAATGCGTCTTCGGCAAGAGCGTTTCAGCTCAAAGTCGTCACTATAGGCCAGGAGGAAGCGTGCTCAGCAGTGCTCCGGTCCATGATGGATAAGGAGTTCAGACTGGAGGTGGTTCTGAAGGTGGATCCGGATCTACACATGCGAACTCCAAGCACTCCGATTGATGAGCAGGTGCGCAAGAACTTTGAGCATCTCACCCTGGTTGATGATCGTTTTTATCGTCCGAGTACGGTGGCGATAGTACTTGGAGCTGACATATACTCAAATGTCATCAGAGCTGGAATCATCCAAGGGGCTGCGGGCTGGCCAGTGGCCCAAAGCACGGTCTTTGGCTGGACGTTGTCTGGCACCTGTCGGAACTGATGGAACTTTTTTTCACCGCCCATGGTCATTTGCACTCCACCTGAGTTGTTACAAAGTTGCACACAAACGCACATTTTTGAAGTAATGAAGTTTAACTGTATATAGATATATTGCAACTAGTGCAAGGCGGGCGGGATGTTTATGCCAGAAAGGGTATTTGTCAGTCACCTAAGTAATAGTTGTAGCGGAAGTTTTTCACCACACTTATGCCTTAGCATAAAGTAAGCTAGGTTTAAGATTAGTTGAAATAAAGAAGAGAAACTGAACGCAAGTGTCTTTGTGCTAGTGACAGTTTTTGCTCCCAATCGCCTCAAATCCCAAGTTCTTTGGACATTTAAAGTGTCAACCCCTACAGAGGCATATACCCAGAAGATAGTATCAGGAGATACTCCACCCCCCTACGTAACAATAGTACTTGTCCAGTGACGCCGGGGGGTCACTCTACGCCATCGCCACCGTCGCTGGAGTCATCGTGTTGGCCCTCATGTGCAAAAAGTGTGAGGTCGGCTACATTGGCCTTACGTTGCTGTCGGGTTCCCACTCGCTGCAGTCGTGCTATACTGGAAGATAAGAAACGGATTACTTTGTATGGCCCCTCGTACTTGTCGGCGAGCTTGGCCGCGTAGCCTTCAGATTCTTTGGGCAGAGTATGGGAGCGGAGCAACACTAGGGACCCAAGGGACGAGCGCCATTCTCGTCTTCGCAAGTTGTAATAACGACCCTGTTCTGCCGTGGCTTTTTGGGCGTTGAATCGGGCTAATTGAAAAATTTGTTGGAGTTGTTTCGATCGGGTTTCCGAGTCATGATCTTTCCTCCCAGATCCAGACGTGACTTCTTCGTAAAGAGCCCGCGGAAGTCGTGGTTCCCGTCCTTGAACCAGAAAAGCTGAGCTGAATCCTGTGCAATCTGAAACGCTGCTGTTTATGGACAGGAAAATCTCGGATAGCAGGATATCTCATGTGTGATGAGGACCTCCGAGGTATTGGGTGGGATTTTGGTTCGGACTGTAGGTCTCTGTGTACTCCAGAGTGACACCGATGCGTTTGCAGAAGCACTTGAAGGAACGACTGGTAAATTGGGTACCGTTGTCGCACACCAACTTACGAGGTACCCTGACCCTGCTGACCCTGAAAGACCGTTAAAGGTGGGGGGTAGTGGCTTTTCGTAGGGGAACTAATTCGACCCATTTTAAAAACAAATCTAAGAAAACGAGAAGTGCCGTGTTGCCTTGCTTTGACCTAGGGCGAGGCCCCACGAAATCGGCACAGAGAGTGGCAAATGGCTCCTGTGCCCTTCGAGTCAGCATCTTTCCGGCCGGCTTCAGTTGCTCTACTTAAAATTTTTTTTTTTTTTAGTCTTTTAGCGAGTTTTCCTCCCCACTTGTTTAGGGTGGAGAAGGACAGACGCTACGCACATTTATTTAGCTGGGCGATCCAAGTCGCGAAGACCTGCTAATCCCACCTGACATAAAAGAAGAAGGTCCACCTGACAGTTTTTAGCAGGGGACGCATCTTTACACATACTATGCCATATCACGGGATAGTCCAGGCCAGCAATAACGGGTGGTTGTTTTCCGTATGCCCAAGTGCCCTGCCGTCGGATGATCGTGACATTCCTGGAGTACCCGTTGACGATGCTCCGTGCCTACGCACACCTTCCAGGGAGGTACTCTTCTTCTGCTGGCCGATGTCGATATAACTGGTGGTTCTCGATTGTGTAGTCTGGACACTTCTTCGTCTGCTCACTGACCAGGTAAATGCGTTTCTGTAGCCATTTTCACTTACTTGATTCCTTAACAGCCTGCTGTAGCGACTCCAACGGTTTCCTGGATAAAGCGTCGGAGGCTAGTACGCGCTCCCTGTCTCCGCTTTGTAGTGTAAGGACCCCTCTTAGGCCATAGTCACTTGCGTCCGTCTGCAAACAGAATTCAGTATCGAAGTTTGGGCACGACACAACTGGAGCTTCGGTGAGGAGCGACTTCAAGGCTTCGAACGCTTGCTGCTGCTCAACCTGCTACAATTTCCAAGCAACGACGGAGTTCATGAACGTTGGTCAGGGGCTCGAGTCGTTTTAACGCTTCGATCTTATCCGGGTCAGTGTGAATCCTGTGATATGCACATGCACACAAATAGACTACCCATTGTACTCAGTACATTTCAATAAATTCATAAATACATATTGTAAACACTTTGTTGCAATGTCCAAAAGACCCAAGCACATTTCAAGTGCAAAGTAATACGATCATCCGTTGGGCAACTAACACAGAAACGCAGCGTCAGCATAACTGAGCATAGCCAGTGGCGCAGCCAATACACTTTGTTTATGTGCATATACCATCCTCTCAAATACGTAGATATATATATATAACACAGTCACTCTGCTGCGTTTACCGCGACAGCATAGCTGCGCGGCTTTAAGAATAAATCCAAATGTAAAATCAGAGAAAAAGAGGCGTCGAATTGTAACAAGCTAAGCCGAACAAAATTTCAATAAATGCAAAACTAAAACGAAATCTGATTGAACCTATTGGGTGGAACTGGAACCTGCAGTAGATGGGCGTTTCCCTCACGGCCGGCTCAATTAACATCACCGGAACTCTAGAAAGACGCACCTATCTTTACATGGCGACCGTGGATTGGGTCTAGGAATACCCAGGACTTAAAAATTGAGTGAGTAGAGAGCAAGAGGTTTCACTAAAAATTGCGAAAAAAATGAATGATGAAAAACAAAATAAATAAAAAAGGAGGACTCCTCCTCATACGTATTGCTGAAATAAGAAAGGCATTAAGTAACGAAAAGCTCCCAACGTGGTGAAATGCTTGTGAACTTAAGGAGGAGCTAGAATTTAACAAAAATGAATTGAAAAACAAATCGCAAAGAAACCCTTCAGAACATAAAATATCAAAAACATACACTAATATTGAACTACCAACAGAAAAATTAATCCGGCACTCAAGAAGACGTGCCCAGAAGACTGCAGTGGCCCACTGTACACACGGCGTGTGAATACACTTGCAGCCACACCCAACCATATATCCAACAAACTATCAATTAGCCTGTGCAGGCCTGCACCGGCCCCGCCTGAGCTTATAGACCCCGGACAACAGCAGCAGCCAGTGCAACCGGTACCGGCAACGCCTAAATAAAAGGCCCCGGACAACAGCAGCAGCTGAAGGTTGACCAGACCAGACGGCAGTTTAATTTACCAAAAAAAAAAATTTTTTAACAAATAATATAATTATCATTAATGAAATTTCATGTCATAAGAAAAATTTTAAGACCCATTGTAATTTTGAGCTGTTCATGAAAACAGCCAGAAAATAATTGAACTAGGTAGGGAAATATGTACCCCAAAAAACCCAAATCCCCAACCAAATTCTCACCGTCTTAGGAGGTAATAGGGAACTTTTACAAAAAAAACATTAATTTTAAACAAAGAAAAAAAAACTGTTGCGAATATATATAAGTTAACTATCTGCTAAGTAGGCCAAAGATGTTTGGCTACTTCGAATATTGCTTAGTAGGCTGAGAGGGGAGTTGTCGAATGCCTGCCTGCCCCAGTGTAGGAATGCTCATTCCAAACCGAGAAGGAGAACGAGCAAGACGTGCCTTGTACAAATAATCTAAATTAGTATAATTTCTAATAAAACATTTAGGGTATTCACTAGCTCTGTCTTAAGTCTTAAATCTTAATTTTTAAACTTCAAAAGTTTAAGACACAACAACAAAATATTTGAAAAAAGTTTAAGACTTTGAATATGCCCTGAGGTATGTGTCTTAAAATCTCAAATGTTAAAATAGTGTAACATAATCGAAAATTTGATAAAAATGTCAAAATCATTTCTTTTGTCAAAACAATTAAGACATCAAATCAGACAGGGTCGTTCACTAGCTATTATGTCTTAAATTTAAGATTTAAGACTTAAGACAGAGCTAGTGAATACCCTAATTATAACGTGCTACAATTGATTTGTTAAGGTAAAGTATGGCTGAGCTTAACTGGCGCCCGAGCAGGGACCCACTCTCATGGAGAGAGTGGGCTCCGTTGGAAAAGTATAACAAAGAAAAAAGAAAACGGTGCAGAAGTGTAGTAATGTGCCAAGTGAATATGAAAAAGTGAAAAAGCCAAAAATGGAAAATTAAAAAAAAAGTGTGGTGCAATGTGTTTTGTGAAAGGTGCCTGAATCACAAAAAAGAAGCAACTACCCGCTACAGTGGGGTCACTACGCTATCGACGTAGCAGGTGTTATCCCCCACGGGCGCAAAAATGTTAGAAAAATAAATTAAAATAAACATCAAAGTAATTAGAAGCGTTACCCACTGCGGCGACACGGCTGTATACGCCAAGCTCGCGAGTGCAAATACACGCAAATAACTTGAAAAGTTTTGTTTCAAGTGAATTTGAGCAAAATCTGCATAAAAAGAAAGGAAGAAAACCTATAACTAGAGTGTGCTCAATAACAATAAAAGCAATAAAAGTCAATAAAGTCCGTGGTAGCCTGCTAGAAACGCTAAGAGGTGTGGAATGCACCCGAAAAAGCTGCCTAGTGGGTTGTGTGGCAACCGTACCTTAGTAGGCGAATAGCCAAAGCGGACAAATACGGACCATCGGGCCCAGAACCTACAAACAAATTATCACAAAAATATGAGTAAAAGCATCTTATAAAAAAACACAAATTGCACTGCACGAATTTGATAATTATTATTTGGTAAAAATTTAGGAAAATTTAGTAAAATTAGGAAAAAAAAACAAAATGTTATTGAAATCTAACTTTGGATAAAATCTAACTTAAAAATAAATCGAAATGCAAGTTAGAAATAGATTTCAAACTATTACAACTACTAAAAATATATTTCCTCTTCGTCAGAATCGCCGCTGAAGTCCACAGGAATAAACCAAGAGATCAGTTCCTTGTTCCGCAAGCCGCTATCCGAGAATTCCTATTTTGTGAAGAGACGGACGTATTCACATTTTCCAACCATTTTAACAAGAGACATCAAATACTAGACACCCTCCCGAGAATCCAGGTAAATTTGGAAAAAACACAATTTTTGTCGACGCAATAGGAAATTATCGGATACATTGTCACTGCCGATGGCATGAGAAGAAAGTGGAGGCTATTACCAAAATGAAGCCACACACAAACGTCAAAGAACTGAAGAGATTTTTGGGTATGACATCCTACTACAGGAAATTTATCAAAGCTTATGCCGAAGTTGCTAAACCTTTGACGAATTTGACGAGGGGTGAGCTTGCCAGGGTAAAGGCCAACCAGTCGAAACAAGTTCTTATTGAGCTTGATGAGCTGGCTCTGCAAGCTTTCAATAATCTGAAATCGATTCTCGCATCATCCGAAGTTTTTGCATTTCCAAATTTCGACAAGCCTTTCCACTTGACTACAGACGCTTCTAACTACGCCATTGGCGCAGTAATTTCCCAAGACGTCGAAGGTAGAGATCGACCGATTTCGTACATTTCTCGAACACTGAGTAGGGCGTAAGAAAACTACGCTACGAATGAGAAGGAAATGCTCGCGATAGTGTGGGCATTGGACAACCTTCGTTCATATTTGTATGGCGCTGGTTGTATTCGTATCTATACTGATCATCAGCCGATCACTTACGTAGTGGGCAGTAGAAATTTCAACGCGAAATTAAAAGGTTGGAAATCGCGGATAGTAGAATATAACTGCGCAATGATATCCAAACCGGGAAAAATCTAACGTCGTAGCTGATGCCCTTTCGCGAATCCCATCGCAATTGAATCAATTGGGCTCTGGCACAGCTACACCTTCTGAGGGTGACACAGATTCTGTGTCCACTATTCACAGTGCACTTCAAGATGCCTCGCATCTAATCCCACACGTTGAGGTACCTCATAACGTTTTTACAAATCAATTGGTCTTCGACCCTGTCCAAATGAGTTATAGGTGCGAATACCCACACATGGGATATACGCGCCATATCATTCCGCTGGATAATCCATCATTGCCGAATGTGGTTTCCACTTTGCAAAAGTACCTTTAAGCATCAATTGTCAATGGGGTTAAGATCCCAGAGTCCTACCTGCCGTTCTTTCAATCGTGTTGCTTCGAGAATTTTAAACTTTTTAAAATTCGAATAACACAACGGATAGTAACGGATCTATCTGATGAGGAGGTAATATGTGATGTAATTGAAAAAGAACATCGCAGGGCGCACAGAGGTCCAAAAGAAGTGCAGACTTAAATCTTGGAAAAATTGTATTTCCCTAGGATGTCGAAAGTAATACGCACCCAGTTATCCTCTTGTGACTGTTGCAAGATAAACAAATATAATAGACATCCAAGCAAACCGGTTTTACAATCGACTCCTATTCCAAGTTACCCTTGCGAAATACTCCATATTGATATTTTCACTCTGGAAAAGAGAATATATCTGAGTTGTATTGACAAATTTACCAAATTCGCCAAACTCTTCCCTTTGCAATCTAAATCCTCTATTCATTTGCGTGAAAAGTTATTGGAAGCTCTCCATTATTTCACAGTTCCCAAGTGCATTGTGTCTGACAATGAGAGGGGTCTTTTGTGTCCCACCGTGTTGAATTATTTGCGTTCTCTCGACATCGATTTGTATAACACCCCTACTCAAAAGAGTGAAGTAAATGGTCAGTTCGAAAGATTCCATTCTACCTTTTTAGAAATTTATCGATGTTTGAAGAGTGAACTATGAACGTTCAAAAACTCTGAGTTGGTTCCCATTGCTGTGGATCGGTATAACAATACTGTCCACTCGGTAACCAATAGAAAACCTTCTGACCTTTTTTACGATCGCACATCTAGGGTGAATTATCAGGGCCTTTCTGACTTTAGACAACATGTTTTGGAGGATGTGAGAGCATTACTATTGTATAAGCGTGATGTCGCGAATGCAATCCACAATAAAAATAGGCACGAACCCACCACGTACGACCCGGGAGTAAAAGTCTACATTGCTAATAAACAGATCAAGACTAATGAAAAGCCTCGTTTTAAGGCTGAAGAAGTCCAAGAAGACAGAAGGGTCACAGTAAAAACGAAAACCGGTAAAATTTTCCACAAGTCTGATTAAGGCGATAGGAGAAAGGATGTGTTAGGGAACTTTTCAATCATTAAAAAAAAAAAAAGAAAAAGGAAACTAACGACGCGAAGTTTTAAACACTGAAAACTACCCAACTGATTAACCAGTAAAATATATATAGATATAGATATCGATATTTAAAAATTTTAAATCATTGATAATAAAAATAGATACCATAAAAAACTTTTCTGAGTAAAACACACCGACCGACGGTCCTATGGCAGCATAGCTATAGTCATCCGATTTTTATAAATTTTTTAAAAAATTTGTAAAAGCATATAAACTAATATCTACCAGATTGGGACGATACGATGGAAAACAAAAAGTTTTTCTCACTAGAACTTGTTGACCGACCGTTTCTAGGCACAGCTATAGGCCCGATCTTGAACATTTTTCCAGAATTATGAAATCAATAAAACATCAATACCAAGATAGGACGCTACGATGGAAAAAAAAAGTTTTTCCCACACCGACCGACGTCTAGAGCTATAGAAAGTCATCCGATTTCAAAATTTTTCGAAATTGAAGCAATAAACATATAACTACGATTGGTGACGCACGATGAAAACAAAGTCCCACTAGGACAGACCGACCCTATAGGCAGAGAAACACCGATTTGATAAATTCACAATAGTGGAAGCAAAAAACAACACACCCTGAAACAAAAGTCAACTAGAACTAGCAGACCGATCGCCAGGCAATGAAAGCACGATCCGGCCGTCCGACATATTAGGCGGCAGTAAAAAGAAGACTCTCTGCATCAGCTCGATAGCTTTAAAACTGAGACTAGTTCGCGTAGAAACAGACAGACGGACAGACGGACGGACGGACAGACGGACAGCCAGCTCGTCGTCCTGACAAGAAATATATAGTTTATGGGGTCGGAAATATTTCTATGCGTTACAAACTTCTGGCAAATTAATATACATTCAAGTGAAAAAAATGAAGAAAAACTAGAACAAAACAAAAAGATTAAAAAAAAAAGAGTCATATTATGCCTTACGGAAAAAATAACTTATCTCTTTGTAAGCGTTGGTCTCGCCCACATAACCTGTACCATCCACATCTTCAAGTACGATGGATCTTTTATCCCTTCTATAACAAGGCGCTTTATGGTGGAATAAAGGAATATTTAAATTGGCTCATATTGTCGATTTGGATGGGATGGACCGACTCATCGAAGGACTAGCAGAAGAAGCACCAATGTTGTCTCACTGGAGGATTGCAGACTTGGTGACGTATCACCTGTAGGATGCAGCTGAGGGAATCAACAGAATGACGAACGTGTCACTGCGGGGGCCACATGCTATGGAGTGATTGGGGTCTTGGAATTGGACAACTGGATCATTGGACGCAACAGAACTGGAAGGCAATCCTGAACTTACCTTGCAGGATGTGATCGCAAAAAAACAACGACCAGCAAATTCGGACCAACAGGTTTTGGAGGATGTGAGAGGATTACTATTGTATAAGCGTGATGTCGCGAATGCAAGCCACAATAAAAATAGGCACGAACCCACCACGTACGACCCGGGTGTTAAAGTCTACATTGCTAATAAACAGATCAAGACTAAGGAAAAGCCTCGTTTTAAGGCTGAAGAAGTCCAAGAAGATAGAAGGGATAGAAGGGCTGAAGAGGATAGAAGGGCCTTTTATCTCCCTTAGAAGATAGAAGGGATAGAAGGATAGAAAGGAACAGTTTGATCTTAGCTGTGATACGAGCAAGACGTGTTTCAGCGATTGAGTTTCTTACCGGCCTGTTTGTCTTTTGTGAACAACTATTTAAATCAGTTTTTTCTTTTTTAATAAAAAACGAAAAACACCAACTCACCAACGGTACCATGAGACAATTCCCAGGCATCGACGGAGTTCATGAACGTTGGTCAGGCGCTCGAGTCGTTTTACCGCTGCGATCTTATCCGGGTCAGTGTGAATCCTGTGATATGCACACTAGAGTGTCCCCCAATCGTATGAAAAATGTAACGCTATATTCTCACCCCCTTAAAAGTTGCATTTTAGTGTATAAATGGCATAACAAAAGAAAAAAGTGAAAAAAGTTAGTTTTAGGGGTTGCGCAATGGATTCAAAGTTTCTACTACCCACTTTACTTTTCCAAACAGCCCGTTAAAGACAGAATATCATAAATGTGTTTAGTGAGAAGTGAAAAGGAATAAAAAATAGCTCATAATGTAAATAATCATATATGTAAATAATTGATTTTCCGCTGATGCATTACTATAAATGCATTTAGCTATTTTCCGTTATCACGCCGATTCTTGATGAAGACGCAAGTTCAACACAAGATAATGCATTTAAAATAGTTTATTTAACTGTAATCGAAGTGGTCCATACCTCAATGATACTAATAAAAATTAAATAACTGCATTTAAGAGTGAGGGCGTCTCGATACAAGATATTTCTAAAGAGTCGCTAAACTTCCTGACCATTATTAACGCCTTATAATAAATAAGGCAAGCAACTTGATCACGAAAGCGGTAAATGTCTATTATATCCCCTTCCTCATGAAAAATTCGGGAATTATTTTTCCTCGATGGACCGCGAATTATAATGAATTTACGTGAATAAATTAATTGGCGGCCAGCCATGGTTATTTTTTAATTGAATAATTAAATTTTAATTCCAAAAACATGTTTCGATCTAGTTAGCTCTTAAAAAAAGTGTTTTATTTAATGGTTTTAATTAGCTTTTATGTGGATAAATCAGTTGCAATCAATTCGTTATTGATTGAATTTCCAATTCAAAGTTTTTGTCAATGACGCACGACGAAATTTTTGATTTTCTGGTGCATCACAATGTGATATTGAAGGAACAAATTTGCCCAGAATGTGGTGGAATGTGCAAATTTTCATCCAGGCGTTCAACTTTTTTTGTTTCGCTGCCATAATATTGTTCTGATGGAGAAAATCAAAATAAAAGTGAAAAATTCAGTGCAATTTCGAAGAAAATGTGCGGAACAACACCTTTTTTTCTGGATCTAAATTTAGCATCCCACAAGTCTGCAAATTTGTGATGTGGGATGTTGTGTAAACGATGATGTGCATTTACAGAAAATCGTGCGATTTTCTTAAAAAAAAATTGTTAAATTCGCGCAATTTTCTTTAAAGCAAATTTTTATCATTTATTTGTATACCCATGCAGAGGGTATATTCAAATTGTCACGATGTTTGTAACGCAGTGAAGGAATCATCTCCGACCACTTAAAGTATATATATTCTTGATCAGCATGACAAGCTGAGTTCATTTCCGTTTGTCAGTCTGTCCGTCCGTCCGTCTGTCCGTCTGTTTCTATGCTATCTCCTCCCTCAGTTTTGAAGCTATCTTGACAAAACTTTGCAAAATGTCTTTAAATACAAATACGCTGCACATTTGTCGGAATCGGCCGGATCGGATGACTATATTATATAGCTGCCATAGGAACGATTGGTCTAAAAACTAGTTCTTGTGAGAAAAACTTTTTTGTTTTCCATCGTAGCGCCACCAATCGTGGTATATATTAGGTTTATATGTGTCCACACAATTCCGAAAAAATTTATCAAAATCGGATGACTATAGCATATAGCTGCCATATAAACGATCGGTCCAAAACTAGTTCTAGTGAGAAAAACTTTTTTGTTTTCCATCGTAGCGTCACCAATCATGGTATATATTGGTTTTATATGTGTCCACACAATTCCGAAAAAATTTATCAAAATCGGATGACTATAGCATATAGCTGCCATATAAACGGTCGGTCCAAAACTAGTTCTAGTGAGAAAAACTTTTTTGTTTTCCATCGTAGCGTCACCAATCGTGGTATATATTGGTTTTATATGTGTCCACACAATTCCTAAAAAATTTATCAAAATCGGATACTTCTGCCTATAAACGTCGGTCAAACTAGTTCTTGAAAAACTTTTTGTTTTCACCGTAGCGCCACCAATCTGTTTTGTTTTTTTGTCCCACACAATTCGAAAAATTTATCAAAATCGGATGACTATAGCATATAGCTGCCATATAAACGATCGTTCCAAAAACTAGTTCTAGTGAGAAAAACTTTTTTGTTTTCCATCGTATCGTCTCCAATCGTGGTATATATTAGTTTTATATGCTTTCACACAATTCTGAAAAAATTTATCAAAATCGGATGACTATAGCATATAGCTGCCATATAAACGTTAGGTCTTAAAACTAATTCTAGTGAGAAAAACTTTTTTGTTATCAATGGTAGCGCCTTTCAAAAACTGCAAGGGTATTTAAAACATCGGAGTAGCCGATTTTAGCCTTCTATTTTTTTGTTTTATTCAAATAACCATATCATAGGAACGATCGGACTAAGAACCAGTTCTAGTGAGAAAAACTTTTTTGTTTTCCATTGTAGAGTCACTAATCTTGGTATATGTTAGTTTTATATGCTTCCACATAATTCTGGAAAAATTTATATAAATCGGATGACTATAGCATATAGCTGCCATATAAACGATCGGTCCCAAAACTAGTTCTAGTGAGAAAAACTTTTTTGTTTTCCATTGTAGCAGCACCAATCGTGGTATATATTAGTTTTATATGCTTACATCGAATTCGTGAAAAATTGATCAAAATTGGAGGACTATAGCATATAGCTGCCATAGGAACGATCGGTCTAACAAACTAGTTCTTATGAGAAAAACTTTCTTGTTATCAATGGTAGCGCCTTTCAAAAACTGCAAGGGTATTTAAAACATCGGCGTAGCCGATGTTAGCCTTCTATTTTTTTGTTTTATTTTAATAACCATATCCCAAGGATTCCGATTCCGATTAAATAAAGAATTGCATTTTAAAGCGTATGTGGACTAGGCCTTCTGGGGAAACCATAATAAAAAAGCGCGCCTTAAACTCTACCTCTATTTGGTGGTGTGGAACAGTTTAAAAAAGAAAATTAAGTCAAAATTTTTTTGAAACTGATGCCTTGATCTAGAAAGCATACTTGATTCAACCCATTTTACATGAGAAAAACGCAAACTTTAAAATTCAATTATAAAATAACCATGGCTGACCGCCAATTAATTTCTTCACGTAAATTCATTATAATTCGCGGTCCATCGAGGAAAATTAATTCCCGAATTTTTCATGAGGAATGGGATATAATAGACCTTACCCTGAGCTTTTTGCGAAATCCATTAACACGCGCAAATTGCCAAATTATTCAGTATTCTTCTTCTCCAGAAAACCACGACAGAGACTCCCTTCGCTTTGATCTACGCTGCTTCCATGTGTTTCTAGGGTAGCACTCTCATTTAGAGTGATATTTTGTATACCTCGTACCGAAGAAAGCGATGACAAAACCGACCTCTTCGTTCGTGTCTTGGTCACGACGCAAATTCTAAATTCAGTTGCCAAACCAACAAAATATTCGTTTCGTTTTAAATTTTTATGACAAGTTAGCTTGAAATTCTAATGTTGACAACACTTGAAATGTAGTAAAGATTAAACAAGAGCGAGACTAAGGGAATTTTTAAGTCCATCTCGAAAGGTCTAAAACTTGAAATAAAATTTTTTGGTTTTTATGTGAATTCTTTGCAAACCAAAATCTACCATTTCAGATGGTGAGAGTTAGGTTTCCGATTTTACCTTATGGAGGGACACTCTAATGCACACATATAGAGTACCCACTGCACAGTGGTTGCGCCCATAGGCCAAAAATAAAAAAATCGATCTTAAAATATTAAGACAAAATCAAATTGACTCTTAAATGTCCAATCTTCTTAGTGGCAAACCGGTTTTATCCAGGAATCTAACGGGACTTTCTAAAAATAGAATTAAATGTGCGTGCACGTGTTCATTTTTGCAACGCAGCTGCGCTTAGTGTGCTTTTTTTCACAACAAAAACGCACTTCGAAGTGGTCAAACGTTTGCGCTAGTGTTCCGGATTAAATTATTTACAATGAATTTTTAAGTTGAAGGTATTTACTCTATATCCAAATATTAATTACTAACTTACTTGTCAAATTCTACTTGAGAAATTAAGTTGATCGATTTAATCTTTTTTGTGTAATTTGTGAACGTCTTTTTATGTTTAGTTAAAGTTTTAGTTGTGATCCCACAAAATTCCACAACTGGTATGTATGTCAGTTTATTTGTATGTCTTTTAAGATAATAAATGTGATAAAATTAGCTGCAGAAATTTGCAGATGTGCTTATAATCGTAAATTTACTAACGCCGTCTTAAGTTTTCCAAGGTCAGTTTTGCCCTACAAAGTATATTTTTTTGCAAAGTGTGCTGTTGCTCTGTCTGCGTCATTTGTGGTAGTATATATCTTTGCAACACTATTTATTTATTAGTTAATAATTTTAATTTGGTTTGTTTTTCTATTTGGATTTTATTTTGGTAGGCGCTTCTTGTAAGTGTGTTTTTGCAAGCCTATATATACAGGGTTGCCCATATTCGACGGACCCTTCTGGCAACGCCATAACTTTTGACAGAGATGTCAGATCGCTTAATGACATACCGCGTTTGAAGCGTCAGTCCAAGCAGATATTTACCATGGAACAATACACGCCTCGCGAGCGCTCTGAAATAGTTGAAATTTACATTCAACAGAACAAGTCAATTGTGAAAACTCAAATTATCATGTCCGATGAAGCCCATTTCACATTGAATGGGACCGTAAATAAGCAAAATTGCCGTATTTACGCCACTGAAAATCCTCAGGAGATTCAAGAAGTGCCTCTTCATGACGAAAAAGTCACAGTTTGGTGCGGCGTTAGTGCGAAAACGGTCATTGGGCCGTTTTTCTTCCAAAATGAAAATGGCCATGCTGTTACCATCAACTAGGAGCGTTATCGCGACATGATGACCAATTTTGTGATGCCAATTATTCGTCGAAAGCGTATGAGGCAGTTCTGGTTTCAACAAGACGGAGCTCCACCGCACACAAGTCGCACAACAATCGATTTTCTGAAGAAATTGTTTCCGGGCCGTTTGATGTCGAAAAGTGGTGATTTGGACTGGCCACCGCGTTCGCCCGATTTGACGCCGCCTGACTTCTTCTTGTGGGGATATTTGAAGTCAAAGGTTTACGTTAACAAGCCAAGGACCGTAGAAGAGCTCAAGGACAACATTCGTGAAGAAATAGCCGCTATTCCGGCCGAAATGTTGGCGAAAACGATGGAAAATGCTGCAAAAAGGGCACAATACGCCATCAACGCCAGAGGCGGCTATTTGAGAGATATCATATTCCAAAAATTGATGTAAACAAATCTACTTGGAACAAATTAAATGATTAAGATTGCCAACCGCCAAATTTTTATTTTTTCTTTGATTTTTTTAAAAAAAACATGGGTCCGTCGAATATGGGCAACCCTGTATTCAATCTTTGGTGCAATGAAAATGGAACCAACGCAGAAAAATTGAAACAATTGATTGAAGTTCTGCAAGAGAACATTGAAAACAACGGCTATATTCCCGAGATGAGCGAACTATCAAAACGTATTGGGTACATCTGTAAAAGACTTGCGACTTTTTGGGAAAATTACAAACGCAAAAAATCCTCAGTTGTTCAATATCAATCTGATTGGCTGAATGAAAAGGAAACAATATTTTTAAACTGTGCCCACAAGGTGTCTCAACCAACATCAACTACTGCTGATCGTGGACGGCCGAAAAAAGATTTTATAGAGTCTTCTAAAAGGACAAAACGACGAGGAATTGCTGAGCTGTCAAAAACCGACGAATCTATTGATTCTGCCTTACGCTCATGCAACTTATCACATCCAACGGTTGCCGAATTTAATGTCGATGAAGTTAGAATATGAGTAAAAATCAGTATTTGCTTATTCGTAGTTTTATTAATAGTAAAACCTCCTGTAATTTATTTCCAAGCTACGAAAAACTTCTGATAGCCAAATCATCAAGTTATCCAGAAAAAACTTCTGATAGCCAAATCATCAAGTTATCCAGAAAAAATCAGTGTCAGTGATCACACGGCCTCACGAATTTTAAGACTCCAAAATGATGTCCTTGACTGCATTGATGATGATAGAGTTTGTAACTTAATTTTAATTGGAAAGTGGGGATTTGACGGCAGTACTGGGCATTCCGAATATAAACAGAAAGCAGTGAATAATAACATTGACGATTCTAGTTTGTTTGTGACTTCGTATGTACCATTGCAACTAATAACTCAAGAAAATGATCCCAAAAACCACAAAATAATTTGGAAAAATCCTCGACCGTCATCCACACGTTACTGCAGACCAATAAGATTTCAATTCGAAAAAGAAACAACTCAATTGGCCTTAAGCGAAGAAAAATATTTCAAGGAAAAAATTGCACTGCTAAAGCCCACAACATGTGTAGTATCCAACAAAGAGATTCAAATTGAACATAGTTTGCAATTAACGATGGTTGATGGAAAAATCTGTAGTGCTCTAAGTCAAACATCTTCTTGTAAGTGCTACATATGTGACGCAAAGCCAACCGAAATGAATGATTTGGAAAAATGCTTAGAAAAAAAGGTTCACCAAGCACGTTACGAGTTTGGGTTGTCTCCGTTACACTCATATATTCGGTTTTTTAAATATTTTTTACATGTGTCATACAGATTGAATCTTAAAAATTGGCGAATTTGTACCCCAGACGGAAAAAAAGCCCTTCTGCATAAAAAACTCAGATTCAAGCAGCCTTCCGTGCAAAAATGGGATTAATAGTTGACAGACCGAGAAGTGGAGGAAGTGGAACTTCAAACGACGGTAATACAGCAAGAACATTTTTTGGCAATACGAAGTTGTCTGCTGAAATAACGGGGCTCGATGAAAATGTTTTAATTAGATGTTCCACATTACTGCAATGCGTGGCATCTGGCTATAAAATTAATGTTGAAATGTTTGGGAATTATGCACTTGACACCGCAAAACAACTAATCAAGTTGTACCCATGGTACTACCTTCCACCATCTGTCCACAAATTTTGGTACATGCTCCTGAGATTATAAGGTATGCGCTTGTTTCGATAGGAGAGTTGTCTGAAGAAGCTGCAGAGTCTAAAAACAAGGATATTAAAAAATTTAGAGAGCTACACACAAGAAAATTGTCACGTACTGCAACAAATACTGATTTGTTAAATAGATTGCTCTTAAGCTCAGACCCATTTATTACTGGCAAAGAAAAATTGTCTTGTACAAAAAAGACAAAATTATTAAGTGGTGCATTCCAACTATTATTAGATGATTAAGATGAAGAATATGAAGATGAAGAAATTCATTTATAGCAGTTTTAGTTTCCTTTATTTTTCGTTTATTGTTTACTGTTTTTAAATATTTTTGTATAATATGGATAAGTAAAACCACTCCTATTTTTTCTTAAAATATTACAGCTAGGTATAATAAAAAAAATTAAAGAGATATCTCTACTGGAAGTTTTTTTTTCGGTAAAATGACTTCTCATTATGATAACGCAACAGAAATTCCATTGGTGTGCCGAAAATTCCGTCTTGGGGCGTAAGATTCCACAAACCCCTTATTAAGAGGCCAAATATTAAAGTTGGATCAATTATTTAGAAAAATAAATTTTTTTTAAAATTTGCCCCGATTGTTCCTATGAGAGCTATAGGATATAGTCGTACAATGGGGCCAATTTTTTTATTATATATTTAAAATATTTTTCTAGATTTTTGGTAAAAATTTCATTACCATATCACCACTAGAAGTATTTTTGGCCGCGGCTCCATACAAGCCCAACCACTGTGCACTGTACTCCGTATATTTCATTAGCAGCGTCAGCTTAACTGAGCAAAGCCAGTGGTTCAGCCAATACACTTTGTTAATGTGCATATACCATCCTCTCTAATATATAGATATTTATATATAGCTGTACGGCTTTTAGAACAAATCCAAATGTAGAATCAGAGAAAAGGAGGCAGCCGAATTGTAATAAGCTAAGCCAAACAATATTTGAATAAATGCAAAACTAAAACGAAAAATGATTGAATTTATTGGGTGCAACTGGAACCTGCAATATATGAGAGTGTCCCTCACCGCCGCGGCGCGCCGTCTCAATAACCATGTTTGGAATTCTAGAAGGGCGCACCGATTTATACCCGTTACTCGTAGAGTAAAAAGGGTATACTAAGTTGTTGCGCAGTTTCTGCACCGAGTTTTTCTTAGCGCTCTCACATTTTCTGTCAAACCATTCTTTCTTGTACACGATCCGATTCAATGATGGTATCGTTGGAGCGGATTCCTAACGAGCGCTCGTCTGGGTAATAGGACCGGAAATGGAACCCTACGCATTTGCATACCTCGACGATATCGTCGTACTTGGTCGAAATTGGGACGAGCACACTTGGACGAATACAGGAGTCGAATCCTTGGATTAACGAGAAAAAAAGTATGTTTTTTAGAAAGCATGGCTCCTGGTACTTTGCGCAGTGATACTCCTGATGATGAGTTACTTCGTAAGAGTACGAAATGGTCTTGGAGTCCCGAGCAGCAGGTGGCGTTCGACGAACTGAAGGTTCGCCTGACGAAAGCACCAGTCCTAGCGTGTTCAGACTCTTCCATCAAGTTCAAGGTTCAGACATTTGCGAGCGACTCGGGCCTAGGCGCCGAATTGACACAAGAGCTGGAAGGAGTCGAACGCATCATCATAGACTACTTAAGTCGACGTTTCGATAATGCAGAAGAAATTTACTCGGTCACGGAATAGGAGTGATTGGCCAACGTGTGGGCCATCCGTAAATGGAATTGCTATCTGGAACGTTATCGATTCGACGTGGCCACCGACCATTTAGAGCTCAAATGGCTTCACTAAATCGAGAGTCCGATGGGGCAAATCGCTCGGTGGGCCCTCGAGCTCTAACAATACCAGTTTGACGTGTGTTGTCGGCGCGGGAGTTCAATCGTCGAGGCAGATGCGTTATCCCAGCACGTTACTCCGCATGGCAGATGACGGCTCGGAATGCCGATGGTTGATTTGTAGGTGCCAGCAAGTGAAAGAAGAGACCGAGAAGTTCCCCGTCTTCGCCTTTGAAAATTGACCACGATGACGACTATATACCGTGGAAATTGTGTGTCCCCAGCAACCATCGTCAGCGAGTTTTATTGAAATTATCACGACGCCCCGAAGGCAGGCCACCAAGGCGTACGGAAAACCATCGCACGAGCCTCACAGCGATATTACTGGTCAGGCATGTTCTGGGACATTGCGCGATATGTTCGTAATTGCAAGACTTGCCAAAAATTTAAAAGTAGCCAACAGAATCCCGCGGAACATATGCTGACGAGACGGGTGACCGAGCCGTTGAATACTGTTTTCGCTGACTTCGTGGGGCCGCTCTAAATCTTTCGTGTGTGACAACGGTACGCAAACTGCGAGTCGGGCTTTCAAGAATTTAATGGGTCAGATGAGGACCGAAATCCAATACACCGCTTCGTACTCTCCACACGAAAATCCTACAGAGCCCTCTCTCGGGGGACAGATGTGAGAAGTCAGCCTCAGAGTCTGGCTAAACCGATCCAGAGACGTATTGCTACGGGTCCGACAAAAGCCCAGAACCGACCGCACAAGTCAGCACAGAACTACATAATCTTCGCGATCCAAGGTGGCGAGGTCATAGGGTGTACGAATACGTCAACCCAGAGGAGGTCACTCGTTATTCACCAATTTGGGATGATTCTGCTTACGACTTCGACGATTTTGAGGATATCTGGCATGTCAGCTTTGCCGAAAAATCCGAGGACTATCGTTTCGTCACACTCCCTCACAGCTATTGAGTCACGCAAATTCTTGTATCACTGTAGACGTAATACCACCCCGGGGCGACTCCCTGACCCTGCGTACGTGTTCCGGTTCCCAGCGGACGTTTTTCCGGACATCCGCGATAGGTCAGCCGCCGACCAGACAAGCCTGCCAGCTTGCACGATCCCCCTCGCCCAAAACGGCACCATCCTTCGCCCTTCCACGGAGCCCTTTCCACCGAATATTTCGCTCACTTTGGTGAAAAGTTTATATGCCCCCACGTCTATTTCGGATTCGACTACTTTGGAAGAGAACACGGCAACGCCGTGGGCCGACGAGTTCGTCGATCGGACGCCGCTGATGCCACTTTCGCAACATGGCATAACAAAGCCGATGAACGGATTAGGGGGACACACAGTGTGGGTACCGATCTCCTCGGACGAAGAAGGCGAACCACTTTTCAGGCGTCACTTTGCCAAAACGACGCAAGTTTCACCACCGATCGCGCCATGACGCCAAACGCATCCCCTCCCAAACCAAATCATCAACGAACGAAGAGATCCCACCATTTGGACCGTCTGCAGACGAACCCACCGACATTCCAGACCCTCCAGAAGAGATCGGATTACCTTAATACGGTTCAAGTGAACTTGAAGAGCTCTGAGAGTACTGGGATATGGATCGAATGTGCGACAAGTTGGATGAAATGCAACACGAGGGCGATGTGACGATTAAGCCAAAAGAACCCTGCTGTTTTCGACACGACCTTCATCTCTAACGCGTGAAGAGAATTCGATATAAATATCGATTAACCTGGTGGTGACTCGTCGCCTAGGGTAACGAAATATCAAAAATAGGAACACGTTTTGACAAGATCAGTTTCTCTTCGGTATGTATTGACACAACCGTTACGTAGTACAGCTATAAATCTACTAATTGTAAGGTACTTTAGTACACGCGGGTTTTAACCACGTGTCTCAGAGTAAAGTTTACTTGTAGTGTGTACCTATCCCTCCTAAGTGGGCATTAACCACACTTTGACTTTCTTACACGGGATTAAATGTGTATCTATTGCTACCACCTACTTTACTTTCTTTACCTTACCGTCAGTGACTTCCGTAACGTGGGAATTAACCACGTTTTGTTTTAAGTTTTCCTGCATAAATTCGCCCGTGTTCTTTTCGGCACTAAAAATACCTTCCGATTGCATCGTATTTTTATCTAGTCGCTTACGCCCTCGTATTTTCCTTAGTCGCGCGTGTTACGCCCGGTTCCGCCCAGTTATTCGCGTGTTCGCCAAAAGCGTGACCCGGTAATCGTATTACTCGTAAAAAGCCTGATATTCCGAATATTTCCTTTAGGATTTCTTTTCTCTATATTATATTTCTTTATATTTCCTTACGTGTGCCTTAACCAAGCCTACAAGCATACTTTCTGTTCTTTCTCTACATTTCGGTACTTGGGCATTAACCACGACTACACCTATATTTTCTATTCTTTCTCTACATTTGTGAACGTGGGCGGCATTAACTACGTTTATACTAATACCGCCTCTTTAATTAAGTGTATTCCGCTTTGTGGGCATTAACCAAATTCTTCTTATCACCGTCCTTCAATTTCATTTATCCCTTAAGTGGGTATTACCCGAGCTCTTCCTAACCTCTCGTCCTTTCCCTATATTTTCTGTATGTGGGTATTAACCACGATCTTCCTAACCTTTCGCCCATTTCCTTATATTTTCTATACGTGGGTATTAACCACGTTCTTCCTAACATCTTCCATTTCCCTATATTTTCTATGCGTGGGTATTAACTACGTTTTTCCTAACATCTTCCGTCCTTTCCCTATATTTTTCGTACGTGGGTATTAACCGCGAACGTATTATCCATATTTTTCCTGTTTCCTATTCCTTTGCGCGGGTATTAACTACGCTTACTCAACCTCCCTTTTTGAATCCACACGTGGGTATTAACCTCGCGCGCACCTTCACTTTGGCATTAACCACGTGTTCGTTTTTTTTTTGCCTTCATAGGCGCGTCGCTCGCGTCTCGATACCCAGCTTCGACCTCTCGTATGCGTAGAACGCTTCCGCCATACTCAGAGTAGAAGACCCAGGGAAATACTAATGACAGTCGGAGGTAACTGATCATCAGCGCACACCCGGCAACAATTTAAGTGTGTTACCTCTACCCCATTGGTGTCCCCGCTACTTACAAATATTCTTGTAAATGACCTTGGGCCAGGCTGAGTGAACCACATCGGCAAAAAACTTCGTTACAAAAGGAAGTGAAGAAAATATGGGTTATGTACAGCGGATGGAAGAGTAGGGGAAAATAAAATTGTTGTCGAATATTTTATACTTTATCATTCCGATCTAAGCACAATCGTTTCTAATGATAAAAAAAAGTAGCGTGTATCGCGGAACACACGGTACAAGCGAGACTCTTTACGAAAAAACAGAATCAAAATAAGAATATAAGTTATTGCTTTATATTTTATATAAAATAGTGTTCGGAAATAGTCTACTTGTACCAATCCCAGATTCCTGATCTAAAATCGCAGATCCGAGATCCCTGAATCCAGATCCTTGATCCCAGATCCCTGATCGCAGATCCGAGGTCCCTGAACCCAGATCTCTGATCCCAGATCCCTGTTCCCAGATCCCTGATCCCAGATACCTGATCCCAAATCCGAGATCCCATATCCGAGATCCCATATCCGAGATCCCATATCCGAGATCCCATATTCCTGATCCCGGATACTGATCCCTAATCCAAGATCCCAGATCCGAGATACTTCTCAGATTCCTGATCTCAGATCCGTTATCCCAGATCCCTGATCGCAGATCCCAGGTCCCAGATCCGAGGGATATTATTTTTTAAAAACTTTTCTTGAATTTGATTACATCCGTCTGTCCTCTGGATAATTGGACGGTCACAACGCCTGAATTAATTTGATTTTATGTTTATTGTATCAGCTTGGAAGCGTGCAATTTGTGTGCGCAGCTAATAAATTATACACATACAAAAAAAAATATTAATGGGTCCCGGCTCTTTCACCCAAGGCTCGGCGGACTTAAAGAAAGGACTTCAAAAACTAATTACGAAACTTCAACTAACTAAAACTAAAAAAATGAAAAGAATGCCATCTGCATCAACACCGCCCCCCTTGAACGGCTTATGAATAGCGCTTGGGTCTTGGCTAGCGCTTCCGGAGGTCGAGAGTTTATCTCGGTGTCGACTCCCACCAGCACCGTCTGAAGCTCCTCTGCGCTTAGTAGCCCGCTGAAGTGGCTACTTGCTCCGACGAAGTTCGTCGCATTGTCGCAATGGACGACTTGGGAAACGCAGCGGCGTCCAACGAACCTTTGAAAAGCCAATAAAAAAGAGTCAGTTTATAAGTCTTATACAAGTTCTAAGTGTACTGCGGAGGCTATCAACGAATCTTTAGGGACGTATTTATTGGGCCACAAAAATCAACGCCATGTCGAAAATGGGCGGAGAGCACGAAGCCGATCTGCTGGCAATTTTCCCATAAATTGCGTCATCAATTGAGTATTGCACTTAAAGCAACGGATACATGCTCGCACTGCCTACTCACCTCATTCCGCGGGAGTCGTCTTTTTTAAATTTATTTTTTTATTAAGATTCAGAAACAGAATTTTGGTTAACAATAACAAGTAGAGAAGTAAAGATCAAGGAATATAACAACAGGACGAATAAATAATAAAGATCTAAAGTTAAAGATATTAAAAATATAAAGGTGAAGACTCCGCTCTCGCGGGACCGCCGCAAAGAACTACTTCTCGGGGCGGATGGCGGTCAGGTTAGCCGCTCACTCTGAAGGTGGGCCAGGCTGCCATCCAGACTCATTTTTATACTCTTAAAAAGTGTATATTAATTTTGCCCGTCGTAACCCTTTTTTAATACCCGTTACTCGTAGAGTAAAAAGGGTATACTAAGTTCGTGCAAATGTATGTAACAGGCAGAAGGAAGCATCTCCGACCCCATAAAGTATATATATTCTTGATCAGCATCAATAGCCGAGTTGATATAGACATGTCCGTCTGTCTGTCTGTCCGTCCGTCCGTAAGAACACCTAGATCTCAGAGACTATAAGAGCTAGAGCTACAATTTTTTTAGTGTAGACTTGTATTGTCTGCACACAGATCAAGTTTGTTTCAAATTTTTGCCACGCCCCTCCCGCCCCCGCAATATGAAAAAAAACCTCATATCTTCCTAAATTTTGAAAATAGATTGTACGAATCTTCTAGACATATATTATTTGTTTATATGTTGGAAAAAAAGTCGACAAATGGTGGCTGTCAACCAAAAAAAGAAAAACTGAATACGTTATAAAAAAGGCTTAATGAACTAAGAAAGCCTAACAAGGAAAATCTAACAAAATTACAAATCGACTAGTAACGACTCCGACACGGTGGGGGAATTTTATTTGCCCGTCCGGCCAGCTATGCCCCAGTTCACAGCCAATTGAAGCCAGAGACGTTACTAGACCTAACACAAATTTAAATAGTATAGAAGTCGAAAAAGAGAAAAAGAGAAGGGTGAGAAGGCTTAAAAATATGTTTACAAAATCATAAACGCAAACAATAAATAAAAAATATTATAGAATGAACAAAAATAATATAAAATAAAACAATAATGAAAATAAAATTTAAAATTAAAAAATTAAAAATAAGGAAAAAATTAAATTAAATTAAATATAATTAAAAATAAAATAAATATAAGCTAAAATAAAGATGAAATAAATCATCCGGAAAATCTCTGACCCGGTGGGGGGAATAAATATTAGCCGGTCCGGCAAGCTAGGCCCGTGCTCCTGCTGGATGTGGTCAGAGATTTTGCCGGAGATGTGCAAGAGATAACTTTATGGAAAAGAGAGAGAGTTCTGTTGAGAGCAGGTGATAAACATCATTATAATTTTGAAATAAAACCCGAAAACGGTTGTGCTGTGCGTAATCGGTTGTGCATCTAGGCAAGATTAAAGGCAAATAATTTCTAGTTGGTCTAGAGGGAACAGAGAAGTTAAGGCGACCTAAAAGTTCAGAAGAGTCTACATCACCGATAATTAACTTATGAAGAAAAGAAACGCCTAGGACTGTTCTACGGTTAGCCAACGAAGGTCAATAAGCAAAAGCCTACTAGAATACGATGGCAACCGAAGGTTGGGATCCCAATTTATGCCGCGGAGGGCAAAAAGCAAGAATTGCTTTTGGACAGACTCAGTACGATCTATATGCTTTTTATACTGCGGACACCAGACGGATGAGCAGTATTCAAGCACTGGGCGAACTAAAGATGTAAAAATAACTTTTGTTGTATAGGGATCATTAAATTCCTTCGACCAACGCTTAATGAATCCAAGTACACCATTCGCCTTATTAACTATACAGGATATATGATCATTAAAGCTTAATTTGCAATCAAAAATAACTCCAAGATCAACGACAGTATATATTCGTTGAAAGGGTTCATTGCCAATCGAATAGGAAACTAGCGAAGGTTTGCAACGATGAAAAGACATAAACATACATTTTGCGCAATTAAGAAATATATGATTAACCAAGCACCAAAAATGAAGAGAATTTAAATTATCTTTCAACCTAATAGAATGAATCGGGTCGTTGTAAGATAAAATGAGTTTAACGTCATCGGCATACATAAGTATCCGAGAATGAGATATTGTCGAGGGGAGATCATTAATAAAAAGAGTGAAAAACAAAGGACCGAGGTGGCTTCCTTGAGGTACACCGGAAGTTACGTAGACAGGTTTTGAAATGTTAGATCTGAGCAGAACTTTTTGAGTTCTATCTTTTAAATATTAAGAGATCCAAAAAAGAAAAGGGGAGGGAAATCCAATACGATCAATCTTAAGGAGGAGAGGATCATGGTTCACGGAGTCAAAAGCCTTACTGAAGTCAGTGTAGATGACATCAGTTTGGCATTTCATAAGGAATCCTACGTTAACTAATTAGGAATAGCAGATAATTTGGCGATACCTCTATAATTGGAAATATCTGATTTTTCACCACCTTTTAAATATGAAAGTAGAGAAGATTCAGTAATTATGGGAGCATTAAAAGAGTTTGAAGAAGAAATTTCATAAGGATAAGATATGTTATTAAAAGGAACAGAGAAGTAAGTTGATTGAAAAAAGTCAGCGAATAAGTCCACGGCAGCGGAATCGTTGCTAGCCTTTTGGTTATGTAAAAAGAATGAAGAAGGTAAAGTCGAAGCTTTACGCTTAGAGTTAACAAATTTTTAAAATTGTTTAGGGTCTTGTGCGAATTGAATTTTACAGCGAGCAAGATAATTCGTATAGCATTGCGAATTAAAAAAGAGTAAAGTTTGACTTGGCTATCGGGTATTTAGAAAAGTCAAGATTAGAACCAGTTTTTTTTGTACTTTTTAAATCATCTAGACTTAATATTTTTATACACTTGAAAAGTGTATATTAATTATGCCCAGAAGTTTGTAACGCATAGAAATATTCATTTCCGACCCCATAAACTATATATATTCTTGATCAGGACGACGAGCTGAGCTCATTTCCGCTTGTCCGTCCGTCTGTCCGTCTGTCCGTCTGTCCGTCTGTCCGTCTGTCTGTCTGTCTGTCTGTCTGTCTGTCTGTCTGTCTGTCCGTCTGTCCGTCTGTCCGTCTGTCCGTCTGTCCGTCTGTCCGTCTGTCTGTCTGTCTGTTTCTACGCAAACTAGTCCCTCAGTTTTAAAGCTATCGAGCTGAAATTTTGCACAGAGTCTTCTTTTTACTGCACGCAACTAATATGTCGGAACCGGCCGGATCGGATGACTATATCTTATAGCTGCCATAGGAACGATCGGTCGAAAAAAAGTCTTAGTGAGTTAAACTTTTTTATTTTCCATCGTAGCGTCACCAATCGTAGTATATATTAGTTTTATATGTTTCCACACAATTCGGAAAAAATTTATCAAAATCGGATGACTATAGCATATAGCTGCCATATAATCGGTCGGACAAAAAACTACTTCTAGTGAGAAAAACTTTTTTGTTTTCCATCGTAGCATCTTCAATCTTGGTATATATTAGTTTTATATGCTTTCACATAATTTTGAAAAAATTTATCAAAATCGGATGACTATAGCATATAGCTGCCATATAAACGGTCGGTCAAAAAACTACTTCTAGTGAGAAAAACTTTTTTGTTTTCCATCGTAGCGTCTCCAATCTTGGTATATATTAGTTTTATATGCTTTCACATAATTTTGAAAAAATTTATCAAAATCGGGTGACTATAGCATATAGCTGCCATATAAACGGACGGTCAAAAATCTACTTCTAGTGAGAAAAACTTTTTTGTTTTCTATCGTAGCGTCTCCAATCTTGGTATATATCAGTTTTATATTTTTTTACATAAGTTCGAAAAAATGTATCAAAATCGGATGACTATAGCATATAGCTGCCATTAAACGGATCGGTCGGAAAATGTGTTTTACTAAGAAAAGTTTTTTTTATGGTATCAAATTTTTATTATTAAATATTAAGAAGTTTAAAATATTTGATATCTATATTCTATATATTTTTTACCGGTTAAATCAGTTGGAGTAAACTTTTTCAAGTGTATTTAAACTTCGGCACAGTCGAAGTTAGCTTTGCCTTCTCGTTTAAATTAGAAAGCTTAGGACAGTACCAAGGGGGTTGAAGAGACTCAGAAGAAGCGACACTATTTGGAACAGAAATATCAAAGAGAAAGTTAATAGATTCATAAAAAAGGTAACAGCGACATCAATGTCAACTGCATTGTATAAAGAAGACCAATCTTTTGAACAAATAAGTTGATTAAGCAGGGTAAAATTAGCTTTACGGAAGCAACTACGAGGTTTTACTGAAGTCATTGAAGATGAAGGGGTAAATCCAGGATTTGTTAGAGATATTTCTAATGTAGGATGGTAAGAATTCTCGGGTAGTGTTAGGGGGGAAGACCTAGAGTCAACAGCATTAGCACTGTCAGTGACAAAAACAAGATCTAACAATATGTTTAAATTATTTGGAACTGAATTTATTTGAAACAAAGACAGATCAAGCAAACAGTCTAAAAAATCATGCTGTGCAGATGGTACAAGATAAATTGACCCAATAAGATTTGACCATGCGATGTTTGGCAAGTTAAAATCACCAACAACAACCATATAATCAATGTCTCTTAATTGAGTAAAAACATATTTTATGCAGTTTATATGGTGCATATATACTTGAATATCGGAAGAAGGAGGGATATAGGAACAAGAAATGAATACAGAAAAGGAATTAAAAGTTACCTTAACGGCAACAAATTCAACATCGTCAGGCACATTTACAGAAATGCATTCCGACCAAAGGTTAGATTTTATATTGTTATTTATCATAACACCTTCACCACGGCGAGCCTGTCGATCACGACGGTAAACAATATAATCATTTGAGAATATTTCACAATCAGAAACGGAGGGATTTAACCAGGTCTCTGAAAATGCAATAATGTCAAAATCAAATAATGCGCTATTCAAAAATAAAGACGTAAGTTTGGACAAAAGACCCCTAACATTTTGATAGACGATACTAAGAACGGGGGACTGGACTAGTTTTTTGGAGCACTATTAGAGGCAACTTGTGCCCCAAAACTGTTAGAGGGCAAGCTGACAGGCATTATCCTGCGATTTCTTTGCCTGTACTCGTTAACAATAAGTAGTGGCGGCCAAAATTTTGGGTCACATATAATAGGAAATTCTTCGGAAGAGACACTAATTTTAAACGAAGCTATATCCCGAGGCTCAGCAAAACTGAACTTCGAAATATAAATTCTTGCTGAGGATTTGTGAGCAATGTATGCTGCAATTGACTCGCAAGTAGATTCGGGAGACAACCTAGACACAAAAACTTGTCTACGAGGAGCTACAACTGTAAAAAAAGTGAGGCTGAGGAGAAATAGGAGCAGAAACCAAAACATTGTCTTGAGGTTCGGAAGGCACTATAAGCGAATTAACAGACCTATCTAATGGTGCATTGGACAAGTCGTTAGTAGGTTAAATCAGGGAGGGTAATGGTGAAACATCCAGCAAGTGGCACAACTAAAAATTGTGGCTCCAACCGACGCATCGATGCCGACTCGAATTTGAATTGACTAACCAACTCAGAACTGGAGCTAAACTCGCTTGAAAGTTGCTTGGACACTTTGTGCAATTTATCAAAACTATTTTTCACGCTGTTATACATACGTGAAAAATTGAATTGAATGTCAGTGCATGCAGGGCAAGACCATTTCAAGGCACCACAACCCTTTTTAGGGGAATAAACCTTGTCAAGGTCACGTCCTCTTAATCCTGCACATTTAATATGCATAGAGTGATCGCACAACCAACTGCCAAAAACAGATAAGCAAAACAATTACACAAACAAATATACACAAAGCTGACGCCGCAATTATTTAATTTGTGAAATTGATTGTTTATGAGCACACAACCGAAGCGCGAAGCACAACACGGTAAAGGGGTGAATTATCGAAATGATTTAAAAAAAAACTTTGCAACAAAATAGGCAAGTTAAACGACACAAAATAATTTTTAATTGCGGAGCACAAATAACACACGTCAATCACGTACAAGACTCTCTCTCTCTCTCATCATTACCTATCGATCCGCCATACTTCATTATACCCGTTACTCGTAGAGTAAAAAGGGTATACTAAGTTCGTGCAAATGTATGTAACAGGCAGAAGAAAGCATTTCCGACCCCATAAAGTATATATATTCTTGATCAGCATCAATAGCCGAGTCGATATAGACATGTCCGTCTGTCCGTCCGTCCGTCCGTCCGTCCGTCCGTCCGTCCGTCCGTCCGTCCGTCTGTATGAACACCTAGATCTCAGGGACTTTGCCACGCCCCCTCCCGCCCCCGCAATATGAAAAAAACCTCATATCTTCTACAATTTTAAAAATAGATTGTTTGAACCTTCTAGATATATATTATGATCATCATTACATATCGATCCGCTATACATCATTTTCCGATCAGATGAATGATAGCAAAGTTGCCACCCCCGCAATTTGAAAAATACCTCATATCTCCCACAATTTTAAAAATACATTGTTAAAACCTTCTAGACATACATTTTAATCATCATTACCTATCGATCCGTATTATATCTTTCCTGATCAGATGAACGATAGAAGAGTTGCCACCCACGCAATTTGGAAAATACCTCATATCTCCCACAATTTTGATGATAGATTGTTCGATCTTTCTAGACATATATTATAATCAACATTACCTATCGATCCGCCATACATCATTTCCTTGTCAGATGAACGATAGAAAAGTTCCCGCCCCCGCAATTTGAATTTTTAAAATAGATTGTTCGAACCTTCTAGACATATATTATGATCATCATTACCTATCGATCCGCTAACATCATTTTCCGATCAGATAAATGATAGAAGAGTTGCCACCCCCGCAATTGGAAAAATACCTTATATCTCCCAAATAAATTGGTCGAACCTTGTAGACATATATTATAATATTCCCGATCAGAGGAGTTGCCACCCCAGCAATTTGGAAAAAACCTCATATCTCCAACAATTTGGGCATGTTGTTATCTAATAAAATATTCTTAAATAAACCTTACCCTGAGTAACGGGTATATCGAAGTCGAGCAGGGCCGACTTCAACTTACGCTCTCGTTTTGCGATCAGATGAACAATAGCAGAGTTGCCACCCCCGCAATTTGAAAAATACCTCATATCTCCCTCAATTTGGGCATGTTGTAATCTAATAAAATATTCTTAAATAAACCACAATAAATAAATACAATGTACATTGAACATTTCTTTTAAATTCTGTGTGGAATTAAGTAGCCTTTTAATAGTTCCTTTAAAAATTTGGATTAGGAATCTAGTAGTCCTCCCATAAATTGAAATATGTGTTTTTTGCTTAAGCAGCCTGTTTCGCCAAATGAACTGGTAAAAGTGCGAATAAATTCACATAGTTAGAACATATGATTGGTTACATGCTAAAATGGCTAAAATTTAAGTCCACCAACAGCTCTAGCTTGAAAGGGTTGATTTATTTTGTAAAAATAGCCATAAATCGAGTAATGTCTGACTTCAGTGGCCAATTTTGACCCTTTCGCATGGTCGAGTATTGCGCGTTTAATTTTCTACAGAAGCATTGATATGTGCTCTGTCGATTAGGCAGAGATTAGAAATTATTGCCTATTGTGACCACAAGAAATTCGGGAGGCCAAAATGTACGAGAAATCCGTTTTTCGGCCATATCTTGGAAACAAGAGCTGATGGAACAAATCCAAGGTTGCAGTTTTGTTCAGTACACATAAGTGAATCATAATTTTTATCAACAAGGCTGCACCTCACAAAGTTGGTGATTTTGTTGCCCTGTGTTATTTAATCAAACTTGTCCCTGCTCTGGCCCCATGAAAATCCACAAGAGTTTTTGTGGCAGGAAAATAATTGAGTCGCGGTTGACTTTAATAATTAGAAGAAGTAATTTATTTGGCAAGTAAATCGTTCGAGAAACGAAAATAAAGCTGCGTTTGGACTCGATGGTGTATAAGACAACTAACTTTAATATTTCAACAATTTCTCTAGTGGCGAAACGGGGCGAATTCGCTCAGAGCGACGAAGACGAGAGTTTTATTGCGCTCCCGATCCGCCCTAAACCAACTTATACTAGACTTTAAAAACTTATTACGAAACTTTAACTACTAAAAACGAGAGCGTAAGTTGAAGTCGGCCCTGCTCGACTTCGATATACCCGTTACTCAGGGTAAGGTTTATTTAAGAATATTTTATTAGAGAGTGGGAGAGATGAGTTTTTTTTCAAAATTGCGGAGGAGGCAACTCTACTATAGCTCATCTGATCGGGAAATGATGTATGGCGAATCGATAAGTAATGATGATTTATATATATGTCTAGAAGGTTTGAACAATCTATTTTCAAAATTGTGGGAGATATGGGGTATTTTTCAAATTGCGGGGGCGGGAACTTTTGTATCGTTCATCTGATCAAAAAATGATGTATGGCGGATCGATAGGTAATGATGATTAAAATATATGTCTAGTGGGTTCGAACAATCTATCTTCAAAATTCTGGAAGATATGAGGTATTTTCCAAATTGCGGGGGTGGCAACTCTACTATCGTACATCTGATCGGGAATGGATGTATGGCGGATTGATAAGTAATGATGACTAAAATATATGTCTAGAAGGTTCGAACAATCTATTTTCAAAATTGTGGGAGATATGGGGTATTTTTCAAATTGCGGGGGCGGGAACTTTTGTATCGTTCATCTGATCGAAAAATGATGTATGGCGGATCGATAGGTAATGATGATTAAAATATATGTCTAGTGGGTTCGAACAATCTATCTTTAAAGTTCTGGGAGATATGAGGTATTTTCCAAATTGCGGGGGTGGCAACTCTACTATCGTACATCTGCTCGGGAATTGATGTATGGCGGATTGATAAGTAATGATGATTAAAATATATGTCTAGAAGGTTCGAACAATCTATTTTCAAAATTGTGGGAGATATGGGGTATTTTTCAAATTGCGGGGGCGGGAATTTTTGTATCGTTCATCTGATCGAAAAATGATGTATGGCGGATCGATAGGTAATGATGATTAAAATATATGTCTAGAAGGTCCGAACAATCTATTTTAAAAATTGTGGGAGATATGAGGTTTTTTTCATATTGCGGGGGCGGGAGGGGGCGTGGCAAAAATTTGAAACAAACTTGATCTGCGTGCAGACGATACAAGTCTACACTGAAAAAATGGTAGCTCTAGCTCTTATAGTCTCTGAGATCTAGGTGTTCATACAGACAGACGGACGGACGGACAGACGGACGGACGGACGGACGGACGGACAGACGGACATGTCTATATCGACTCGGCTATTGATGCTGATCAAGAATATATATACTTTATGGGGTCGGAGATGCTTCCTTCTGCCTGTTACATACATTTGCACGAACTTAGTATACCCTTTTTACTCTACGAGTAACGGGTATAATAAAAACAATGCCATCTGCATTAACATATGCGTTAATTGAATTATGCCCTTATTAGAGTGTGCCTCAATATGACTCTTAAAGTTGAGCTTCTTGTCACATATTACACGTTAATATTTAATTTCCGACTCTATCCCTATGGGGGTCCTACTTTTAATGTATAATTCTGGTCTATAATGGTCCTTTGGTCCTTGGACATCAGAGGGTCCATCGTTTTCGGGTTGGTTCTCGATACCGGATAATTTCAGGATTGTGCCACGGTTCTGGCCTTATGACACGACATTAATTGAACGTATTAATAATGCATTAATTTCAGTTGATATTGGTTTTGCGTGAGTGAGAGAGAGATACAAATAAATGTGGAAATTAATGTGCTTTTAATGTGGCATTAACGCGTTATAATTGATTTTCGATACATATTCAAAAAAAAATATCAACTCAAAAATAAATATTCCAATTTCGATAGGCATCGGCCGATAGATTAATGCATTAAATTGTATTTCAAAACAAATTCTTTTATACAAATATTGTCATACTTAATTCGAAATCATTAATTAAAGGGAAAATTGTAACTCGTTGCAATCGCCCATTCGAATTCACCAGTCAACTATTTCCAAAATTTTAAAGGAGACAATCCATGTTGTTAAACAAGAAGTACCTGTCATTTCTATCTACGAGCATGGAATGGGAAAAGAATGCCAAGCATTTCATGAATTTCCAAACTTTATTGTATAATATATGGTGTTAAAATAAGTATTTTGTTAAAAAAAAATACAATTATATTGAAAAGTTGTACAGGCAAGCATTACAAGTTAAGAGAGTTGCCAAAATCGGTTTGTACTATTTCAATTTCATAGATGACAACTCTTTAATTTTTTATGGCTATTGCTGATGCTAGATTAATGTCGTGTCATATAGGCTTTCCTATTTTTATACACTTGAAAAGTGTATATTAATTTTGCCCAGAAGTTTGTAACGCATAAAACTATGCATTTTCGACCACATAAACTGTATATATTCTTGATCAGGACGACGCCTGTCCGACCGTCTGTCTGTTTCTACGCGAACTAGTCCCTCAGTTTTAAACTATCGAGCTGAAATTTTGCACAGAGTTTTCTATTTACTGCACGCAACTCTTATGTCGGAACCGGCCAGATCGGATGACTATATTATATAGCTCCCATAGAAACAGTCGGTCAAAAAACTACTTCTAGTGAGAACAACTTTTTTGTTTTTTTTATCGTAGCATCCCCAATCTTGGTCTTTATTAGTTTTATATGCTTTCACATAATTTTGAAATAATTTATCAGAATCGGATGACTATAGCATATAGCTGACATAGGACCGATTTTTTTTAACTAAGAAAATATTTTTTTGTGGTATCAAATTTTTATTATTAATGATTTCATAATATTAAATATCTGATATCTATACCCTATATATATTTTATTGGTTAAATCAGTTGGAGTAAAGTTTTTCAAGTGTATTAAAACTTCGGCACAGTCGAAATTAGCTTTGCCTTCTCTTTAATTTTGAATGGTCAAAGGAATTATGAAACTCAACTACTTGCTTTTAAATTTTTACTATGTAACAAGGTCAGGAAAACGGCTGGCTGAGGAAAAGGTATGTAACTTAGTACACGAGCTGACATTTTTGGGTGAGACATGAGACGACCTGCTGGTCGCCTGCAACAAATTCAGAGGTCCAACGATGACGCTTTTTGAGTCGGTTCTGTATCCTAGTAGTAACCATTGGCTCATTGGCAAGACGATTCGTGTGGGCCAGAAATCGGTCTCTGTACCAGCACTAGCGGTGCGGTTGAATTACGCAAAACCCAGGAAGCGCATAGCATCCTGCACAGGATTTTGGTTCACATCGTCTTGACTGTTTTGATAGAGGCGTCGCAGACTGTACCTCAGAGGCAGATGCCTATTGTCCACGTTGGAATAATCATTGATTTCACTATTAGCATTAAGTTAAAACAGCCCCGATGTCGCTTTCAGAAGCCAGTTCATTTTGTTGGAGTATTTTGCGATTTTCATCATTAACTGGAGGCCAACCAAGTAATCCTTAGATTCCTCTCTTCGGCGCAGGTCTGGAAATGTTGCAGAACAAAAAGGGTATGAAACATAATCGATATTAAAAGTGTCGAGAATCGGAGAACGTAAAATTAAATTCGATCGAATTTGTTCAAAACGTAATTCGCAAAATTAGGTGAATCGTTTAGCACAGTTGACAGTAATAAAAATATTATTAAAAAAAAATCTAGCTTAAAGCCTGGTTCTCCAGCCATTGGAAATAACGAGGTGTGAGAAAAAAGCTTAAAAACTCTATTTTGAACTCGGATAAGGAAATAATGGTTGATTATTCGCACTGGTGCTCATCTCCTTTCCTGAGTTTCTGGTAGTGGGGACGAAAGCGGGGATCGGGGCTCCTTTGGCGTTGGTTCATCCAAACGCAGTTTGACTACTTTAGTATACTCGCCACTGTTGACGAAAGCTGCGATCCTGAATCACAATTCCAGCACCGATCCTGTACTGCCTAATCCAAACTCATTTGCAAGGAGTTCATCCTTACGCCTGAATGATATCCATAAGCCCATTTCAGAGTCAATAATTCCCTTATCCTGATTTAAGAAATTGGGTCAACGGGTTAAGAATTTCAAAGCGATTTCTACTGTTGCCGTAATTGGCAACATATACATAATTAAACGTATCAAACATAAAAACGTAATCTAATTGTGAGAATGTTTATAAATTTATGTTTAGTTTCAAGTGGGTGGAATAGATGGAGTTAAGAATTTACGTCTTAGGATCGTGTTATCTACAAGGCCACGAAGAGTTCTTCAGTGTAATCATATCGTCCAATCAACTTGCTATCGTCTATGGAGAAAATTTGTAAGGGGTAAAGCTTTACATTATTTTTCTTATGGACACTCCCACTGGCATCAGATTCCCAAAAAATGACTCACAGGACCTCTTCCTTGCAACTTTAGCTGTTGACACGTCCATCATGGCAAGACAATCATGTGTCTACATCGCCACGGACATACTGCAACAGTACATGATCCGCTTTGCAGATAGGCAAAGCTATGGAATATCGAAGTATTCAAACATCACTTTCAGATGAAGAAATGGCCTACAGCTGTTTGAAATTGCAGTAATATCACATATCGGGACGTAATAAAAAACAGTCTGTGAACAACCTTGAACGGATTAGATCTCATCCGAACGTGGCGCCTCCTGTAAAGACTCGGGAATGCCAGGACAATGCTCTGCACCCTGGCTCAGATCGCTTCAGCACCTGCTTAAATAGTTTTCGGTAGGCAACCGTAGCACAGTCAATGTCGGCAGTGAATTTGCTAATGGCAGCACAATTGCAAACACAATTGCGTTTCGACACCCTCGTCGCAAAAAATTATGTTCACGCAAATTTTGTCTTCTTGTTTTCTTCTTGGCTTGAATGAAAAAATTAACAGTAATACTAGCCTACGACTTGCTTATTCCATAAGTTGGACTCGATTCTATGGGCGGGAGAAAAAAGAAAATCAAAGATAGGGTACCGTTTTACCTCTCTAAGTTTCCTATACGGACTCCCTGCTATGTGCTTCTACCGTCAATCTTCATTCGACTTTTGGACCATAGTGAAGGGGTTAAAAACAAAAGTAAATAAAACATTTTTCATAAAGCTTAATTTCCAAAATGCAATTTTCAATAAATTTTTAAAAATTCAGTAAAAAGAGAGGACAAAGCTAACTTCGACTGTGCCAAAGTCTTAATACTCGTGCAAAAGTTCACTCCAACTGATTTAACCTGTAGAATATATATAATATAATATAATATAAATTCATAAAAAAGATAGGACAAAGCTAACTTCGACTGTGCCGAAGTTTTATATATATATTCTACAGGAGTGAACTTTTGCACGTGTATTAAAACTTCGGCACAGTCGAAGTTAGCTTTGTCCTCTCTTTTTTATGAATTTATATTATATTATAAAACTATATACCTCAGGGAAAGAAGTATATGTGCATAGGAATTTTTGATAAAAAATGTATTACAACCAAATCGAATGAACTTGACTTTAATTTTAATCTATAGTACTGATAATAAGAATACAAAAAAACAACAATAACAATTCAATCATTTTATGCTTTTAAAAAAAAATGACTTAAAGAATAAAAGTTCATTCGAAATAAGTATATGCGTATTTTGCATTTATCTGCTTATTTTCTTTAATTTGATTAAACTATGTTGGTAGTTTACACTTTTTTATTAATTTGGTAATAAATGTGCTTTCCATTTGCAGTTATAATCTTATTAAAACGATCAGGCATGGAATCTTCCAATTTTTATACCCGTTACTCATAGAGTAAAAAGGGTATACTAAGTTCGTGCAAATGTATGTAACTGGTAGAAGGAAGCATCTCCGACCCCATAAAGTATATATATTATTGATCAGCATCAAATGTGCCGAAAATTAAATTTTTGTCATCTGAGATCAGGCCTTAATACACTAATTTAAGGAAAAAATATATTAAGTTTTCAGCACGCTCTCCGAAAAATGCACATCAAACCAGAATTGCACATATACTTATTTCCTAAGAAAATGGCGTCCCACCACACAAAATACATGAAAACGGTACTAAGAACGGTGACCAAAGAAGAATTTTGCAAAAGTACTTTAAAAATAGAATACAAATGTACACTTTTGTATACCAACAACAAATGTACCGCCAATTCTATTGAAAAGAAAGAGAAAACCCAGTATGCACATATACTTATTTCCATGAGGTAGATATCAAATATTTATAAATTCGAAATCATTGAGAATCAAAATTTGATTTCGCTACCATAAAAAAAAATTTTCTTAGCAAAAAACACATTTTCCGATCATTGCGATTTTGATAAAGCCTTCCAGAATTGTGTGGAACGATATGAAACTAATATATACCAAGACTGGTGACGTTTCGATGGAAAAGAAAGAACTTTTTCTTAGTAGTATGCTTAAACAAGAACTAGTTTTTGGACCGATCGTTTTTATGGCAGCTATATGCTATAGTCATCCGATTTGTATAAATTATTCCAGAATTATGTGGAAGCCTTTGAAACTAATATATTGTTGACGCTACGATGTAAAACAAAAAAGTTTCTTAGCAAGAGCTTATTTTTGGACCGACCGTTTATATGGCAGCTATATGATATGGTCATCCGATTTGTATAAATTATTCCAGAATTATGTGGAAGCTTATGAAACTAATATATTGGTGACGCAACGATGTAAAACAAACAAGTAAGAAAGTCGGTCAAGCCCGACTGTAATATACTCTGTACCTGTTTGTATGTAACTGATAACTTTAAAGTGTGAGATTTTTTCAAAATCTGGGGGTGGCAACTCTTTCGACTATCGTTCATCTGGTTGAAAAACGATGTACGGGCTCGATAAGTAATGATGTGTAGAATTACCCTAGTACATAATTCGTGAAATTATAAAATTTGTTTATAATTTCCTATTAACATAAACGTATCTATATTAGTCACGCGGGAATCACGCGTGATTTCTGACCGCAGGCCATCTCAATTGCGTGGCTCCTCTAATACTTGGTCTATGCCTACTTACACAAATATCTATTGGAAAGAAGGGAGGGGGAAACTGAAAGCGGCGCAGTCCAGTAAGCTATTGCCCTCTCGCTCTCTCTTTCTCGTAAGTGGCCGCGGTGTTGTTGTTGTCGTTGCATTAAATTTTCTTTTACATATAGCGCCACTATTGTTCATCTGATCGGAAAACGATGTATGGGGGCTTGATAAGAAATGATGAGTAGAATATATGTCTAAGAGGTTCGAACAACCTTACTCCAAAATTGTGGAAGATATTCAGTTTTTTTTAATTTGCGGGGGAGGCAGGGGGCGTGGCAAAAATCAAAACTAAACTTGATCTGCCTACAAGTATAAGAAACATATGTTCCATACACTCGAAACCTCTATCTCTTACCATCTCTGAGATCTCTTCGTTCATACGGACAGACGGACAGACAAACGGACAGACGGACATGGCTATATCGACTCGGCTGTTGATGCTGATCAAGAATATATATACTTTATAGGGTCGGAGATGCTTCCTTCTGGCTGTTACATACATTTGCACAAACCCAATATACTCTGTGTACCTTCGGTACAGAGTATAAAAAGTTTCTTAAACAAGAACTAGTCTTTGGACCGATCGTTTATATGGCAGCTATATGATATAGTCATCCGTTCCGACATATTAGCTGCGTGCAGTAAGAAGAAGACTCAGTGCAAAATCTCAGCTCGATAGCTTCGATACTGAGGGACTAGATCGCGTAGAAACAGACAGACTGACAGACGGACAGGCGGAAATGAACTCAGCTCTTCGTCCTGACCAAGAATATATATAGTTTATGTGGTCGGAAATTCATAGTTTTATGCGTTACAAACTTCTGGGCAAAATTAATATACACTTTTCAAGTGTATAAAAATAGGAAAGCCTATATGACACGACATTAATCTAGTATCAGCAATAGCCATACAAAATTAAAGAGTTGTCATCTATGAAATTGAAATAGTACGAACCGATTTTGGCAACTCTCTTATCTTGTAATGCTTACCTGTACAACTTTTCAATATAATTGGATTTTTTTTTTAACAAAATACTTATTTTAACACCATATATTGTACAATAAAGTTTGGAAATTCATAAAATGTTTGGCATTCTTTTCTCATTCCATGCTCGTAGCTAGAAATGACAGGTACTTCTTGTTTAACAACAGGGATTGTCTGCTTTAAAATTTTGGAAATAGTTGACTAGTGAATTCGAATGGGCGATTGCAACGAGTTCCAACTTTCCCTTCAATTAATGATTTCGAAATTAAGTATGACAATATTTGTATAAAAAAATAAGTTTTGACGAACGGACAGACAGTGTTATGATCCGACCGTCTGTCAAGGGTCCAACTATCGGTAGCCGGCTAGCTTACGGCTGACTCAGGGATGAGTACGACCTCGATAGCTGGACTGGTCGGCTAACAACAAAAAAATTTATATTTTAGATGCCTGTCTCGGCTCACACGCAACACAAAAAGAAATATTTTGCAAAATTAGTTGTTATTTTTTTGCCTGAACACACCCGCCCTGCCATAGGTTGACTTTAAAAACACGGACAACCCCCTGATTTCCACTACACAAATTTACTCTATCATAATTTTCACTTCACTTTTTCTTTCAGATTATTATTCCTTTTTTCAGCACAATATACATATTCTTAAAGACTCCTAACCAGGAGTCCTTTGTCCTCTGGGACAAATACAAAATTAACATTAATAAATAAATAGAACAATAATAATAAGACAAATAAATAAATTAATAAATACTTAAAAACTAAACTCCGCCAGTTTATTTGGTGGTATAAAAACCTGGGGCCACCCAGAGGTGGGTGGCCAATTTTATCCTCTTAAAATTTGGTTTCCTCTAGTGGCCACTCTGCGGGTGTCAGCCTAATTTCGCTTTTGCCGATCTCGGGGGGTGATGTTTTCAAAATCGGCCCTCTGAAGAATACACTCTTATTAGTTAAGCCTACTATCTAAAAATGTACTTTTAAAATCTCTTACCCAAACCGGCAGAATCGCACTTTCTTAAATTTCCTTTTCCTCTTAATCTGGTCGACTGGCAATGATGACTTTCAAAAATAATTATTCTTTCTTCTTCCCAAGTCACCATTCACCCCCAAATCGAGAACAGTTTAAATCCTCGTTCGAACCGGCTCGACTCCAGAACTAGTTCAACTCCGGAACCACAAGCTCGCAGACCTGGCTCGCTCATTGAGTCACTATCATTTTTTTCCATCTCTCCCGCCAAGATTTATAGCCAAAATATCTTAATGTTATTTTTTGTTTTATTTCAGCACATAACAACAGACAGACGGACGGACGGACAAGCGGAAATGAACTCAGCTCGTCCTGATCAAGAATATATATAGTTTATATAATATTTCAATGCGTTACAAACTTCTGGGCAAAATTAATATACACTTTGCATGTGTATAAAAAGTAGTATTATTGTAGCGTAAAGATATTTTAATCAGAATAAAGCGAAATTAAGTTTTGGATACTTACCCAAAATCAATAAAATTATTAGCATTATCAATATAAGTCGTAGAATTTTGCAAAGGAATCCACATGAAAATTGGTTGATTTCACTATAATTGCTTAAAAGGCATATATCATCTATTTCATTACCAGGTGGACAGTTCAAAAGGAGTCCGGAATCTCGTTCAGCATTATAGCTCATTTTTTTACAAACGTTGAAGTTTACATGAGTTTCTAATTTTCCGATGCAGTAACACCGACAACGCCAGACACAGAAGCATCTTGAATGTATTTCAATGTCCATAGACCGTTTTGCAACAACAAAACTATTTGAACGCGACTTATTTCGTTTTATTCGCATCCTTTCCACGCCATTTAAAGTATTAACCTTGATGACAACTGCGAAAAGGCATTCCAAACCAATTATAAGCTTTGAATCAATCCTTTAAGAATTCTCCGGCCGTGCCGAATGGTCAATAACAAGACTTTTAAACAGCACCTCATTGATGCGAGCAACAGGACAAGCAGCAGCATCGCTGTCGCGAATAATGACTAGCACCAAAGGACCAAGACAACCGAGGCAGAGCGTAATAAGCTCCACCCTACTACTCGCAGCGCCAATATGGGCACAGGCGAGAACAGATTGTAGGTACACTTGCTGTGCCAACACGGATTGCGACTATGTCTCCTTCGTGTGAGTTGCGCATTTTACACGACGCAGCATTGGTAATAGCTGGCATCAATCCACAAGACTTCATCGCCGAGGACGCAGCAGAGATCAGGAGGCAATCAATTACGGGTACATTGACAGAGTATAGAGCCAAGATGCATAGGCAAACATTATTAAACTGACAGAAACGGTGGACCAACACCACAAACGGACTCTGGACGATTAGCCTGATTCCAGGCTTAAGAAAATGGCTGGACAAAAGACATGGTCATATCAACAATGTGGGTGCCTTAGATCCACTTGCATCCCGTTCTGTACTCACTGTGTGGGCACAGGGGCAATAGAAGACGCAGAACACGTATGTTTGTCTGTCCGTTGCACACTAATGAAAGAAGTCCGACACTTCGGTTACCAGCTCCCGGTACCGAGGAGGCTTTCAATGCTTTCAACCACACTAAATACACATACCATTCAAGTTTTTTCGTTGCAAAAATCTTAACTTTTGAATCAAATAAGATAATCGAATAATTTAAATAACGAATGAAAGATATTTGTTTAACCTATGGAATTAGTGTTTAAAAAGGGTGCTACGCCTACTGGGCGTCCCGTTGGAATATAGGTGTTAATGTGGAAAAAACACAGCACGAAACTTTCGCACTTCGCAGCGGAAAAACATCTTGACTCACCTTGGACGGGGTCAGGATCTCACATAAGTATACAGTGACATATTTAGGAGTTACTTTGGACAGGAGACTCACCTGGGGGCCCCCTGTTATCCGAGTCTATGTCTCTGTCCTCTTAAAACTTAGAAAGCTGGATTGGCTTTCCCGGCCGGAAAGCGGCCTATCTCAATGCCAAAATCAGACTTTTTAAGTCAATTGTTCTCCCTACTCTTTACTGGGCCATTACATGTTGGTGGTCGGCCTGTAACACTACAGTGAAAAGAGTTGAGGTGTGCATGAGCAAGGCTTTGCGACGAATTTTAAATGCGCACCGTTACGTCTGCAATTCAACTTTTTTTCGGGACTTGGGGATACCATCAGTATATGAAAGTGTTCGGGCAAATTCTTACCTCTGGATATTTGAACGGGCACCTCAGGGACGCATGATTTAATTTGATATTGTGACGTTTGCCTTTTTAGGCAATATCCCATTTTAGTATTAAGTCAGATCAATATCTGTTAATAGCAGGTAATAAATAATGTAACCACAAAACCACAACGTTTATCCCACTGTAACCCGCAAATAAAAGAAAGAGAAAGAAAGAAAGGTAAAAGTTAGCAAACGGCCGACCAAGATTTACATCCATAAAAGCCCGCAGCCGTTAGTTCCGTTATTCTTGCTTCCCACTCTCTCATGGCCCAACATTACGCACATTCGCAGTGTGAACGAAAGCAGGCAACTAATTGCGAATCAGCCTTCGATTTATTTACCTCTCGCTCTCGCCCTATTTGCGTTTGCGCAACACCACGCACACTCGCCACGATGATCGAGCTTGTATGGACCGAGCGGCCATAAATACTTCTGCTGAATATATCGTTTTACATTTTTTTTAATTCTATAAAAATAAAACGAGAAGGCAAAGCTAACTTCGACTGTGCCGAAGTTTTAATACACTTGAAAAACTTTACTATCCTATATATAGGATATAGATATCAGATATTTAAAATTTTTAAATCATTGCTAATAAAAATTTGATACCATAAAAAAAACTTTTCTTAGAAAAACACATTTTCCGACCGATCGGTCCTATGGCAGCTACATGCTATAGTCATCCGATTTTTATAATTTTTTTCAAAATTATGTGAAAGCTTATAAAACTTATATATAACAAGATTGGGAACGCTACGATAGAAAACAAAAAAGTTTTTCTCACTAGAAGTAGTTTTTTGACCGACCGTTTATATGGCAGCTATATGCTATAGTCATCCGATTTTGATAAATTTTATCTGAATTGTGTGGAAACATATAAAACAAATATATACTACGTTTGGAGACGCTACGATGGAAATCAAAAAAGTTTTTCTCACAAATACTTATTTTTCGACCGATCGTTCCTATGGCAGCTATATGCTATAGTGATCCGATTTTGATACATTTTTCTAGAATTATGTGGAAGCATATAAAACTAACATATACCAAGATTAGTGACGCTACGATGGAAAACAAAAAAGTTTTTCAAACTAGAACTAGTTCTTAGACCGATCGTTCCTATGGCAGCTATATGATATAGTCATCCGATCCGGCCGGTTCCGACATATTAGTTGCGTGCAGTAAAAAGAAGACTATGTGCAAAATTTCAGCTTGCTAGCTTTAAAACTGAGAGACTAGTTCGCGTAGAAACAGACAGACAGACGGACAGACGGACAGACGGACGGACGGACAAGCGGAAATGAACTCAGCTCGTCGTCCTGATCAAGAATATATATAGTTTATGGGGTCGGAAATGAATATTTCTATGCGTTACAAACTTCTGGGCAAAATTAATATACACTTTTCAAGTGTATAAAAAGTAATAAAACATAAAGTACCTGAGCATCTCCAAAACCCCAAACCAGCACCAACGATCCTCCGAGCGCAATTAAATAAATCGAATTTATAATTAAAAAATGTTGTATGGTATTTGTTCCGGTATTTATATTTAATTATAATTATGTATATTAATTCAAGCATATCAAAAACAGCTTTATGCTTAGGTGGCAATTTTCTTTGGCCCGTTGTAAACAGGTCGGATGTTAGCAGTAATCGGTTTAACGAAAAGTTTTCCGTGTACGCAGAAGACGAAATTTTTGTGTTTTTATTTTTTTAGCAGCTTCCTTGGATAACTCCCCAATCGATACGAGAGCACTTTTAATTATAGCAGGACATAGAAATAAAATTCTATATAAGGTAGGTGGAAGGTAATACCACGAATATTTAGTAGTAAGTTCTTTGCCAATATTAACTACGAATGCTTTAAATTTTGCAATATTATTATTATAATCTTGAAGAAATCGCTGCAATAATGTAGCACATCTTTCAATTAGGACTTGATCTAAGCCAGTAACTTGAGCGGACAAGTCAGCATTATTGAAACAGCGAAAAAAAGCACAGCTTATCACAAAAACAAAGAACGAAAACAGTGAGGATGCTTTAGACTGAAGGGTAGAACACAGCGATTTTCAAATATTTGCAGCTGAAATTTACACCAAATAATCTGTTGAAATGTTTCATCAACAAAATAAAATAAACACTACATGCTAAGAATTCGCGAGTCATCAAATTTAGTACTGAATACCATTCTTTATAATATTTAAACTTTATATTGACCAAGCACTTTGTTTTCAAAGAGTAATTAAACTTTTCTTTAGACCTTCACTTTCAAGTTGCTCACGCAGCTGCGCACAAATCAGTTTCGTTCTCAGCCTTTTGCAGCTATTCCTAAAGAGACCCGTTGTAGTAAAGCAAAAACAAGAATACATTTTAAAAGATCAACATATTATGAGACATATGGTATTGACCCTTTTCTAGCTAAAATTGTGCCGACACAGTGCGTTGGCTGCGGCAGCAAGACGAATTGCGCATAGGTTTGATCGACGATCGGAGACAAAACCAATTGGTTCGTGCACGTATGGAGAGCGCAGGCGAACAGGGCGCAGGTTTGAAGGGCAATAGATAGGGTAGGACACGATTTGACAGAGATTGGGAAAGGATAGCCTAGTTTGGCAAAAGTAAAAAAAACGAGAAGGCAAAGCTAACTTCGACTGTGCCGAAGTTTTAATACACTTGAAAAACTTTACTCCAATTGATTTAACCGGTAAAATATATATAGGATATAGATATCAGATATTTAAAATTTTAAAATCATTGATAATAAAAATTTGATACCATAAAAAAAACTTTTCTTAGTAAAACACATTTTTCGACCGATCGGTCCTATGGCAGCTATATGCTATAGTCATCCGATTTTGATAAAATCTTCCAGAATTATGTTGACGCATATAAAACTAATATATACCAAGATTGGTGTCGCTACGATAGAAAATAAAAAAGTTTTTCCCACTAGAAGTAGTTTTTTGACCGACCGTTTATATGGCAGCTATATGATTTATTAATCCGATTTTGATAAATTTTCCTATAAATATGTAAAATCATCTAAAACTAATATATTCCAAGATTGGTGAAGCTACAATGGAAAATAATAAAGTTTTTCTCACTAAGACTTATTTTCCGACCGATCGTTCCTATGGCAGCTATAAGATATAGTCATCCGATCCGGCCGGTTCCGACATATTAGTTGCGCGCAGTAAAAATAAGACTCTGTGCAAAATTTCAGCTCGAGTGCTTTAAAACTGAGAGACTAGTTCGCGTAGAAACAGACAGACAGACGGACAGACAGACGGACATACAGACGGACGGACGGACAAGCGGAAATGAACTCGGCTCGTCGTTCTGATCAAGAATATATATAGTTTATAGGGTCGGAAATGAATATTTCTATGCGTTACAAACTTCTGGGCAAAATTAATATACACTTTTCAAGTGTATAAACATACAGTTAAGAGTGAACTCAGAGGAAAGGGAGTGAAAATAAAGAGGTAAAAAACCAGGCTACAAAGAAACTGACGCAGCATAGGGATATTAATCCAATGAAAAATAAAGGTAAATTGATCGTGAAATAAATTAATGGAGTCTGAAACCCCTTTGTGAATTTCTTGGGAAAAGTGTAAAAACAAATCCTGATTTTGCTGTAGATATCCATTGAGTGTTCTTACCCGTGGAAAGTGTAAGTGATTTCTGACTCCTCCAAGTCGTATCCTTGTGGTTTCCACCAAAGGATTCGAACTCGCGATCCTTTGGTTTCACCGAGAATTCTAAATTCTCATCCTGTGGTTTTTTCCGAAGATTCAAGTATACCGAGTATAACTTGACAGCCTTTGGTTTGCACCGAGGAGTCTCTCCCTGATAGGATTCTTCGATCTTTAGCATATTTTCTCAGACTCTGGTTTCCAACCAGGAGTCCCTCCCTGATAGGATTCTTCGATCTCTAGGATAATCTCTCAGCCTCTGGTAGGTTTCTTCGATCTCTAAGATAGTTTTCCAGCCTCTGGTTTCCACCGAGGAGTCAAGGGCGTAGCCAGCTTTCCATAAAGGGGGGGCGGAGGCCAAAAATTCCAAAAAATTTTGTGTGGGAATATCCTGCCGTATACGTAATATTACTTTCTTTTACTTATGTAACTTAATTGGTGTTAAGCGCTTGGTGATTTCTTTCAAATCAGTGAAAATCGTTTTGGTCAGCATGGTTTAGCAAAGAAATAATGGTTGCTTAAGGTGTCGTTCTGTTGTTTCACTAAAGGAAAGTCGTTCTCGAAATCAACAAAAATTTTCATTATTTTAACCTATTTTTCAGTAACCTACAAAATTTTTAATGAAAAAAGAATACGAGAGGGAGATTATTCTAACTATTCTAGGTTAGGTAAGGTTAGGTTAGGGCGGTTGCTGAAGGGGGGAGACCCTTCAACACACTTAGGCCATTGAGTTGGCCCGTTGTGATGCCGCTTGCGGACTCTCTCCGCATCCATTCCTCCTATTTGTGGGGCCTAAAATTTTTACAACTTATTTATTTACTTCCATTGTTGTAGGAACATATTATGGGGCTAGGTCCATCCTGATGCCTTTATGAATCCAGAGATTTGTCTTGGGGATATGACCGAGAGTTCGGAAATATCGGTTAGGAAGTATGAGCCTAGGAATTTCTTTCTTCGACGACTTAGAGCAGGGCACGAGCAGAAAAAGTGTGAGGTAGATTCCACTTCTTCCTCGTCCCTACAGCTTCTGCAGAAGTCGTTGTAGGGGGCACCAAGTCTGGCGGCATGTGTTCCGACCAGCCAGCGTCCTGTGATGGACCTGACAACTGCTGCGCAGTTTGCTCTGCCGAGCTTGCATAGATCCAATGAGCGATTTCGCTGCGGTCTGGCCAAGTCAGTCGCGCTGTCCTGCAGGTACTGACTGACTGCCATTTTTGAGAAGCTTTCTGCTCGAATAGTTCTTTAATGACGAGCCTACACGTAGCCATGGGCATTCCTACATTTTCCTTATCAGGAAGGAGGTTGGTGATAGTCCCTTGTCTCGCGAGTTCGTCTGCTTTGCAATTGCCCTCTATATCCCTGTGACCTGGGACCAGATAAGGCTTATATCGGACTGTTCTGCCATCTCCAGGAGAGATCTGCGACAGTCGCTAACCGATACCGAGTTGGTGGATATTGAGCCAAGTGCTTTAATGGCGGCTTGGCTGTCAGAGTAAATGCTTATTGTACTCAGCGTCTGAGCTGAGTACTGTGCACATATTAAGGCTTCCTTGATCGCAAGGATTTTAGCCTGAAAGACACTACAGTGGTCTGGTAGTCTGAAAGAATAACTGATGCCGAGTACGTCGGAGTATACACCGCCACCCACTCTATTATCGAGTTTCGAGCCATCAGTATATATTTTTATTGATTTCTGCGGTCCTGGCGGACCCTGATTCCACTTTTCTATAGAAGGGATGAAGATGTGGAAGGGGGTGGAGAGGTGTTCTATTGGGATACAGTAGTCAGTGACAGTAGGAAGAAGGGAGTTTCCCTGAAGGATGCTAGAGTGACCGAAGTTGGCTGTGCGCCATTGTTTCGATTCTCTAAAGCGAAGAGCAGAAAGGGTAGCTACTCTGTATCCCATCTGCTCAATAGGGGATATGTTCAGGATAGCATCGAGAGCGTCACTAGGAGTGGTGCGGAGTGCACCAGTGATGCATATTTCAGCCATGCGCTGAACCTTGGAGAATCTGCGCTGCTGGACTGTCTTTTCTAGGACCGGCCACCATACTGTTACTCCGCACAGTAGGACCGGTCTAACTATTGCCGTGTAGATCCATCGAACTATGTTTGGGGTCATACCCCATTTAAGTCCGATAGTTTTCCTACACGCGTAGAGGGCGACGGTAGCTTTACTGACCCGTTCATCGGAGTTCAGGTTCCAATCAAGCTTCCTATCTAATGTGAGGCCTAGGTATTTGGCACTATTACTGAGTTTAAGAGTTTCTCCACTGAGCTTTGGAGGGACAACAAGGGGGATTTTGTACTTCCTAGTGAAGAGTACAAGCTCCGTATTGGATGGGTTAACGCTCAATCCACTTTTCCTTGCCCAGTTGGTTAGGGTTTGAAGGGATGCGGTCAGGCGATCGCATAAGGTTTGAGGGTAACTTTCCCGAGAAGACGATAGCAACATCATCCGCGTACGCAATCACTTTGCAGCCACCCCCTTCCATTGAACGCAGTAGCGCATTCGCAGCTACGCTCCATAGAAGAGGCGAGAGTACCCCCCCTTGTGGGGTACCTCTACTGAGGTGTAAGGGAGTATTCCTTACATTCAAGAGATTTTTCTATAATCGTAACAATTGAGTGCAGAGCTGTCTCAGTAGACCTACCTTTCCGGTAGGCGTGCTGGGATTCTGACAGGTGAGAGAGCGGAATGGTTGCTCTGAGGTGAAGACCTAGAAGTCGTTCCATGGTCTTGAGCATGAAGGACGATAGACTTATGGGCCTGAAGTCCTTGGGGGAGACGTGCAAGGCTTTGCCCACCTTGGGTATGAAGACCACCTTGGTTTGTAGCCATGGTTCTGGTATTATGCCATCCGAAAGAACACCCTCGAAGATATTTTGAAGCCATCTGATGGCTGTTTTTCCTGCATGGATGAGCTGAGCCGGAATAATTCCATCCGTTCCAGGGGATTTGTAGGGGCTGAAACTTCTAATAGCCCAATTAATGTTATTACTTAATAGTAAATTAGGAATGATGGGTGGTCAATGGTCGTTTGGGGATCGTAGTCTTGCTTCGCGACCGTTCATCCGGGAAAGTGATTGTTCATGAGGATGGCTAGAGATTTCTCGCTGGAAGTGGTCCAGGAGTTGTATGGTTTCTTAAGATAGCCTAGGGAGGGGGTTGTCTTGGATAGAATCTTTCGAAGCCTTGCGGCTTTCGAAGTGTCTTCTATTTCACTGCAGAGCTTTTGCCAAGAAGATCTTTTGGCTTCCCTTAGTTCTTTCTTGTAGAAGGAAAGGCCAACTTTGTAGCTCTGCCAGTCCTGCTCGCATCCACTCATTTTTGCAGAGTTGAAAAGACGCCTTGCGTTTTTCTTTAGCTCTCCTAGTGTTGGGTTCCACCCGGGGTGGTTTTTTTGCCCTTCCCCTTCGAGGTGCTAAGGGTACAGGATCTTTTCAGAGCAGTATTGCACGCATTCGTGACAGTGCTGATGAGGGACATCGTACGCTCTGGACTGTTAGCTCCAGTCGGAGGAGTCTCTGGTAGCGTTCGATGAAGGATATCTGAATATTTTGCCCAGTTGGTTCGCCTAAAGTTTCGGAACTGAACTGGTGTAGGTTTAGAGAAATTTATGACTGTTTCAATGTATCGGTGGTCGGAGAAAGAATGATCCTCAAGTACCCTCCAAGACACCACCTGATCTTGAAGGGCGTGGGAAATAAGAGTGAGGTCCAGGACCTCCTTCCTATTTTTGGTTATGAAAGTCGGTTCATTACCTCTGTTGCAGATGACCAACTTAGAAGACAGGATGTAATCAAAAAGTAACTCACCCCGTTCGTTAGTGTTCGTACATCCCCATTGGCTGTGGTGAGCATTTGCATCGCAGCCGATCAGGAGTCCAACCTTCCTGGCCTCGCTATCCGCGATACTTGCTCGGAGAAGTGCGTATGGTGGTGGTCCAAGGTGGTCGTGGGCCATGTAAGTAGCGCTTAGCCTGATCGTCACCGGACCTTCCAGACTAATCGCTGTATTGTCTTCATTACTGAAATTGTTAAGCAAAAATACAGGGAGCCCTTTCTTTGCAAGAATACAGGTACAAGTTTTACCTTGAGTGGGAGCTACTATTAAAGTGTAGTCCGGTGATCTTAGTCCTAGAACCCTGCCTCCGCTTACCCAGGGTTCCTGTATCAGGACTATGTCTGCCTCGTCCTTGGCTAGACGAAGCAGGAGAGCAGCTGCTGCTGCTTTACTGTGGTGGAGGTTTATCTGGAGGATCCGGAAGAACAGTTCCAGAAACCTCACCACCGTCGTGCTGCTTGAGTCGGCGAAGGGGTTTCCAATTAAGGAGTTTTCCTCCTCTTCACCAACGTCCGAGAGGACCACGTGCAGGTCCGTGTCCAGCTCCTCCTCAGCTTCCGAAACGTCGACATCCATCTCCAGATCATGCTCCTCGGTAGTCGATTTTTCTGCTGAAGCATCCGAACGATACACTCGTACTTTTAACCTTCGATAACCGTACTTGACAGTACCGTCCGTCTGCTTTAGCAGATCCACCGATTCCTTGTTGAGGACAAGGATGATCTGGCGTGATGTGCCTGACGGCGCTTCCACTTTTACCACACGCCAGTTGCTCGTGGGTAAGTGAGGGTTGCAGAGCTGGAGCATCTCTAGGATCTCTCCTTTGCTCTCAGTCTGCGCCGATACCCAGACGCGTGCTCGAGGTCTAGCCGGGATATCCTTCCAGTCGACAGCGACTAGTTGGGCGCCCGGGTAGACCTCTCCAAGGGAAGCAACCACACCCTTGAAGATTTCGGACGAGCGGGCATCATCGCACGCGATAACTTTCACGAAGCTTTGATGCCACCCGGCGTCCTCACAAGAGTGTGGAGCTCCCCCGCACGCCTTTGCGTCCTTGAGAAACCGCATCTGTAGCTCTGTTTCTACGATGTTCCATTTTTCGCGAGGGATCTGACCATCCTGGTTGCCTTTGTCAAGGACACCAATGATAATCTTCCCCCTCGCGACCTCCGCGAACGAACGATTCGCCTGCTGCGTTTTCGGACGTTTGGGCTTCGTCCTCGCAGTCTCCTCAGGTGATCGCTGCCGCTTCGCCGATTGCGGGGCCACTTGGGTGCGTGGATTGCTTGGCTGAAAGTCGGGGAGCACGCTCTTTGCCCACTCCATCAGCTGCAGACCCTCCGGAGATGTGTCTGGGTCTCCGTGGAGGTTTCTACCCAGGATAAAGGCCGCCCGACATTTCACCTTGAACGTCGGCTTTGATCCTGTTGTCAGCTTAGAGACAGGAGCGTTGGCAGAATGCCCCCTGGATACCCCAACACCGAGCGTAGTCCCAGATGCACGTTTGCAGGTGGTGTTCCATCTCGATGGTGGTGTATCCCGGGTATTTCCTGATAGGAAGAAAGTCGGTGCATTCACCGGCTCCCCACTTCCAACACCTTCCATCTCGTGACGAAGGATCGGCTCATTAGCATTATCCTTCGTCGGCGCTTGACTGGTGACAGGCTGGCTGCCTCCAGGTTAAGAGGGAATAATATTCCCTTCCGGTTTGTTTTGGGAAGAACCGGGCTCCCCTTTAGATTTGGCAATTGAATTCATTTTGAGTCCCACGAGTAGGCGGGAATGAATGTCACCCACGTCATAGCCCGCAGTGCCGTGGGAAGCCTAAATAAAACTGGAGGTCGGCAGGTATCCAGAGTCCGCATACTTAAGACCAGAGACGCCCCCTCGGCCATTCATCCTTCGGCATATGCTGTTCCACCTTAGATTTGAGACATCCTTGGCAGAGGGTCTGTTTCCAGCCGCCCTCGCGTGGAGAGTATAGTTACACTTCCGACGGTGTATACAGTTACGGCCATACATATTTGATGCCGCGCCTGAATCAGGATCAAGTGCATGCACTGTTCAGATGTTGATTCCAGAATCCCTACGCTGCATCAACGATGCACGTTGATCCCCCTGTATACCTGACGGCTGACGGCCTAACTATTCTATCGTTTGATAACATTTTTCTTACTTGCCTTACTCATGGTACAAAAGTTACTTTTAAAAAAAGTTTTTAAATACATTTTTACATTTTGTCAGAATAATTTAAATGTATAGAATCATTTTTGAACAGCTCTTGAGTATTAATGCAATAACAAAGTTTTTCTATTTGTATGAAGTATTGTGACAAAATAAATTTTGTTAACGATCTGAGCACTAGACTTATGGGTTTTGAGATATAATAGAACAATACATATGTTTAAAATATTTTTTCTAAGTTTAAAGTCAATAAGAATAAAACTCTGAAAGATAGATGTTTTTTTTTTAAGTCTGCCATAAGGGACAGGTCGGGCTTTTCTCAAGAAATGGTTTTTGTGGACTTTGGACACGTTTTCGTAAAAACATGTCAACCGATTTTTCTTAAAATTTGATCCCTCCTTCAATATAGGATATGCTAATGATTAAACGAAGCATTCTTTTTCACAAGGTAACTTCTGGTAATTTGTATTCCTATTTATATTCACATTTATCCCATGTGTTTTGCAAATCGCTTTTAATCCAAAAACGACCCAAATAGTATGGGAATTGGGTCGAAAGCGATTTGTACATAGAACACATGGGTATTATTTTGCTTACAACTTTGACAAAAATTTAAATTTCTTTTCTTTTTAATCTCTTTGTTTTATCACGAGCTATACTCACCTCCTAACAGAAATAAATTGTGTTATTGATTTCAGTTTAATCTATTAACAGTAATCGTGTCCACCGCGTGAAGACTTTTTAGGTGTCTTCGGAAACCAGCTCTCAGTGGTTGAGTTTTCAATATTCTTAAATGAAACTTATGTCCAAGTATATTTTAAATGTTGCTCTTTCTTTTGCAAAAAAGAGTGCATAAATTGATTCGTTGATTAAAATTAAAAAGAAAATGAAAGAAATTAGGTTTTTTTAGACCCTGAAAACAAGTGTAACCCTTTTAAAACCATAAAATTTGTTAATTTAAAAGTGCACGCAACTTAGTGTAAAGCCGTTTATGGCCTTCTGAAATCGTTTTTATTATCAAGAAATTTTTATTAAGTATATGAACATTACAGCTGATTTTGGTACTGAGGATGGTCGAAGATGGTACATATGGGCATTTCCACAGAAAGTTCTACCGAGACCCAATATTAATATACAAGAAATATATTAAATCTTTATGTTTTTAAAGAATTTACACCTTTACTCGGTTGCCATTAAAAGAAAAGGACAAATGTTGATAGTTTAATTTTTGAAAAACTCTCTTGAAATATGTTTTATATGCCGGAACCACCCGGATTGGATACAATGGAATGTGTTTTTCCAGTTCAGCTTGTTTTCAAAGTCAACGCGTCAACGCGCACTCAGTTAAATATGCCTTATTTTTAGTATAAAGAATCGAGTATAAATTCGGTAATTTTCGTTCAAACGTAATTTATTTAAAATATAAGTCTTGAACTCAAATGAAATAAAAATTAAGTTCGGCACTATACCTTATATAAATAAGAAAGCTTTACGAAAGCAAAAAAAAACTTTCCAGTCTTTTTATAAATGTTTCTATTCATATGAAGTATTGTGCCGATTTAAATATTTAACTCATCTGAGTAAAGGCCCTACGACAAGATGTAGGTACCCAACCTCCTCTGGTACCCAGCGAGGAATATCTCCCCTGCTAGGATTCCCTGATCCCTAGGATAGCTAGTAATCCTCCGGTACCCACCGAGGAGTCCCTCTCCGATAGAATAACCCGTTCTATAGGCTACCATGTGATTTTCTGGTTACCACCGAAGATTTGTCATGGGTTGCGAATAGCAATCACTAGACTTGTTATGTAGGCCTGTAGATTTAAATCCGCAATAGTCAGTTTTCACTGTGGCTCTTTGCATTCACAAGTGCCGATGTTTTACTGGCAGCGAGGAGATAGAAACGCTTTGGTAATTTTAACCAAAACGATCAGAGTGACAGTCGTCAAACGAAAGCTGAGAGAAGAAATTGACATTTTTGGTGCTGTGCGGTTTGCTTCCTTTTCTTTTTAATAATACGTGGATAAAGTTTTAAACATATTTAAATATTATTTAAATTAATTAAAGAAACAACTAAAAACAAAAAAAACTATTACAAATAAAAATACTCCCAACAAAGATACTATACGGCTAGTGGATCTACCTTGTGGGCAGTGCGCGGCTTGCAGTTGTGGCAGTGATAAAAAGTAGGGAATTACAGTCTCAAAAATTAAAACAAAAATACAAACAAACCAAACAAATTAAAATTCCGCAGATTTTTTTTGCTGAAGGAGGGAGACCAAAAATTATCGCACACATACGTACATATAACACAAAAAAAAAGGCAAACTTGGGAGTGCATTGACCTTGCCGACACAGCAGCTGACGATCTGCCTAGTTTTTACAGCGAATTGGCTGAATTTTGGAGCACAATCATACCCTTGCTGCCCTACCAGGCGCAAACCAGCAGTACCGTTGGATGTTCCGCTATTGGAGTTTAATTTGTTGTGGTTCATTTTTTTTTTGTTTTGTTTTGGAAATTGCTGTGACTGCAAGAGATAGCTGTGTCTGTGTTAGGGCTATTTTTATTTTACCCCCATCAAAACAACAAAAACAGGTGCAGATAATCCGTCGTTGCTGGCGCCATCAACATAAACGGGTGAGTAAAGCAAATTTACCAATATACAAATATTCTGTGTCCAAATCAAGCTATCCACAAATAAGCAATAAAAAAAACGAGAAGGCAAAGCTAACTTCGACTGTGCCGAAGTTTTAATACACTTGAAAAACTTTACTCCACCTGATTTAACCGGTAAAATATATATAGAATATAGATATCAGATATTTAAAATTTTTAAATCATTGATAATAAAAATTTGATACCATAAAAACAAACTTTTCTTAGTAAAACAAATTTTTCGACCGATCGATCCTATGGCAGCTATATGCTATAGTCATCCGATTTTAATAAAATTTTTCAAAATTATGTGGAAGCATATAAAACTAATATATATCAAGATTGGGGACGCTACAATGGAAAACAAAAAAGTTTTTCTTACTAGAACTAGCTTTTGGACCGAACGTTTGTATGGCAGCTATATGCTATAGTGATCCGATTTTGATACATTTTTCCAGAATTATGTGGAAACATATAAAACTAACATATACCAAAATTAGAGACGCTACGATGGAAAACAAAAAAGTTTTTCTCACTAGAACTAGTTCTTAGACCGATCGTTCCTATGGCAGCTATATGATATAGTCATCCGATCCGGCCGGTTCCGACATATTAGTTGCGTGCAGTAAAAAGAAGACTCTGTGCAAAATTTCAGCTCGATAGCTTTAAAACTGAGGGACTAGTTCGCGTAGAAACAGACGGACAGACGGACGGACGGACAGACGGAATTGAACTCGGCTCGTCGTCCTGATCAAGAATATATATAGTTTATGTGGTCGGAAATGAATATTTCTATGCGTTACAAACTTCTGGGCAAAATTAATATACACTTTTCAAGTGTATAAAGATAGAAACCTACACACAGTAGCAGCATCAGCCAGTTGATCTAAAGTTACATCCAAACGGATTAGGCTCACAGCAAATTGGAGCTGTTGATCATCCCAGCGCAAGAGCAAAAGAAAAATAAATGTCAACAAACGAAACATCGTTTTGCTAGTTTTTTTTATAGATAGTTTTAGATAATTTAAATAAGAATTAAAGGAAAAAGAAACGACATGAAGTCTGTAGGCTAAATAAATATGCATAGGTTTAAGTTACTATAGAGTTTGCAGAATTTGTTTTTGTCGTACAGAAATATGAATTATAAGGAGTTGAAATTGAAAACATAAACAAACATAAACAAAAATGAATTGCTAAGGTAAATCTTTTTTTGGAGTTGGAGTGAAATGGGGGTGTTTGTGTTAGTGGAGCGATGAGAGACACAAGAGAGCAAGAGGTTCGATACAGATGACTAAATGACGGACCAGACTAAATCAGGGAATCAACAACAAATGGCCCAAGTTGGTTCAAGGCCACGCAGAAGCGTGGAAAGGGGTGGGAAAGGCCAAGCCGCCGATCAAACATATGATCAAACCAGAGAGAGCAATAGGTATGCATGTGTGTATGTGTGAGGTAAATATTCAGCCGGGGCTTTGAGTGTGTATGCTTGTGTGAGTGAGTGTGAATGCGAATGTGAGGGTGAATGGGAACTAATATCTTACAGATATTGGAACCTGAGTGAATCTGATGGATGGGTGGGGGAAATAACTATGAACAGGGGGTAAAACTGAAAGCTGGTTTGCGGGCGGGTCGGACAAACAGACTATATATATATATATATTTTTTTTTTTGGATCAAAAGGCACGACACTACAAATAAATGTATTGTTTATGTTTGGGATAGAGAGAGTAGGTGCTGAGGTGGACCACCCCGCATACGGCGAGCCAAGCCGGGCTGCCATCGTGCCAGCTGAGAGCACGGGCCTCCTCAAGGATATAGTAACCAACACAAAGTGCAAGGACAGACTTTTATATTTTTTTTTTTGAGTATAACTTATATTGTTTAGGTTGTTATATTTATATTATTTATTTTATATTTATCTCTATATATAAAAGAGTTTGTCCTGACTGACTGACTGACTGATTGGCAATCAACGTAGAGCCTGAACGATAGGAGATAGAAAGCTGAAATTTTCACAGAAGTTTCCTTATGAGTTGAAAGTGAGCACTAAGGCGGGGTTTTGGAAAATTCCACCCCTAAGGGGTGGAAAACTCCCGGAAAAGCTACTATGGGGAAAATTTTGATTTTCATCCGATTGACTTGAAATTTGGTTTGTAAGTAAAGTAAGCGAAATAATTGGACACCTGTTTCCCAGATTTTGGAAAATCCGCTCACAAGGAAAATGGCCGGAAAATTCTTCATGAAAGAAACTATTTTTCATTCGACTGACTTCAAACTCGGTTTGTGAGGATGTTAAGCAGAATAATTAGACTTGAGATTTGCCGATGATGGAAAATCCGCCCGAAAAGTCGGGAAATTCCCGGAAAATTCCAAAGAGAAAAAACTATTTTTCATCCGATTGGCTTCAAACTCGGTTTGTAAGGATAGTATGCTAAGTAATTGGACATGAGATTTTCAAATGTTGGAAAATCCGCCCACAAAGAAAATGCCCGGAAAATTCTATATGAAAAACTATTTTTGATCCGATTGGCTTCAAACTCGGTTTGCAGCGATAGTATACAAAATAAATTGACATGAGATTTTCCAATGTTGGAAAATTCGCCCCAAGAGTGGGGAAATGCCTGGAAAATTCTATATGGAAAACACTATTTTTCATTCGATTGATTTTAAACTCGGTTTGTTAGGATAGTATGCAAAATAAGTGGACATGAGATTTTCAAATGTTGGAAAATCCGCCCACAATGAAAATACCCGGAAAATTCTATATGAAAAACTATTTTTGATCCGATTGACTTCAAACTCGGTTTGCATCGATAGTATACAAAATAAGTTGACATGAGATTTTTCGATTGTGGAAAATCCACCTACAAGGAAAATGTCCGGAAAATTTTAAATGGAAAACACTCCGATTGACTTCAAACTCGGTTTGTAAGGATAGTATGCAAAATAATTAGACATTAAATTTTCCAATGGTGGAAAATCCAAACGAAAAGTCGGGAAATTCCCGGAAAATTCTATATGGTAAAACCTATTTTTAATCCGATTGGCTTCAAAATCGGTTTGTGAACACATTATAGAAAATAATTAGACATTTGATTTCTCGGTGGTAGAATTTCCGCCCACAGGCAAGAATAATGGTGGGCGTATTTCGGTTCAGTGACAATGGCTATTTGTGAGCCGATCGGGGCCAATTAAATAGGATAAAGTTTTTAGCTTTGCACATACCCACCCTCAAGGTCGGATAATGGGTGCCGGGGTTGGTTTCAGCGTTTGTACGCTTAAGGGCCACGGTGGAAAATAATTCTGATGGTCGGAAAATGGGTGCGGGGGTGGAGTCATTGCCAAACGTTTTTTTCATCATTTTGGCGGCTAAACTGATGGTGGCGAAGCGAAGCGCGCCGGGTTATATACTAGTCTCTATATATATAAAAGAGTTTGTCCTGACTGACTGATTCACTGATTGGCAATCAACGAAGAGCCTGAACGGTAAGAGATAGAAATCTGAAATTTTCACAGAAGTTTCCTTATGAGTTGAAAGTGAGCACTAAGGCGGGGTTTTGGAAAATTCCACCCCTGATGGGTGGAAAACTCCCGGAAAAGCTACTATGGGGAAAATTTGGTTTTTCATCCGATTGACTTGAAATTTGGTTTGTAAGTAAAGTAAGCGAAATAATTGGACACCTGTTTCCCAGATTTCGGAAAATCCGCCCACAAGGAAAATGGCCGGAAAATTTTTTATGGAAAAAACTATTTTTCATCCGATTGACTTCAAACTCGGTTTGTGAGGACGGTAAGCAGAATAATTAAACTTGAGATTTCCCGAAAAGTCGGGAAGCTCCCGTAAAATTCCATAAGGAAATAACTATTTTTCATCCGATTGGCTTCAAACTCGGTTTGTAAGGACAGTGTGCTAAGTAATTGGACATGAGATTTTTTGTTGGTGGAAACTCCACCCACAAGGAAAATGCCCGGGAATACATATTTTTTTAATTGTTTCTCCCTTTTTAAATCGGTATTGTTTGATATTTGGGCGAGAAAAGAAGGGAATATGAACTCGATTAATATAAATAATAAATTTACCAGTATTTTTTGGTTTTATATATTTTTTGTTTTGTTTTTTGGTTTAGTAACGAATATAACCTAGTATTGATTAGAGAGAAATGGGTAACGGGGTTCAAAAGAAAGGGCAAGGGGAGCCAACTTCCCGTATTACACGCAGCTCGGCACTTCCAGAAGACTTTGAGGTGAACACGGCATTTCCTGCAGCTGTAAATCGCGAGCTGCGAAGGCTTCTGGATGCGAACTATATTCCTCCAAGACGGTTCTCGGTACAGGCGCACGCCGAAACTCAAACGTAAGCAGAGCCCAACCAGTCGCTGAGTTTTTGTGGGCAATTGGACAATATAGGGAGCCTGGAGATGGCAGCAAGGTGCCGGAGGAGGAGCAAGGCGCAGTAGGGGGTCTAGCACCAGAGCTAGGAACAGCAGAAGAACACTCTAGTGACATGTCAGAAGGGGAAAAGGAAACCGAAATAAGCAAGATCACAAGGATGGTGGCCGCCTTGTTGCTAAAAAATGATGATTTGGTGAATGCATTTGGGGGGCTTCAGACTCAATTGGTTGGGCTACATAACAGGGTAGTTGATATGGAAGCCTCACGAGATTTTAGTCGACGCAACCATGAGTTAAATTCTTCAATACCAGCTAGACAGTACCAGTTCCCGCAGCAGGGAAATCAACCAGCGCCGCACAGGCAACCACCGCAGGTACAGCAAGGATACCACAGCATTCGGAAGTTTCAGGAATGGATCAATGTTCCGGCCATGGTATGGAGGCATTGCGTGAGTTAAGTCGCCGGAATGAAGAGTCAACTTCGTCACTCACAAGAGCAGCGAATAGCCAATACTCGCGGCAGAGACAGTTTCCTCAAGATGCTATACAGGCTCACCAGATGCAATTTTCGCAGGAACAGCATGGTTTCCGCCCACAAGGGCAGCCTCATGGTGCAGTTTTAGGTAGGAGTCAACTTTCTGGACACGAGTTTAGCAGGTGGGAAACCCCAAGGCCAGCCGGCCTAGATCGCTGGAATATTAAATTCGATGGTTCTGGTCGAGGCATGACGGTCGAAAGCTTTATTTTTCGAGTAGAAAGAATGCAGGAACAGTATGGGGTTTCTACAGCCCAAGTATTCAGAGAGCCATTGTCTTTTAGGCGGAGCAGCGGCCAAATGGTATTGGCAGGTTATTGAAGATCGTGCTGAGGATCAGAGTTTTGATTATATTGCCCTAAAGAGAGAACTAAAGGCAGCTTTTTCCACTTCAGATAACGACTAAGCCGAAATTAAGGATATAATGGAAATGATGCAGGGAATTAATGAATCTTTTGAGGATTTTTACACGGAAGTTCATAACCTGCATTTTAAGTTGCAAAAGAAGATTCCTGAATCTATTTTGTTCGGGATACTCAAAGAAAATTGCAGGGTCGAGAGCAAATGATGAGGCGTCTGGCAAGTCAGAAAGTGCGTACAGCAGATGGAGGAGAGACACCAGTAAGAGTCATCGTGACCCTCCCAATTTTGTGGCATGGCCTTACGAAAGATTTGGAGTTTTTGGTGGTGTCAGCGCTGAAACAAGCATTTTATTTTGGTATTGATTTTTGTAGAGAGATCGGACTGGCCATCATTAATCCGGTAGAGATGAGTGGGGTAAAGACGGATGCTGGCACTAATCGTTATTCCAGTGTCAGCGAAATGGTCGTTTTAGAGGAACCCGAGCGTCCCGAGACAGCGTATGCTCCACATATTCTCACCACTATACAAGAAGAGGAATTGGAAGCTGTAAAACAAACTTTCCCATCCTGCACTGTTCTAGGACTGGAAAAAACAAACCTAGAAGAACACATTATTGAGGTGACCAATGAGGGGATTCCCATTAAGCAACGGCATTACCCCATCTCCCCAGCAAAACAGGCACTGTTGTTTGGAGAAATAGACCGGATGCTCGAGTTAGGAGTCATCAAGGAGAGCAACAGCAGTTGGAGCTCACCTGTGACTTTGGTGTTAAAGGGAATTAAAGTAAGAATGTGTTTAGATGCCCGAAAAGTAAATGAACGCACGATAAAAGACGCTTACCCACTACCACATATTGACCTCAATGATGCATTTTGGCAGATTCCTTTAGATAAAAAGAGTAGAGAGAAGACAGCTTTTACGGTACCGGGACGGCCTCTATACCACTTTACGGCCATGCCTTTTGGATTATGTAAAGCTGCCCAAAGGATGTGCCGACTCATGGACAAAGTCATACCGGCCGCATTACGACAAAATGTGTTTGTGTATTTGGATGATTTGTTGGTATGCTCCCCCACATTTGATACACACATGGAGATGCTGCGTCAGGTCAGTGAGTTGTTGGCAAAGGCAAAGTTAACCATCAACGTTGATAAAAGCAAATTTTGCTATAAACAAGCAAAGTATCTCGGATACGTAGTGGGAGGCGGGTTTATTAAAACAGATGACTCCAAAATAAAAGCAGTACAAGAATTTCCTGACCCAAAACAGTTAAACAGCTCCGCAGGTTCTTGGGAATGACAGGATGGTACAGGCGGTTCATTCAGAACTATGCAGTCGTAGCAGCTCCACTTCACGAGAGTTTGAGTAAGGATCGGATAAAGAACTTCGCATTAGCAATAGAGGAGAAGCAAGCCTTTGAGGCATTGAAGGCTAGTATGGTCTCAGCTCCAGTGCTGATCACACCCGATTTTGCGAAGCCCTTCGTGATCCAATGTGACGCGTCAACTACCGGAGTTGGAGGAGTCCTTTTTCAAGTCGATGATCAAGGGAATGAGCATCCAATAGCTTATATGTCGGCGAAGTTGAATAAGGCCCAAAGAAACTACAGCTGTACTTACCATTAGCAAGTTCCGGCCTATATAGAAGGCATGCCTTTTAAGGTCATTACTGACCACGCCAGCCTTAAGTGGTTAATGGGGCAAAAAGATTTGGCAAGAAGAGTCGCCAGATGGAGTTTGAAACTGCAAGGATTCGATTTTTCGATCGAACACAGATGAGGTTCGCAGAATGCGGTACCAGATGCACTATCTCGTATACATATGGACGAAATGAAATTGAGCACCGGCAGTGGTTTGGATGTGCAAATAGATCTGCAAGATGATGCTTTTAAGTCAGCGGAATACCAAATATTGGTACGAGCAGCAGAGGAGAGGGCCAAGGACTTACCAGATTTATGCACTTCAGATTACTTATTGGATCTACCATCCCTTTATAACCGTAGGATTTATCTTAGTGTGATTTTCCTTCATAAGTTACTGTCAGGTGAAGTTGACTCAAGCACTCTGCTTAGCCTAATAAGTTTTGCGGTTCCGGCACGTGTAACGAGGAATTATGTCCCGATTTATTTACATCCTTGTCTTACAAACTATGCTCATCATGAACCCTTTCGTAACCTCTGTCTAAATTACAATAAATACTACCATCTTTTCTCATTAAACTCTTCTTTGTTAGATGTAAGGAATAATCTAATGTCTAATCTTAATTCTTAAATATTCACTGTAAAGTTTGACTGAGCCTAGTTGAACTATAAATAAATAAATAAGACGGATTTTTATACAAACGGAGTGGTTTTAGAAACGGGGACTCTATGAACGACGATATGATTTGGAAGCTGTGGGTTCCTGCGGAATTAAGAGAGGAATTGCTATGGAGGGCGCATCATGCAAAGGTAGCAGGTCATGGGGGAATCCATAAGACCCTGGCTAGACTGAGACAGTTATATTACTGGCCAGGAATGGTATCAGATGTGCATCGTGATTTTATGGGCCCATATCCACGAGCAAAGGCATGGAATACTGTTGTTTTTGTCTGTCTTGATCATTTCTCCAAATTTGTTTGGTTGCATCCAAAGCGCAAAGCTGTTTCCGAGGAGGTGGTGCGTGGGTCATATTTTTCACCAATTTGGAGTCCCAGAGTTTGTACATTCGGATAACGGAAAACAATTCGTATCTAGGACATTTATGCATTTTCTGGCGAGATATGGGGTAAATCATATAAGGACTGGTTTCTACTCTCCACAAGCAAACGCAGCTGAAAGGGTTAATCGATCCGTGCTGTAAATGTTGCGAGCATCGATTGGGTCAGATCAACGGACCTGGGATATCCATCTTCGCCATATAGCGTGTGCGCTGCGAAGTGGGTGGTACAGTTCCATAGGAATGGAACCGTTTTATGCCATGTTTGGGACCCGCATGGTAACACATGGAACAGCATACCCTGTACTTAGGAAGCTTGGTGGGATTCGAACAGCAGATCAGGAATTGTCCCAAGCTGATAAAATGGACTTGAATAGGCAGAAAGTGTATGCAGAACTAGAGCAAGCCCACAGAAGAGCGGAAAATACCTACAATACCCGCAGCAGAGAGGTCAAATACGCAGTAGGCCAAGTTGTATACCGACGAAATTTTAGGCAGCGCAACAAGGCAGACGGTTATAACGCCAAACTTGGTCCTATTAGGAACGAAAAGGGCAATCGTTGTATGAACTTGGTGACAGCCAAGGCCGCAGTGTTGGAGTTTTTCACGCAAAAGAATTGTTTACAGCATGAGAAAAAATATCTCAGGGTCATGGATAGAGGCCACACGTATGTGCAGGACAGGGATGTATACGGGTCAGGCCACATTGTGTTTTTTTTGCGGACTCATTCCATACCCAAGAGGCATCGATAAGTCCGAGCCTGTTTTGTAGGCCTGTAGATTTAAATCCGCAGTAGTCAGGTTTCCCTGTGGCTCTTTGCATTCGCAAGTGCAATGTTTTACTGCTGTGCTGTACTGGTGCTGTGCGGTTTGCTTCCTTTTCTTTGTTGGTGCAAATTAATAAAAATAATAATACGTGGATAAAGTTTTAAACATATTTAAATATTATTTAAATTAATTAAAGAAACAACTAAAAACAAAAAAAAACTATTACAAATAAAAATACTCCCAACAAAGATACTGTACGGCTAGTGGATCTACCTTGTGGGCAGTGCGCGGCTTGCAGTTGTGGCAGTGATAAAAAGTAGGGAATTACAGTCTCAAAAATTAAAACAAAAATACAAACAAACCAAACAAATTAAAATTCCAAAAATTATCGCACACATACGTACATATAACACAAAAAAAAGGCAAACTTGGGAGTGCATTGACCTTGCCGACACAGCAGCTGACGATCTGCCTAGTTTTTACAGCGAATTGGCTGAATTTTGGAGCACAATCATACCCTTGCTGCCCTACCAGGCGCAAACCAGCAGTACCGTTGGATGTTCCGCTATTGGAGTTTAATTTGTTGTGGTTCATTATACCCTTGCAGAGGGTATATTAAAATTGTCACGATGTTTGTAACGCAGTGAAGAAAGCATTTCCGACCATATAAAGTATATATATTCTTGATCAGCATAACGAGCTGAATTCATTTCCGTTTGTCCGTCTGTCCGTCAGTTTCTATGCTATCTCCTCCCTCAGTTTTAAAGCTATCTTGACCAAACTTTGCAAAAAGTCTTTTAATACAAATACGCTGCACATTTGTCGGAACCGGCCGGATCGGATGACTATATCATATAGCTGTCATAAGAACGATCGGTCGAAAAATAAGTCTTTGTGAGAAAAACTTTTTTGATTTCCATCGTAGCGTCACCAATCGTAGTATATATTAGTTTTATATGTTTCCACACAATTCGGAAAAATTTCATCAAAATCGGATGACTATAGCATATAGCTGCCATTTAAACGGTCGGTCAAAAAACTACTTCTAGTAAGAAAAACTTTTTTGTTTTCTATCGTAGCGTCTCCACTCTTGGTATTTATTAGTTTTATATGCTTTCACATAGTTTCGAAAATTTTTATCAAAATCGGGTGACTATAGCATATAGCTGCCATATAAAAGGTCGGTCAAAAAACTACTTCTAGTGAGAAAAACTTTTTTGTTTTCTATCGTAGCGTCTCCAATCTTGGTATATATTAGTTTAATATTTTTTCACATAATAACGAAAAAATTTATCAAAATCGGATGACTATAGCATATAGCTGCCATAGGACCGATCGGTCGGAAAATGTGGTTTACTAAGAAAAGTATTTTTAAGGTATCAAATTTTTATTATCGACTGTTGATGTTTAGCCGGCTCGAGGTCAAGAAAAACAATTTAACTTGTTTGTGTTTTTTTCTCCGATATATTTCGGCTGCGCTTCGGCAACCGTCTTCAGGGACACTACAAAAAAAAATTAACCAATTATTACATTAAAATTTATTTAACACATTAAATATTTAAAAAACAACAGCGAACATATTTACATACATTTTATAACACGTCTGTACCGTCTGACGTGGAGTTCTTTACTAAATTGGTATTCGTCAAAAGATGCCTGTAAATGTGGGCAACATTTTCCGTGTCCGTTTTAAAGTTCAGTCTATTGTCTGTTGGTGTGTCTATTATGTGTAGCATTTCAAGAGTAAAGCGTTTGCTGTAATGGCTCTCCTGTTGTAAGATTGTTGTTGCGCTGAAGTTCGGTGCGTGGTCACTCTCCATACAGTGTGTCGCAAGCGCAGTCTTTTGTATGGTTGATTGATGCCGATGAACAGCGCAGTCAAAAAACTCCAACACCCACCAAGACTGCTCACAAAATATGTGGACGACTTGTTTGCCATAACGAAGGAAGACCAAGTTCAAAATACACTGGAGGCACTAAACTCATTCCACAGGAATTTAAAATTTACAATTGAGTTGGAAACGGATGGGAAACTACCCTACTTGGATTGCACAATTAATAGATATGGAGACAAGCTTAAAATCAAGTGGTACAAAAAGCCAACAGCATCAGGACGAATCATCAACTATTTTTCTAAACATCCCAAAAGTATGATTATTAATACAGCACTTGGCTGTATTCAACGGATGTTGAACATAAGTGACGAAATTTACCACAATGACATAATTTATGAAATCAAACAAATTTTGACGAACAACGACTTTCCAAGGAATATCATACAATCACTCATTGAGAGGAACAAAACAACAAAATCAAAGGTGGAACGAAAACCAAAATCATACCGATCACTGACCTACGTTCCAAAACTCTCGGAACGGTTTGCAACATCTAATTGCTTCAACAAACAAAATATACAAATAGCCCACAAACCCACAAACACAATGAAGAACTTTTTTAACAAAACAAAGGCAAAAATTGAAACGGCGGATAGAAGCAACATCATTTATAAAATTTCCATGCAACGGAAATTTGGAGAACACATGCAAAAAATTTTACATTGGTACAACAAAATCAAAATTAAAAACAAGGATATCTCAACATAAATCTGACTACAAACTCCGGCATCAATCAACCATACAAAAGACTGCGCTTGCGACACACTGTATGGAGAGTGACCACGCACCGAACTTCAGCGCAACAACAATCTTACAACAGGAGAGCCATTACAGCAAACGCTTTACTCTTGAAATGCTACACATAATAGACACACCAACAGACAATAGACTGAACTTTAAAACGGACACGGAAAATGTTGCCCACATTTACAGGCATCTTTTGACGAATACCAATTTAGTAAAGAACTCCACGTCAGACGGTACAGACGTGTTATAAAATGTATGTAAATATGTTCGCTGTTGTTTTTTAAATATTTAATGTGTTAAACAAATTTTAATGTAATAATTGGTTAATTTTTTTTTTGTAGTGTCCCTGAAGACGGTTGCCGAAGCGCAGCCGAAATATATCGGAGAAAGAAACACAAACAAGTTAAATTGTTTTTCTTGACCTCGAGCCGGCTAAACATCAACAGTCTACAATTTAGAAAGGTCGCTAAATATCTACTTTTACGAATAACGGAAGGCCCGCCGTAAGCATAACAACCACACCAAGATGGGATATGCAAAAATCAAATCCAGCTACACCAATTCTAGACCAATTATTAACAAATTTCAGCTAGAAACCACAAAACTAGCCAAGCTGAAGTCTAGCATTAAATTTTTGTTAAAGTGCCATAAATCTAAACTAATTCCTAAATTCATCAGCAACACAACCAAATGTAAGAACATATTTCCTAACAACCACGACTTACCGACTGACATAAACCAAATACTTACTCGACATACATACATGTTTCACACGAAAATACTAGGTCTACTTATTAAATATAAACATAACATAATCAAGAAGCAAAACGAAGCAGTGAAAAAACAACAACAAAGGTAGAACAGCTGCTCAGTGCAGACGATGCAGTAGCATTTTTTGAGAGTGAGCAGAACATCTGTAACAACCTAACAACAACACTGAAGAAACGGCAGGAATTGAAACATGAGAGACTGCGCAAAGAACGGAACGAAATCTTTGCTCACAACAACAAACAAAAGGAATGGTTCGTGAACAAAACGAATGCTGAGTTCCCGCCAGACATACAAGCTTTGCTTGCTAAAGGCCCAAAGTTCGCGTTACCGGTGGACAACAAGAGTTTTCCTCTCTTCAAATATATCGCAGACGGAGAGGAATTAGTTCAAACTCTGGACGACAAAGAGCAACAAGAATCAGCGCGAACGAGTTTCTCTTTATTAATCAAAGATTCTACATGCAAAAACAGAGAGAGTACAAGGGATCGGGCAGTTCTGGACACAGTGGAACAGACACGGAGGTTTCTGAAGAAAAATTACCAAGTTCTTATTTTGACGTCCGATAAAGGAAACAAGACGGTTGCAATGGAGAAGGAGGAATACAAGAACAAGATGATGGACATTCTGGGGGACATGTGCACATACAGGAAATTAAGACAGGATCCGACAACAAGACTACAAAATAGAAACAACAGTTTGGTGGACCAACTGTTTAAACTGGAGCTAATTTCAAAGGCCGAAAGGAATAAGCTCATGACAAGCACGGCGCTACCACCCAGGATATATGGATTACCGAAAATTCATAAAGAAGGAACCCCCCTAAGGCCAATTTGCTCATCGTTGGGATCACCGTCCCATGGATTGTGCAGATTCATCATAAAAATTTTAAAGAACATCACAGCGGACTCTATATACAATGTCAAAAATTCTATTGAGTTTAAACAACGAACTAATAATGTCCTCATTTCTGAAGAAGAAAAATTAGTGTCGTTTGATGTAGTTTCCTTATTCCCCAGCATTCCAATCGATCTAGCATTAGACACAATTAAACAGAAGTGGACACTAATACAAGAATACACAAAAATACCTAAACAACTTTTCATGGATATTTTAAAGTTCTGCATTATGGATAATAGGTATTTCAAGTTTGAGGACCACATTTATACTCAATTAAAAGGCATGCCAATGGGATCCCAAGCATCACCGGTAATAGCGGACATCGTTATGGAAGAACTTTTGAACAGCGCAGTCAAAAAACTCCAACACCCACCAAGACTGCTCACAAAATATGTGGACGACTTGTTTGCCATAACGAAGGAAGACCAAGTTCAAAATACACTGGAGGCACTAAACTCATTCCACAGGAATTTAAAATTTACAATTGAGTTGGAAACGGATGGGAAACTACCCTACTTGGATTGCACAATTAATAGATATGGAGACAAGCTTAAAATCAAGTGGTACAAAAAGCCAACAGCATCAGGACGAATCATCAACTATTTTTCTAAACATCCCAAAAGTATGATTATTAATACAGCACTTGGCTGTATTCAACGGATGTTGAACATAAGTGACGAAATTTACCACAATGACATAATTTATGAAATCAAACAAATTTTGACGAACAACGACTTTCCAAGGAATATCATACAATCACTCATTGAGAGGAACAAAACAACAAAATCAAAGGTGGAACGAAAACCAAAATCATACCGATCACTGACCTACGTTCCAAAACTCTCGGAACGGTTTGCAACATCTAATTGCTTCAACAAACAAAATATACAAATAGTCCACAAACCCACAAACACAATGAAGAACTTTTTTAACAAAACAAAGGCAAAAATTGAAACGGCGGATAGAAGCAACATCATTTATAAAATTTCCATGCAACGGAAATTTGGAGAACACATGCAAAAAATTTTACATTGGTACAACAAAATCAAAATTAAAAACAAGGATATCTCAACATAAATCTGACTACAAACTCCGGCATCAATCAACCATACAAAAGACTGCGCTTGCGACACACTGTATGGAGAGTGACCACGCACCGAACTTCAGCGCAACAACAATCTTACAACAGGAGAGCCATTTCAGCAAACGCTTTACTCTTGAAATGCTACACATAATAGACACACCAACAGACAATAGACTGAACTTTAAAACGGACACGGAAAATGTTGCCCACATTTACAGGCATCTTTTGACGAATACCAATTTAGTAAAGAACTCCACGTCAGACGGTACAGACGTGTTATAAAATGTATGTAAATATGTTCGCTGTTGTTTTTTTTAAATATTTAATGTGTTAAACAAATTTTAATGTAATAATTGGTTAATTTTTTTTTTGTAGTGTCCCTGAAGACGGTTGCCGAAGCGCAGCCGAAATATATCGGAGAAAAAAACACAAACAAGTTAAATTGTTTTTCTTGACCTCGAGCCGGCTAAACATCAACAGTCTACAATTTAGAAAGGTCGCTAAATATCTACATTTTTATTATCAATGATTTAAAAATTTTAAATATTTGATATCTATAGCCTATATATATTTTACCGGTAAAATCAGTTGGAGTAAACTTTTTCAAGTGTATTAAAACTTCGGCACAGTCGAAGTTAGCTTTGCCTTCTCGTTTTATAGATAGTTTTAGATAATTTAAATAAGAATTAAAGGAAAAAGAAGCGACATGAAGTCTTTAGGCTAAATAAATATGCATAGGTTTAAGTTACTATAGAGTTTGGAGAATTTGTTTTTGTCGTACAGAAATATGAATTATAAGGAGTTGAAATTGAAAACATAAACAAACATAAACAAAAATGAATTGCTAAGGTAAATCTTTTTTTGGAGTTGGAGTGAAATGGGGGTGTTTGTGTTGGTGGAGCGATGAGAGACACAAGAGAGCAAGAGGTTCGATACAGATGACTAAATGACGGACCAGACTAAATCAGGGAATCAACAACAAATGGCCCAAGTTGGTTCAAGGCCACGCAGAAGCGTGGAAAGGGGTGGGAAAGGCCAAGCCGCCGATCAAACATATGATCAAACCAGAGAGAGCAATAGGTATGCATGTGTGTATGTGTGAGGTAAATATTCCTCATTCATTTTTTTTTCCCAATTTATTTAAATTTAACTTTTATACTTACTTTAAAAAATTTTTTTCTTTTTTTATTTGAATTTGATTTCCCGGCGCGTGAAGTTGTGTTGCTTAAATATTCATTCTTACATTTTTTGTGTATAATATTGATTTCGGTATTTTTTTCGCATCTATATTTTATATTTTCTTTATCTTACTTTTTCAATTCATTCCAATACGTATTGTTACTGATATTAACTATATAATTTTTTTTTTTTTTTATTTTTTTTTTTTTTTTTTTTATATTTATTTTAATATTTATTATTTTGTTTAATTATATTTTATTGATGTAAATAAATGTAATATAAGTATAGGTATTGTGAAGTTGAATAGAATTGGGGAAACCAATGAACAGTGAATCTGATGGATGGGTGGGGGAAATAACTATGAACACGGGGGTAAAACTGAAAGCTGGTTTGCGGGCGGGTCGGACAAACAGACTATAATATATATATATTTTTTTTTTTTTGGATCAAAAGGCACGACACTACAAATAAATGTATTGTTTATGTTTAGGATTGAGAGAGTAGGTGCTGAGGTAGACCACCCCGCATACGGCGAGCCAAGCCAGGCTGCCAGCGTGCCAGCTGAGAGCACGGGCCTTCTCAAGGATATAGTAACAAACATAACAGACTTGAAGGTAATCTTGTAAAGAACCCGGGCGAGTCCTGAGTTGTTACCTCGGCAGAGAACTACCTTACAATATTATGTTAATTTTACTAGCTTGGAAGTATACATTTTGTGTGCGCAGTATCTCTAATAAATTTACATATTGTTATCTCTTCGGTTTTTAAAACTTTATTATTGCCGGATGGCCTTTATATTAGTTGAGCCTGTGAGTCTTATATAAATACCTTTGGTTCTAGTTTACAATTATTAGGGTGCTTATAACTAATAGCCTGATTCCATTAGCACATATATGTACATTTGAAAATATTTAAATTCCATAGCATATATACAGTGCCGCTCAACTGAATAGGTTTGAAAAATCTTTCTTACATTTTTCCCTTTTTCTTTGTTCCAATTGAATTTTTTTCTATCTTTTCTTTTTAATTTGAACCATCATTTGTTTACTCATTATATGCAAAAAAAAAGTAACGGGACAAATGCAACGGTAATTCAGAATTTTGCTTCATTCACTGAAATTCACTAAATGTGTGCTCTATTTTTGGCTCATCTGAATAGGTTTGACACTTTTGACTTCACTTTTTGATTGACTGCGTGATCGAATAGAGTTGAATTCTTTTGTGTTCCAAAATTTAAAACAACTGAAATCAGTTTTTTGTAAAATGGGCCGCGGAAAACCTTTAACCGATTTTGAAAAAGGTCTAATAAAAGGCTATATTGAATCTGGCTTAAAACACTATGAAATAGCCAAGAAAATCTGTCGAAGTCAAAACGTTGTGAGTAATTTTCTCCGTAATGAAGTAGACTATGGGGGAAAATGAATGGATGAAAAAAGTATGCAACAACAGCATCGGAGAGGCGACTTATCCTACGAACTGCCTCAAATTCCCACCTTTCTGCTGGTAAAATTAGGGAAGAATGCGGCGTAAATGCTAGTGTGGCCACAGGAAAACGAATTATTCGAAGCGCCAAACACTTAAACAGATTGAAAATAAAAAAAAAAACCACCTCTCAATGATGCTCGTAAGGAATCACGACTTCGATTTGCCCGAGAACACATGACGTGTAACAAGGAGTGGAAGATGGTGGTCTTCTCCGACGAAAAGAAATTCAACCTCGATGGACCGGATGGCTAAAATTACTATTTCCACGATATGCGAAAGGAAGAATGTTTTTAAAGTCGTCATCACACTTGCGCAGGTGCAGTAATGGTGAGGGGAGCCATATCGTTTTATGGAACAGGCGAGCTCCAGTTTGTCACCTCGAAGATGAACGCAAATGTGTACAAGACTGTGCTCCAAAAGGCTTTTCCGCAGATTTCGGAGATTTATGGTCAAATTCCATGGACGTACCAACATGACAACGCTCCCATCCATACCGCTCGGGTTGTAAAACAGTGGATTAAAGACCAAAACGTCAAATTGCTCGAGTGGCCGCCTTACTCCCCTGACGTTAACATTATCGAGAACATTTGGGGACTTTTTTCCAGGAGAGTATACGAAGGAGGAAGACAATTTTGTGACTCTGGGACCCTAGTTGAAGCAATTAAAAAAGCCTGGTCAACAATTTCACTAAATAAAATTGAAAAATATTATGATTCCTTACCAAACCGTATGTTTGAAATAATTAAGAACAAGGGTGGGCATACCAAATACTAAATAATGCTAAAACAGTGTCTTTGCTTTATATACTTTTGTTTAATAGTTTTAGTGGTCAAACCTAGTCAGTTGAGCCAAAAAAAAAATGGAGATTTTTTGTTATGTTTTTGAAAAATAATAAAAATGATATAAAAACAAAACTAATAGAACAGAAACTTTGCTATTTCACAAATGACTGATTTCTTTATACAACAAAATTTATTTGACATAAATCGGAGTGCTATACAGAGATATAACGTTTCAAACCTAAAAAAAAGTCAAACCTATTCAGTTGAGCGGCACTGGCTACAATCAAAAACTGAATGTTTTACTACATGCTTGCATCTAATGTTTCAGTCTTGCTGCTTCGAAAATACTTTTATACGGCAGTTGGATCAGTTGACAATCGTCAGTATCAGTGACCTCATATCGGTCGTTCGGAAGAACTCTATTTAAACTTTCTCCACGGTCCGGCAGTGAAATCAACATCGCAAATGTCGACAAATTCATATATATTGTACCGAGACGGTGCCTTGTGTCTGAATGCATACATAGCTCCATTTCGTTCTTGGTACTGCAGAATGTACTCGCTAGATTCTTGGGGGTGGGCTTCTAAATCACATGATTTTCCGGAGCAAAACTTTTTATCTAAATACTCAGTCAATTCGCATACTATCGATCCCCGTTGATCACAACCAAACAGTAAAATGCAAGGACTTCTACCAGTGCTCCATTGCACGGAGTTGTTGATGGCAAACTCTACTCGGGTGAACAACTTGTACCAATCAGCTTGATTGAAGGGTTCGGAAAACTTTCCAAGCATGGAAGTCAATACACGGTTCACGAGCTCCACTTGACCATTAGCCTGCGGCGCTGCTGTCCCTACTTTAATATGCTCGATACTACGGGCCTTCAAGGAAATCGGCAAATTCATACGACGTAAAACAAGTACTTCTATCGGAGCTAATTCTTCTAGAGCGACTATAATATTTAAAGTACTTCTCTAAGGAACAATTCACATTTTTAGTACTAGTAGAGCTTACCAGATACAACTTAACAAATTTAGTGAAAGCATCGATTACCACTAACAAATGCTTTCGCTTAGAATTTACACTCGGTAAGGGACCCATGTGATCTATTTGAATCGGTATTGGCCTTTTCGGAATACTATGCAATGTTCTGTTATGTATAGCTTTCGGGACGGAATGTAATATGGATGGCAGGCAATTCTGAATGAACGTTTTGACTTTGCTCTTCATGGATGGGAATCAATACTTTCTTTTCAGATCCTTAACGCACTTATCAGCGGCAAGGTGTCCTGTTTTTTCGTGACACTTTCATATTAGTTCGTCTTTCATCTGGTTTGGTGCATACAAGCACAGCTTTTCCTGATTATTCCTTCGATACACAATTCCATCAATCAAATCGAAACCAGCGACTTCACCCTTTTCCAAGATTTCTTTCATCTTGCGCAACTCTTGATCTCGCATCTGCTCCGTTTGCAACAATAAGACAATATCCAGTGGTGTTGCACCAACTACTCCTATTACACTATTTGATATCTGACGGCCTAGCGGAATCTACCGGTCTAACGGGATTCATCTGTCTAACGGGATCACACAGTTTAACGGATTCGAACGGATTAGCGGCAAGGCACGGAGCATCAGAAGTATTCATACTTTCGGGCTGAGTAGCACACGGGTCACACGTTTCTTCCAGGACTTTATTTAAAAATTCTGTTTGTCTGCTTAATGCATCTACGTGCGGCATTTTTGGGCCTGGCCGGTGAGCAATCAAATAAGGGTAATTCTCCAACTCTAGAGAGCATCTGGCAAGACGGGGACTTATCAATTTTTTACTCAGAGTCTGCACCAAGGAGTTACAATCAGTAGCTATCAGAAATAGTCTATGCTTGAGGTATACACGAAATCGGTGTAAGGCGTAAATTATGGCTAACGTCTCCAGTTCAAAACTATGATAGCGCGATTCGGCAGCCTTCGCTTTTCGGGAATAAAAGAAACCCGAGTGTAACTTGTTATTGGTCTGTCTCCGCATCAACACTGCCCCGAATCCATGAGAGCTTGAATCCGTATGCAGCTCTGTTTCATACTAAGGATTAAATATGGGCAAGACAGGCGGGCTGGCTAGGGCGGATCTTAACGTTATAAATGCGTCTCTTTCCAACCTGCGCATGGGGAACGGGGAGCAGTTCCGTTCCGTCTTTCAACTCGCGAGAAATGCGGCACGAATATTCGGATATAGGAGAACAAAACCAAACATGAATGCAACGATTTGCATTTCTCGTATGGCCTGTTGGTGCGTACCATTAGGTAAAACCCCTTGGATACTAACGTCGTACCCCAAATAATCGATACGTTTCTGCTAAAAATTTCTCTTTTAAAAGTTAATCTCTATATTAAATTCCAGGAGACGACCCAACAACTTCATTAACACCCGAAAGTGTTACTCGACGGTGCTGGTGGCCAGGATAACATCATCCTGTATATCACAAGTTGGCCATCCCTAACCATATCCTCCAGAACCGTAGATATAAATCTTTGAATAACAGTTGGACCATTCTTAGGTCCAAATGACATTCTTAGATATTCGAACTGCCCATCCGGTATCACAAATGCAGTGTATTTATTATACTACTCGTCCACGCCAAAGTGGTAGAAGTTAATTTTCCTCTTACAGAGAATACTCTCTTCCCTTCTTGTGGTAAGTGGTAACGGGAAATTATCACGTACTGTTCTCTTATTAAGTCCACGGTAATCTTGGCACATTCTACTTGTACCATCCTTCTTTCTCACTAATACGACCGTTGACCGTACTGGCTATTTATCATTTTTCGGTACTCCTGCATCTTGTTAAGGCCAAACTCATTGCCCACATTTACTACCCCATCATCCGGAATCGCGGCACAAACTGTTTTCAATTCTGACAGCCATTCTTGAAACAGCTTACTTTCAGCCGTAGATGCATGCACATTTACAGATGGCTCTTTGCAAACTCTAATCAAGTTTTCAGGGTTGGAAATATTATAAAAAGTACAGAGCTTGGCGAATAGAGATACACAGACTAATTTGTTTACTAAGGAAACTATATTGTTTTTCAATTTTAAAGTCTTTTTCCACATTTTTCAATATTTTTTCTCATTACAAGTGTAAGGCTTAATTCTTTTACAACATCTCTTCCAAGTAGCAATGGCGTAGGTAAAATAAAGTCAGGAATAACAAAAACTTTGATTTCATAATACTTATTTTGAAATAAAACAAGACATTTGACTTTTCCATGTGTCAGAATAGGATTTCCACTAAAGCAGGCCATCCACACGAATTTGTTCGATTCGACGAAATGTTCGTCGTTGGTGGTGGTGTTCGTTTCCATATTTCGAGATCGACGTTTTGTTCGAGAAAAATATAAACGTTTCTATTAGAGGTGCGCGCGTGACGTGATTTTACCGTGTCACGACGTGATCGTGAGTAAACTCAGACTTTCGTGCGTGTGCATCCGTGATCCGTGCGTGTTAAAGTTTTCCTTCGTGAATATAAGTTATGAATTATTCACGAATTTTTTTTTTTATTTGCTTTTGATTTTGTGAATCCGCTGCTCGCCCCATGATACATACAGAGGGCGCAGTGTGGCCATGAAACCCACAATGAAATGAGGTTCGCTCTTGCTTGCAAGATCGACATGCAAAAACGGGGGTGGTGGCCCAGTCCCGGCCAAGTCATATGCTACCAGTAGAAGAGTAGAAGAGCGCATTCGTGTTTTTAACAAGTCATAGCTTGGTGAATGGGTGAGCACAAAAAACTTGATTTTAGAAGTCGACTGCAGCACTCACCCACACAACCATAATATTCTGTCCTCTCCATTTGGGCGGCCTTATCGGCCACACACTTACATACACACAAACGTTGACTCTCACTTTCGCGCTTCCAGCAAAAACCGCCACAAATACGGACAAATTTCTGCATGTTTCATGGCCACACTGATAAGTATACCAATAGAAAATACGTGATTTAGCAACATTTAAGGTATTGGAATGGAGTTAAATGACATTTATATGACAAACTGGTACGGGCACACTGAAAATAAATGCAAAAAACTGCTAACGTCTGATTCCAAGAATTAAGCATTTCGTTTGAGTTTACCAATTGCAGCAAATCTGCTTTTAATTTAAACTATGAGTGAAAAACTAAAAAACGAAATAAAAATTAACATTATCAATGGAAATCAAAGATATAAGTCGGTGAAACCACAAAACAAAAGGAGTGATGCATGAAAAAGATGTTTAATTTTGGAAATTTGTGGCAATTGTTGAAAAATAAGTTTTGGCATGATCTTAGTGTGGCACAGGTGGGTTGTTGCGACACAAGGAGCAAGTGAATTCAGAATTATACAAGCACAATCTAATAAGCTTCCAATTAAAAGTTGGGCGAAAAAGTTAAGAAGAATATTGCCTTAAAGCAGCTGCAATTATTGCCAAAAATATGCGGCTGGTGTGTGATACAGATATATATAATTGCGTTACATAAATTTTTTATAGGGATGCATTTTTATCGTGCGTGATCATTCGTGACGTCTCGTTAATCGTGAGTGAATCGTGCGTGACGCGAATAGCTGAAAAAATTCCGTGCGTGAATCGTGCGTCAAGATATTTTTATTTCGTGAATCGTGCGTTACGTGATGGAAAAATCGCTCACGCGCGCACCTCTAGTTTCTATCTTGGCTGTGTTCAAGCGAACACGTTCGACAATGGATGTTGGATGTTGGCACGAACATTATTGTGAAAAGTCGCGGAATGGGTGAATTTTTGACGTCGGTAATGACTTTTCTCCAATTTGTCATACTTCTTAAGCTGTGGTATTAAAGATCTACTCGGAAAGTTTACTGGGCTTCCGGTATCTAATAGTGCAAAAATATTAATATCGGCGCATCTCTTACCAGGTATTCTTAAACCTAATACTTGAATAAACGACTTATCACTTAGCGACTCTAAATCCTCGCTAGTACTCAATGCGACGGTTTTAATGCGTTTTGGGCACTATTTGTATTGGTGGCCATCCTCAAAACAGTTGAAGCAACCTCCCTCCGGTCTCTTGGGCCGTTGCCACTGCTTACTCATCGTTGCTTACTCACCGTTGCCACTGCTTACACTCGTGTCGCACGTTAGCGGCTGTGCCCCTCGGTCGGTTGGGCGGGAGGTGGGCTTGCTATTTTGCCTGGGGTTCGCGCGTAACAGGCTACGGCTTGGTGTCGCTTGGGCCACTTGAACGTACTGTGCATCGTACGTCAACGTCCTAATTACTCATATGCCCCCTCTGGCGGAAGTTGAAGCATCTCATCTCACAGGGCGTGGTGCTCGAGCCAGCTGCAGGCGCTCGGGCAACGCCAGGTGCTTGAAAAACGGGTGGCCTGCGCGTATTTTTGGATTGTACAACCTGGTATCGCATCATCTTTTGGCGCAAGTCGGTCAACGAAACACAATAGTATAGGTGGCGGCACAACCAGTATTGTCTTTAAGGCCGTCCACGATGTATTTAATGACATCTGAGTCTTCCAAGTCACCCTGTTGGGATAGGTTCCGCATAGCAATAAAATATTGCGGCCTTGCAACTGCTTCACGATTTCGTGGTTGGACATTTTTACTCCAAACCCTTAATCCAGGGAATCACTTAACGCTTTCCAGGTAGTAGTTTTTTGTACATCATGTACTCCTTAGCGGATCCTCTAAGTAAACGGTTAGAAAGCTCGCGAATCCACACATGGACCGCCAAACAATCATCTCCAGAAAAGGCCGGTACTGTATTTTCTACATCCTTGAAATCTATACGGGTGCCTTGATCCAATACTGCGGCCTTCTTCTCCAACTCGGCAATTTTTATACCCTTTACTCGTAGAGTAAAAAGGGTATACTAAGTTTGTGCAAATGTATGTAACAGGCAGAAGGAAGCATTTCCGACCCTATAAAGTATATATATTATATATTTCTGAGCCGTAGTAAGCTTTGCAAACTAGCAGCTTTCACGTGAGTACGAAAAAGCTCCGTTTAACTCGATCGCAGTTAGTTCTAGTAAAAGAATTTTATAACGCAGAGCACCATGTCTGTTCGTCACTCGCCGACCAAAGTGGTAGACACTGAAGCCCTATATAGAAGCCAGCCAACAAACAAGCGTGTAAGAAGCAACTCTACTCCCGAAAAGATAGCTGCGCCGGTCCAAATGGTCTCAATATCAGATCTTAAGGGTTTTTTTGCATGTTCTGGACTTAAAAGTTAAAAATATAGCCATAAAAAATGATTTATCTGAAATCGCCGTCAAAATTGACGCCATCCAACAAGAAAACATAGTTTTAGAAGAGAAATTAGGAGCTCTTGATAAACGCTGTGTAGAGCTAGAAGAAGCGCTTAAAACGAAAAATCAGGAATCTGACGTGCAAGCAAGGCAATTAGAAATGCTGACGAAAAAAGCAAACGAAAAAAATGTAATTCTGCACAAAATCTGCTCTGGCATTCTTAGAAAACCAGAAAAGGCAGCTACAGTAGGAGCATGGAAAATAGGACCAGCAAGTGCACCAAAGGCTATGATTATTGTAGAACTTCGTGAGAGGGACGATGTTATATCAATACTAAAGGCATATAAGACGCTAAATGCCAAAGGTATAACTGCCCACAGAGACTATCCGCCTGCAACAAGGGAAAAAATATGGCGTCTGGTCAAGATCAAAAACGAACTGCCCAAACATGAAAAACTGAGAGCCAGCATCAGGGGTGATAGCCTGGTTATAAATGATAAAAAAAATTTCATTATCATCAAAATATTCATATGTGTGGAGGACAGAATGGAGAGGCTGCCTTAACACAGCTTTTATCTTCTCTGCAAGTTAGGATGGAACCCCAAGAGCCCATAGCATCAGGTTCACAACAAAATTGTCAGCCAAAATAACATTAATAATAGCTTTAAGATATTAGCCTACAATATTGCAGGCCTTAAAAGTAAACTTAAACAAAAGAAATTTTATGATTTTTTGAACGAATTTGATATTATATTTCTGTTTGAAACTTTTGTCACCACTAGCGAAACCATGTATGAAAACTACTTAGATAACTTTTCAAACCACTGGATTCCAGCAACGCGAACAGCAACAGTAAGCGGTCGAGCAAGTGGGGCAGTCTATATGCAGTAAAAAAAGAGTTTGCGTGTCACCACCGCTGCTACTTTGAAACGTTATATAACCGTACTGTAGTTAATATCATGTCCCACAACATCCCACTGTATATCATACCAGCGTATCTAAACTGCAATAAATGAATCGTAGACTTCGAGGATCTGCAAGATTGGCTGTGCGTTTCTGATTGTGAAAACATCATGCTCGTTGGGGACCTTAATGCAAGGATAGGACAACATTAAACTCTTGCTGAAAAAGAAACTTTGTCATCATGGCACAGTGTTACCCCTCGAAAATCAAAAGATACGATGTCAGACAGTAAAGGAAAAAAACTGATCGAGATGGCTTTAAATTTTAACCTACTGACACTAAACGGGAGGAGACCTGGAGATGCTGAAGAAGAATTTACTTTTTTCGGGGGACAAGGAAGTTCCACAATTGATTACTGCATGGTCGGAGGCAAATGGGAAAATGCAGTGGAAGACTTTGCGGTCGGGACTGAAATTTTCTCCGATCACCAGCCTATCTCTATCTTTGCCAACCTGGACGAAACGCCAACAATAAATGAAGATACGTACCTACTGCTGCCAAAACTGCGTTGGATCGACTCGCTTAAAGGAACATATTTCACTTATTTGCAGGGAAACCATCATGTTGCTGTTGCTGAACAGGAAGAAGGATAGTTGGTATGGAACAGATACTAAAAACCATAAAAGATGCGGCTGTGTGCATGCAAAAGCCGCGAAAAAGTTTAAACAACCATGGTTTGACACTAATTGCGAATCAGCAAGAAAAAAGTCTTTCCAAATGCAACAACAATTTCGCACCGATAATGATGCAAGGACAAGAGCAGGATACCTGAAAGCAAACATAAGCTACAAGAAGTTATGCCTAAAAAAGCAAGCAGCGTACTACCTTCGTCTTGAGCATAAGATAAATGCAATAAGAGATAGTAAGACGTTCTGGACAGTGGTCTGAAGAATAAATGGTGTTGAGGCCCGAAACCCCATTCAAGCTTCGGCACTGGATCTTGCCGCACATTTTTGCGCTCTGCTTAATAAACCAGCCTTCCCAACTCTATCAGTTGAAGACCTCCCGTTCATTGGCACTGCAGCGCTGGATGCTCCTATGACTTCGACGCAATATCATTCGATAGCAATATCAACAGCAAAGAGAAACAAGGCACCTGGTGACGATTGTGTGCCAGCTGAATTTTTTAAATATGCCACGCCCGAGCTTGTAGATCTGCTGACGGTGGAATTCAACTCCATTTATAATACAGGAGCAATGCACAGTTGCTTCCAAAAAAGCATAATTTTTCCTCTTTTTAAAAAAGGAGAACGTAGTTGTGAAATTATATGCATCTGTCTTACTCAGACGTCTCACAAATTGGGTTAATTCTCATGATATCCTCAGTGAATTCCAGTCGGGTTTCCGAAGCGGCTACTCGACAGTTGACATTTCTTTGCGCTCACATCCGTAGCGTCTCATTTTCATACTCGTAAGAAGAAATTGTATCTATGTTTCATAGATTTTAAAGCGGCATTTGATACAATCAACAGGTGAACTTACTTATTAAGCTGCATGCCCTGTCAGCCATACTAAGCCTTTACTCTGGAAATATGGTAGCAATCAACATTGGTGTAAAGCAAGGCTGTCTGTTGAGCCCTCTGTTATTCTCACTATTCATAGACGGCATTAATTCATGGCTATCTGGTGGTGTATAGTTTGCTGGAGTAAACGTTGAAGCCCTCATGTATGTCGACGACTTGGTATTGATGGCGAGTTCACCTAAAATGCTTCAGGTCATGCTAAACAAACTTTAGTGTTATTGTCAACACTGGAGACTGCAGATAAACGTGGATAAGTCTAAGGTGCTAGTTGTGTGTGATGTCAGAGGTCGGCCAGCAGCGGACGAGAACTGGCAACTCAACCACTGTGCAATAGAAAGGGTAAATAAATACAAATATCTTGGCGTTACCATAACCCAGAATCTTTATTTCGATAGTCACATTGTGGAAAAGCCCGCTGGTTCTAAGATTGCCATAAATAGTACCTGGAAGTCTCTGTTTGTTAAAGAAAATGTTCTTCCAAGTACTAAATACAAAATGTTCAAAACAACGGCAGCGACAGTGTTGCTCTATGCTTCTCAAATATGGGGCATTAATCAATATGAGAATGCTGAAAAACTCCAAAGGTACTTTATAAAAAAAATCTTTAAATTGCCATTCAATACTCTAAACTATGCCATCCACTTGGAGACGGACATCCCTGTACTGTTTCTGGAATCTCTGTGCTCGCATTTTGCGTATATATGTAAAGTAATGAATATGAAGTCTGACAGATTACCGAAAATAATTTTATTACATATGCAAAGGACATCGTCGCAATTTTTTTGACAGATGGAAAGCGCTAGCGGTGGAACAGCGTGTGGAGCTTAACATTGGAAACGCAGCTTCTTGGAAACAAGCTCACGAAGCAATCCTTTTAAGAATTCACCGAATCCTTTGAGAGGAATTTTAATACGTTTTTATATTATTAAAAAATTCAAAAAACAAAAACAAAAAAATCTTATATTGTAAATCTAATTATAACTTGGCTGACGGCAAATTGACATTGTCAAAACAAACTACTTTTAAAAATTATCTATGTAATTAATATGTGGAAAAAATTTGAATGTATGAATAAAAAAACCACTACTACTACTACTATTCTTGATCAGCATCAATATCCGATTTGATATAGACGTGTCCGTCTGTCTGTATGAACACCTAGATCTCAGAGACTATAAGAGCTAGAGGTACAATTTTTTCAGTGCCCACTCCCGCCACCGCATTTTGAAAAAACCTCATATCTCCCACAATTTTGGAGCTAGCTTGTTTGGACCTTCTAGACACATATTTTAATTATCATTGCCTATCGATCCGCAATACATCGTTTCCCGATCAGATGAACGCTAGAGGAGCTGCCGCCCCCACAATTGGGAAAAGACCTTATATCTCCCACAATTTTTAAGATTGATTACTCTAACCTGCTCACTTAATTCAATACCGGCATAACTCAAAAACCACAATTTGTGAGTTAATGATGCAGAAATCTTTGCCTTTTCATAATCTTTTTTTTTTTAAAATTTTCATATAGCTATCTCTTATACTCTGCGAGTATCAGGTATTAAATTAAGTGAGCGATTTCTTATCGATCCGTCATACATCATTTCCTGATCAGATGAAGTATACGTAGGTTGCTATATATATTTCTGGCCTAATAATAAAAACGCGAATATTTATGATCAAAAATGGGTTTATTGTTTTTTAAAGTATTCTTCAGCAAAATTTATACACTTTTGCATGTGCTCAAACCAATTGTCGAAGCACTTTTTCCACTCCTATTGAGACACCTCCAAAACATGGTTTTTGAACTCTTCAACAGCATCTTCTGGCGACGAGAATCGTTGACCACGCATTTTTCCCTTGAATTGCGGGAATAAAAAGAAGTCATTGGGTGCCAAGTCAGAGCTGTACGGCGGATGACCCATCAATTCGACGTTTTGGGCGGTTAAAAAGTCGCTGGTGTGAGCTGATGTGTGAGAGCTCGCATTGTCATGGTGCACAGATCATTCTTCTCTTGTTCTTTTTTCGAATTTCTCCGAAGACTTCAGGCAAACAAATTGTGGTGTACCACTCAGAATTAACCGTTCTACGTTGCTCAAGCGGAGCAGTCGCCACATGACCAGATAACCGAAGAAACAGGAGACCATTTGCTTGGAAGTGCTTTTTCCTCAAACGACTTTCGTTAGATTTGGCCCGTAGGTCGATTGCTGTTTTGTTTCGGGCTCATAAACATAGATCCATGATTCGTCACTTGTGACGATCATATAAACGTCTTTTGAAACACCGCGATTATATTTTTTCAAAATTTCTTTGCACCAATCCACACGAGCCTTTTTTTGAGCGATTGACGATCTTGCATTATCAGTTCACGTACGGCATTAATGTTTTCTGGCACAACGACTGTTTTCGGACGACCTTCACGACCTTCGTCTTCGAGGGAGCGTTGCCCGCGATTGAATTCATTAAACCAATTTATCACAGTGCTATAGGATGGTGCTTCAACGCCATACAAAGATTTAAGTTCATCGTTGCACTCTTGTCGTGATAATCAACGTCGAAAGTTGTGAAAAATGATTGCACGAAAATTTTCACGAGTTCCATTTTTCTGCCGAGGTAAATTTTTGATTAATCGTTAATCGATATCAAACGTGGTCACACATGAAAGAGTTGTATGGAGCTTTTATCGATAAAAGTCTAAACTTTTTTTGGGAAAAGGCCAATTGGTCCTAAAATGGCTTGAAGTGACCTAGGCCAGAAACTTAAATAGCAACCCATGTTGTAGAGTTGACACCCCCGCAATTTGAAAAAGACCTCATATCTCCAACAATTTTGAACATAGTTGATTAGAACCTTTTAGACATATATTATAATCATAATTACTTATCGATCCGCCATAAATAATTTCGCGATCAGATGAACGATAGTAGAGTTGTCCCCGCAATTCGGAAAAGACCTCATATCTCCCACAATTTTGAAGATAGATTGTTTGGACCATTTAGACATATATTTTAATCATCTTTACTTAACGATCATTTCCCGATCAGATGAACTTTATTGAAGTTGCCACTCCCGCAATTTGAAAAAAAAAAACGATACAACATACACAGTTTCACGATCAGATGAACTATCGTCTAGTTCTAAGCAAATCAAATAATTACGATGGTCATTTTGTGATTTAATAATATATTTTTAATAACCTTTCCCTGAGTAACGGGTATATCGAAGTCGAGCATGACCGACTTCAACTTACGCTATCGTTTTTTTTAATTTCGCCAAACTCATACGGGCGGTATAAATAGCAAGTTCGCTCGCCACTAAAGCCAATTCATATTGCTCATTAAGAGGCTCTGCAATGGTCTCACCATCCAACTCGTCATTAGACTGAATCCATGTCGCTTCCGCACACGCACATACATGAACATGTTCTCCGATGCGCTGTGGTTCTGCCTCGGTAATCTGGCCAGATTCTACGACTGGCAAGGTGGTACTACTCTCGGCCAGTATAATCTTTGCCAGAGTACGTAATTCGTAAAAAAAAGACGCCTCGCTACCAACAGGCTTTTTGTGATCAGCCAGCAAACTCCAGCAACTAGTGCTTTGTTAATTTAAATATTTCGGCGTATTTTATGAAATACGAGGCATTTGGGCATACTCCACACCTGATTTGTAATATCTTCAGTTTTTTAAACTTTATAATTGCCGGATGGACATTATTTTATTAGATTTAGTTTCTTTATTACGTCTTCAAGCTTCTTTTGGCGGCCACGCTAGGTATTAGAGTGACCAGCCGGTGAGTCTTATATAAATACCTTAAGTTCTAGTTTACAATTATTAGGGTGCTTATAAATAATTAAAAAGGATGATTGTTTATGAAACTAGTTTAATTTAATATGGAGTTTACAATAAAAAAAAATATAATGCTTACATCGGCTCCGGCGATGGTTTAGATCCCCTTGCAGTTTATTAAAGACGCTACCATAGATAACAGAAAAGTTTGTCTCACTTTAACTATATTGGTGACGCTACGAAGGAAATCAAAAAAGTTTTTTCCAATAGAACTAGTTTTTGGACCGATCGTTCCTATGGCAGCTATGTGATATAGTCATCCGATCCCGCCGATTCCTACAAATGTGTTTAAAGACTTTTTGCCAAGTTTGGTCAAGATATTTTTAAAACTGAGGGATGAGATAGCATAGAAACAGACGGACAGACAAAAATGAACTCAGCTCTCGTCATGCTGATCAAGAATATATATACTTTATGTGGTCGGAAATGCTTCCTTCTATGCGTTAAAAACATCGTGACAATTTTAATATACCCTCTGCAAGGGTATAAAAAACGATTTACTAAAAATGGTCTTGTAAAACTAATTAACATTAACTTAATTTATTAAAAAATATAATTTTAAATTAATAGTTCTAAAGTGGATATTGTTAATTTTGTTTAAAAATGTTGTCAATCTAGGTATTCATATCATTAGTACTTAATAGATCTAAAATTGTTGGTGAATATTCGTCTGTTAATTCGTCAAGTATTCTAATGTATCAGAGAAAGGAGATAAGGGGATCAGAGGAGGCCGACAACATGTTGTAAAGGTCCGTGTTTTCTTGATGTCGAGATATTTTGCACGCGTTCGCATAAATATACCTGTTGTAGTCCTTTTTTTAAAGTCCTTCTGATTTATAAGTTGCACAATATGGGATTACCTTCAAAGTTAATCACATTAAAAAAAAAAGCTTACAGGCAAACAAGGTCTGTAATATGGACAGGATTAGCGACATCAGAGTCATTCGAAACCCATTCAGGAGTAAAGCAGGGGTATCTAATGTCGCCATAGTGATATTATCAGACGACATAGAAAAGTAACAGTCGATTACACTAGTTTACAGCGAAAAAGACCCATTGAATCCATTATTTTTTAATGATGTATTTTGGAATGCTGTACTCAAAAATGAATTTCAAAAAATTTTGTATGGATACGTTTTTGAGTTAGAAATTTTTTTTAGTTTTTCGGTAGGTACCCATACCTTTTAAGCCATATCTCGAGTTACAAACTATAGATGAAGTCAAGCAAGGGATTAATCAAAAGTTTATGCAATTCCCAATAATCTAGTCGAAGAACATTTTCCAATCGGTTTAGTAGTTTTAAATTAAGAAGCTAAAATATTTCGGAAAAAATTATTTTTTCTCAAAAACATGAAAAATTTGATTTTCTAAAATCTGTAAATGGTTGAAAATAAAAATCAAAAAATTGTTTTTCTTTTATTCTTACAAATTGCCCTATTACGAAGAAAATAAGGTGTTGATGACGAAAATCTGTGGATAAATAGCGAAGTTCTAAGCAATTGTGTGAAACAACTAGGGGTCAAATTTGACTATTTTACTTTGCTTTTTGCTTAAAGCTTGGTATTGAGTAACTGCGAAATACTCGCGAAATCAGAAACTCCATATAAAAAAAACGATTTCGCTCGATTTTCGCTGGTAGCCGTTTCACGAGTTGGTACACAGAAATGTTGCGAAAAGTCATATCGATGTTGCAGCGTTGCCACCCGATGCATACCGTGTCACGCAATAGTTAATCGATAGGTCATTATTTCGATAGTGCGAAATATATCAAAACCATATTTTTCGCAATCAGCTCGGTCGAAATATACAAGTGTGTGGCGCGAGGAAAAACAAGTGCATAACAAAGTGGCCCTGATCAATTTAGTCAAAGAAAAACCTGTGCTGTAGGAGCGCATACACGAGTAGCATTCTTATACAGGATTGGTCAAAAGCGTCAAATATAGCTACTGCCCTTGACAAGGAAGGTTAATAAAGTGATTCCGTGTTTGTAATGGATGAGCCACATAACTCCAGAATGGTCGAATTTGGGATTCGTTTGTTGCAACTCGCACATCGCTATTGTAACAATAATTGCGGCATCTCTGTTTGTCTCTCTGTTTGTTATCCATTTGAAATTTATTTTGTAAACAAAACTCCTAGAGGTGGGTAGATTTGAAACTAGAGATGGTGGCAACTTTTCGCACTTGCTATCGACGAAATAATGTGCAGAGATTTCGCACGATTTTCGCAGTTACTCAATACCAAGCTTAATGTAAGAGTTCCAATAGAAGCCAAATCACAGAAAAAAAATTAAGAGCAAGGCCAAAAACGAAGAAAAAAAAAAAATATTTTCTAATCTCTCTATATATAAAAGAGTTTGTCCTGACTGACTGACTCACTGACTGACTCACTGATTCACTGATTGGCAATCAACGTAGAGCCTGAACGGTAAGACATAGAAAGCTGAAATTTTCACAGAAGTTTCCTTATGAGTTCAAAGTGAGCACTAAGGCGGGGTTTTGGAAAATTCCACCCCCTAAGGGGTGGAAAACTCCCGGAAAAGCTACTATGGGGAAAATTTTGTTTTTCATCCGATTGACTTGAAATTTGGTTTGTAAGTAAAGTAAGCGAAATAATTGTTCCCTGTTTCCCAGAATTCGGAAAATAGGCCCACAAGGAAAATGGCCGGAAAATTCTTCATGGAAAAAACTATTTTTCATCCGATGGACTTCAAACTCGGTTTGTGAGGATGGTAAGCAGAATAATTAGACTTGAGATTTTCCGATGATGGAAAATCTGCCCGAAAAGTCGGGAAATTCCCGGAAAATTCCATATGGAAAAAACTATTTTTCATCCGTTTGGCTTCAAACTCGGTTTGTAAGGGTAGTATGCTAAGTAATTGGACATGAGACTTTCAAATGTTGGAAAATCCGCCCACAAAGAAAATACCCGGAAAATTCTATATGAAAAACTATTTTTGATCCGATTGACTTCAAACTCGGATTGCAAGGATAGTGAGCAAAATGATTGGACTTGAGATTGTCCAATGTTGGATAAACCGCCCGAAAAGTTGGGAAATTCCCGGAAAATTCTATATGGAAAAACTATTTTTCAGCCGATTGGCTTCAAACTCGGTTTTTGAGGATACTATGCTAAGTAATTGGACATGAGATTTTCAAATGTTGAAAAATCCGCCCACAAAGAAAATACCCGGAAAATTCTATATGAAAAACTATTTTTGATCCGATTGACTTCAAACTCGGTTTCCAAGGACAGTATGCAAAATAATTAGACATAAGATTTTCTGATTTTGGAAAATCCGCACGAAAAGTCGGGAAATTTCCGGAAAATTTTATATGGAAATAACTATTTTTCATCCAATTGGCTTCAAACTCGGTTTGTAAAGATACTATGCTAAATAATTGGTCATGAGATTTTCAAATAATGCAAAATAATTAGACATGTGATTTTTTGATTGTGGAAAATCCACCCACAAGGAAAATGGCCGGAAAATTCTATATGGAAAACACTATTTTTAATCCGATTGGCTTCAAAATCGATTTGTGAAAATAATTATAGAAAATAATTATACATTTGATTTCTCGGTGGTAGAATTTCTGCCCACAGGCAAGAATAATGGTGGGCGTATTTCGGTTCAGTGACAATGGCTATTTGTGAGCCGATCTGAATAAAATTCGTTTTGTAAGATCTAGGGTCAGAATAAATGGAAACACGTGTATTTTTATTTCGGGAAGTTCACTGCAAAGGTCGGATTATGGGTGCGGGGGTTGGTTTTTAGCCAATATGTATTAAATTTGGTTTGAAAGCTCTATGGGCCAATTAAATAGGATAAAGTTTTTAGCTTTGCGCTTACTCACCCTCAAGGTCGGATAATGGGTGACGGGGGTGGTTTTAGCGTTTGTACGCTTAACGGGCCAAGTAGGTGGAAAATAATTTTCTCATTTCTGATGGTCGGAAAATGGGGGCGAGGGTGGTATCATTGCCAACGTTTTTTTTCATTATTTTGGCGGCTATACTGATGGTGGCGAAGCGAAGCGCGCCGGGTTATATGCTAGTCTCTCTATATATAAAAGAGTTTGTCCTGACTGATTCACTGATTCACTGATTGGCAATCAACGTAGAGCCTGAACGGTAAGACATAGAAAGCTGAAATTTTCACAGAAGTTTCCTTATGAGTTCAAAGTGAGCACTAAGGCGGGGTTTTGGAAAATTCCACCCCTAAGGGGTGGAAAACTCCCGGAAAAGCTACTATGGGGAAAATTTGGTTTTTCATCCGATTGACTTAAAATTTGGTTTGTAACTAAAGTAAGCGAAATAATTGGACACCTGTTTCCCAGATTTCGGAAAATCCACCCACAAGGAAAATGGCCGGAAAATTCTTCATGGAAAAAACTATTTTTCATCCGACTAACTTCAAACTCGGTTTGTGAGGATGTTAAGCAGAATAATTAGACTTGAGATTTTCCGATGATGGAAAATCCGCCGGAAAAGTCGGGAAATTCCCGGAAAATTCCAAAGGGAAAAAACTATTTTTCATCCGATTGGCTTCAAACTCGGTTTGTAAGGATACTATGCTAAGTAATTGGACATGAGATTTTCAAATGTTGGAAAATCCGCCCACAAAGAAAATACCCGGAAAATTCTATATGAAAAACTATTTTTGATCCGATTGACTTCAAACTTGGTTTGTAAGGATAGTATGCAAAATAATTAGACATAAGATTTTCCGATGTTGGAAAATGCGCCCGAAAAGTCGGGAAATTCCCGGAAAATTCCATATGGAAAAAACAGTTTTTCATCCGATTGGCTTCAAATTCGGTTTGTAAGGATAGTATGCTAAATAATTAGACATGTGATTTTTCGATTGTGGAAAATCTACCCACAAGGAAAATAGCCGGAAAATTCTTCATGGAAAAAACTATTTTTCATCCGATTGACTTCAAACTCGGCTTGCAGCGATAGTATACAAAATAAGTTGACATGAAATTTTTCGATTGTGGAAACTCCACCCACAAGGAAAATGCACGGAAAATTCTATGTGGAAAAATCTATTTTTTCATCGGATTGACTTTAAACTCGGTTTGCAATCATGACATGTGATTTTTCGATTGTGGAAAATCCACCCACAAGGAAAATGACCGGAAAATTCTGTATGGAAAACACTATTTCGCATCCGATTGACTTTAAACTTGGTTTGTAAGGATAGTATGCAAAATAATTAGACATGAGATTTTCCAATGTTGGAAAATCCTCACGAAAAGTCGGGAAATTCCCGGAAAATTTCATATGGTAAGACCTATTTTTAGACCGATTGGCTCCAAAATCGGTTTGTGAACACATTATAGAAAATTATTAGACATTTCATTTCTCGCTGGAGGAATTTCCGCCCACAGGCAGGAATAATGGTGGGCGTATTTCGGTTCAGTGACAATGGCTATTTGTGAGCCGATCTGAATAAAATTCGTTTTGTAAGCTCTAGGGTCAGTATAAATGGAAACACGTGTTTTTTTGATTCGGGAAGTTCACTGCAAAGGTCGGAATATGGGTGCGGGGGTGGGTTTTTAGCCGATATGTATTAAATTTGGTTTGAAAGCTCTATGGGCCAATTAAATAGGATAAAGTTTGTAGCTTTGCGCATACCCACACTCAAGGTCGGATAATGGGTTGCGGGAGTGGTTGCAGGGTTTGTACGCTCAATGGACCAAATAGGTGGAAAATAATTTTCTCAGTTCTGAAGTTTGGAAAATGGGTGGCGGGGGTGGGATGTTAGTCAATGAAATTTGACTGTTAGTACTTTTACTCAATTGCTCACAGCTCCTTTATTTATCCATAGATATTCTTTAGCAATGCCTTATTTTTTTCGTAGAAGTGCTATTCGTAAGAACAAAAGAAAACAACAATTTATTTATATCAGTTTCAACCTTTTACAGATTTTAGGAAAACAAAATTTTCACGTTTTTGATCAAAAAATCGATTTTTTCGAAATATTTTTGCTTGTAGCATTTTAACTACTAAGCCGATTGGAAAACGAGAAGGCAAAGCTAACTTCGACTGTGCCGAAGTTTTAATACACTTGAAAAACTTTACTTCAACTGATTTAACCGGTAAAATATATATAGGATATAGATATCAGATATTTAAAATTATGAAATCATTGATAATAAAAATTTAATACCATAAAAAAAACTTTTCTTAGTAAAACACATTTTCCGACCGATCGGTCCTATGGCAGCTATATGCTATAGTCATCCGATTTTGATAATTTTTTTCAAAATTATGTGAAAGCATATAAAACTAATATATACCAAGATTGGGGACGCTACGATAAAAAACAAAAAAGTTTTTCTCACTAAAAGTGGTTTTTTGACCGACCGTTTATATGGCAGCTATATGCTATAGTCATCCGATTTTGATCAATTTTTTCAGAATTGTGTGGAAACATATAAAACAAATATATACTACGATTGGAGCCGCTACGATGAAAATCAAAAAAGTTTTTCTCACAACGACTTATTTTTCGACCGATCGTTCCTATGGCAGCTATATGCTATAGTGATTCGATTTTGATACATTTTTCCAGAATTATGTGGAAGCATATAAAACTAACATATACGAAGATTGGGGTCGCTACGATAGAAAGCAAAAAAGTTTTTCTCACTAGAACTAGTTTTTTGACCGACCGTTTCTATGGGAGCTATATAATATAGTCATCCGATTTTGATAATTTTTTCCTGTATTATGTGAAAGCATATAGAACTAACATATACCAAGATTAGTGACGCTACAATGAAAAACAAAAAAGTTTTTCTTAGTAGAACTAATTTTTGACCGACCGTTTCTATGGCAGCTATATGTTATAGTGATCCGATTTTGACAAATTTTTCCAAAATGGTGTGGAAGCAAATAAAACTAATATATACCACGATTAGAGACGCTACGATGGAAATCAAAAAAGTTTTTCTCACAAAGACTTATTTTTCGATCGATCGTTCCTATGGCAGCTATATGCTATAGTGATCCGATTTTGATAAATTTTTCCAGAATAATGTGGAAGCTTATAAAACTAACATATACCAAGAGTAGTGACGCTACGATGGAAAACAAAAAAGTTTTTCTAACTAGAACTAGTTCTTAGACCGATCGTTCCTATGGCAGCTATATGATATAGTCATCCGATCAGGTCGGTTCCGACATATTAGTTGCGTGCAGTAAAAAGAAGACTCTGTGCAAAATTTCAGCTCGATAGCTTTAAAACTGAGAGACTAGTTCGCGTAGAAACAGACAGACGGACAGACGGACGGACGGACAGACGGAAATGAACTCAGCTCGTCGTCCTGATCAAGAATATATATAGTTTATGGGGTCGGAAATGAATATTTCTATGCGTTACAAACTTCTGGGCAAAATTAATATACACTTTTCAAGTGTATAATGATCTTCAACTATATTATTGAAAATTGCATACCCTTTAGGTTAATACCTTGCTTGACGACATCTAAAGTTTCTATCTCGAGATATGTCATAAAATCTAAGGGTACCTACCGAAAAAACTAAAAAAAATTCAAACTCAAAAACGTATTCATACAAAAATTTTTGAATTTAATTTTTGAGCTCAGTATTCCAAAGTACATCATAAAACGAGAAGGCAAAGCTAACTTCGACTGTGCCGAAGTTTTAATACACTTGAAAAACTTTACTCAAACTGATTTAACCAGTAAAATATATATAGGATATAGATATCAGATATTTAAAAATTTTAAATCATTGATAATAAAAATAGGATACCATAAAAAAACTTTTCTGAGTAAAACACATTTTCCGACCGATCGGTCCTATGGCAGCTATATGCTATAGTCATCCGATTTTTATAAATTTTTAAAAAAATTTGTAAAAGCATATAAAACTAATATCTACCAAGATTGGTGACGATACGATGGAAAACAAAAAAGTTTTTCTCACTAGAACTTGTTTTTTGACCGACCGTTTCTATGGCAGCTATATGCTATAGTGCTCCGATCTTGATACATTTTTCCAGAATTATGTGAAATCATATAAAACTATCATATACCAAGATTAGTGACGCTACGATGGAAAACAAAAAAGTTTTTCTCACTAAAACTTATTTTCCGACCGATCGTTCCTATGGCAGCTATATGATATAGTCATCCGATTTTCATAAATTTTTTCGAAATTGTGTAGAAGCATATAAAACTAATATATACTACGATTGGTGACGCTACGATGAAAAACAAAAAAGTTTTTCCCACTAGGACTATTTTATTGACCGACCCTTTATATGGCAGCTATATGATATAGTCATCCGATTTTGATAAATTTTTTCACAATTATGTAAAAGCATATAAAACTAACATACACCAAGATTTGTGCCGCTACGATGGAAAACAACAAAGTTTTTCTAACTAGAACTAGTTCTTAGACCGATCGTTCCTATGGCAGCTATATGATATAGTCATCCGATCCGGCCGGTTCCGACATATTAGTTGCGTGGAGTAAAAAGAAGACTCTGTGCAAAATTTCAGCTCGATAGCTTTAAAACTGAGAGACTAGTTCGCGTAGAAACAGACAGACGGACAGACGGACAGACGGACGGACGGACAGACGGAATTCAGCTCAGCTCGTCGTCCTGATCAAGAATATATATAGTTTATGTGGTCGGAAATGAATATTTCTATGCGTTACAAACTTCTGGGCAAAATTAATATACACTTTTCAAGTGTATAAAAATAACAGCTTTAATGGGTCTTTATTTTTGTAAACTAGTGTTATTAAAAGATTAGAGCGACACTGTGATATATGGAACTCAACTTAGAAAATAACATGTAACAAGTCCGAGAATCATTGGGGCCATTCAGCAGATACTTTCGATTTGCGATTTGTGTTTTATGATTGCCAATTTTACCTGCTGAATTCAGTGATTGCCGATTGCGATTGGTTAATTTGACAATCACGAGCAAAGGCTAGACCGATTACCGATTGATGTGTCACTAGTACCTGCTGGAAGCATTTTTATTGAAATTTTCAGTGTGGACTTCTTTATATAATACGTAGATATTAAATTTGATTAGTGTAAGTATATTTTTGGATAAAAAGTACCAAAGCCACAAAATCCCTTAAAGCGCATTCACCAGAGACACTTGATTACTGATTAGTTATAAAAAACTACGTTGTAATGAGAAATTGGCGAGAGTTGTTATACTCTGTACCGAAGGTACACAGAGTATATTGGGTTTGTGCAAATGTATGTAACAGCCAGAAGGAAGCATCTCCGACCCCATAAAGTATATATATTCTTGATCAGCATCAACAGCCGAGTCGATATAGCCATGTCCGTCTGTCCGTCTGTCTGTCTGTCTGTCCGTCTGTCCGTCTGTCCGTATGAACGAAGAGATCTCAGAGATGGTAAGAGATAGAGGTTTGAAGTGTATGGAACATATATTTCTTATACTTGCAGGCAGATCAAGTTTAGTTTTGATTTTTGCCACGCCCCCTGCCTCCCCCGCAAATTTAAAAAAAAAACGAAATAACTCCCACAATTTTCAAGATAGATAGTTCGAACATTCTAGACATATATTCTACTACTTATTTTGAATCGACCCGCCATACATCATTTTTCGATCAGATGAACGATGTTAGAGCTATATGTAAAAGAAAATAAAAACCAACGCCAACAACAACACCGTTGCCATTGGTAGAACTTACGAGAAAGAGAGAGCGAGAAGGCAATAGCTAACTGGTAATTTCCCAATTGGACCTTGCTATGAGTGGAGCGATATAATTGAGATGGCCTGCGGTCAGAAATCACGCGTGATTCCCGCGTGACTAATATAGATACGTTTTTGTTAATAGGAAATTATATACAAATTTTATAATTTTACGGGTTTGTACTAGGTACTAGCCCCCATACATCGTTTTTCAACCAGATGAACGATGGTTGAAAGAGTTGCCACCCTCAGATTTTGAAAAAAACTCACACTTTAAAGTTATTAGTTTCGTACAAACAGGTACAGAGTATATTACAGTCGGGCTTGACCGACTTTCTTACTTGTTTTGCTATGTTTCTGGGTGCTCAGCAAGTGATTTTATTCGGCAGCCTAGGACTCCTTTTATACCATTCTTTTACACTGTGTCTTATCGCTGTAACTTACAATACATGGTGGGATCTTAAGTTCTAAGGATTACCGTTACTTGCTTACAAAATATCTAAGTTTTAATTAGTGGACTTCAAGTTCTGCCTTATCTGGTTAGAACTGGTTTTAGTGATTAAGCTTTTAAGCTTTTCTGAATTAGTCGTAAGCCTATAATGCTACTAGTTTTAATAGGTATACGTATTGAGCTTACACCTTATTGAGATTATAATTATGTTAAACCTCTTTTTTTTTTTTTTTAGAAAAAAAAATTTTTTTGTTTGTTTGAATATTGCAATATATATTTAAAAACAACATTTTTTTTCATTTTAATGTAATGTCTTAATTCTATTAGCGTGTACAATTTGTTGTTTTTCGTTTTTGCCTTTTATTGTAATATTATTATTTACAATTATTTTAACTATTTCATATGGTCTTAAATATTTATTGTCCAGCTTATGTCCTGTTTCATTTTTTTAGTAATATCATTTGTCCTATTTTTTAATTTTGAAGTTTTACAGTCAGTATCATACCTTGTTTTTTGCCTTTCTTTATGCTTTTGTTGGATTATGCTAGCTCTATGTTGTGCCAACTGCAGCTTTTATTTAATTTCTTTTTCGTAATCTTCCAGATTGTATATTGGGTCTATTTTGTTCGTTGAGAAGGGAAATTGTTGTGGTGTTTTTCCAAAAACTAATTCGATTGGGCAATAGTCATGTTAAATGTAACTAATTCAAATGGGCAAAGTACTCAGTCCAATTATCCCAATCATCTTTGTTTACTGATATATAAGATCGAATGCATTCATTAAATGTCCTGTGACTTCTTTCTATTGTCCCTAATGTTTGATGGTGATGAGCTATTGAATTTAATTTTATGATTTTAAAGTTTTTGCTTAGTTCAGATAACATGGATTTCATGTATTCTATCCTATGGCTGAAACCAGGGTCCGCGTGGGACCAAATAAAAGAACGCATTTATCAAATATTGCTTTTGCCACTGTTTTAGCGCTTTTATTAGGAATCGGTACAGTTATTAAATATTTTGTTAAATCACACATGAGTGTAACTGCATATTCGTTGCCATGTTCAGTTTTTGGAAGAGGGCCAATAGCGTCTATTAAAACAATATCAAACGCTGTGGTTGGGGTGGGAGTCAGAGTCATGGGTGATTTAGTATGTGTTGTAACTTTTGCTAATTGACAATGTTTACAAGATTTTACATATATTATTTAGTTACGTTCTCTGACATATGTTTCCAGAAATAATATCTTTTTATTTTATTTAATGTTCTTGTAATTCCACTGTGACCTCCTACGGTGGAGTTGTCATGAAAAAGTTTCAGAATTTTGTCATGTATATTTATGATTTGTGGCTATTTGCAATTTTGTTAGACATTTGTTTCCTATTTGCTTGAAATCTTGTATTGTTACAAGGTCAAATATTTTTTCAGATGAGCTCATCTACAGTTTGTCAATATGCTGTGCACAGGCTTCTTTTTCAAGCCGTGGAAAGAACTGATTGAGATCGAGTATTCAATTAATGCAAGATTCTTTGACGGGTATTTTTGCAAAAGAGGTTTTTCCTCTTTTCAATTGACATGTGTCGAAGCACAACTGTAATTTTGGAAAACTTTTAACTTCGTTATATTTAATAGCGTCATAAACCATTAGTGGATTTTGCTTTGAAGTTTTAGTAATTATTGTGTCATTATTTTCGTTGTCTTTTAATGCTGCTGATCTTGTAGTTACTTTCAAAATTTGGTTATTTGCTAATTCCTTTATGTCGACAAAGTCTATCCGAGACAATGCATCTGCCGCGTAATTTTTATTTGCCCTGATATACTCTAGTCTAGTCTCATTCTAATCAGTTTTGACGATGGATTTATATATATATATATATATATATATGTTTATTCGACAAAAATTCCTGGTGCAACAATTATAAACTTAAAATTATCGCACCAGTCACAAAAACATGTTGTTTGGATTACAATTGACTTATCCTACTTAATTCTATAATTTTTGTTGATTTTAAGATTTAATGCTCTTTCATTCTTTAATGTTCTAATTTTAAACAATTATATAAAATAAATAATTTAAAGTGATGATATTATAAATTTTTTAGGTGTATATTTAATTTTTCCCTAAATTGCGTAACACTACTAATATTCTTTATGTTGGATGGAAGTTGGTTCCACAACCGAACATAATTAACAAAAAATTGTCGCTCAGAGCATGCTAGCTTATGGCGTACAGCTATTAGATTCAAAGTCGTTTTGGAAGTGGCAAAACTTAACTTGTCATTCAAATAGTATGGTTCTCTTCTATATATTATCTTGCGCATAAAAATAAGAGATCTGTATCCTGTCCATGTTTTAAAGTCAAGCTTATATATTTGAGTAGCAAAGTGTGAAATATGGTCAGTTCGTTTTTTATTATAAACATACCTAGCTATATTATTAAATGTAACGTCAAGTCTTCTTTGGGATGCAGCATCATAGCTTCCGAATATTTCAATCCCATAGCACAGTGTAGGTATCAGGTACGTCTTCGCAATTAAAAGTCTAAGATTTGTTGGTAGATAATACTGTGTAGTGGAAAGTTGTCTAAGTATACCATAAGTTTTGCCTGTAGCTTTAGTCACCTGATTATTCCAAGATAATGTATTATTAAATGTTATACGTAGATTCACTGCCTGAGATTTATATTTTATAGGCTTAATGTCAATTTTTAGCTTTGGAATATCTGTAATAATCAATGATTTTTTATGCATTTCGTAGGATTGAGTGACAGTCCATTACTCCTAGCCCAATCATTAACACGTAAGAAATCACTATTACAAACATCTACACACTCATTTATATTATACAGAGGACGACTAACATACATTTGAACATCATCAGCATACATGTGTACATTACAATTGGACAACATATCTGGAAGGTCATTTACATATAAAGAAAAGAGAAGCGAGCCAACTACTGACCCTTGGGGTACACCACGAGTTAGATACAAAAAAAAACGATGTTTTAGAATCTGCAGCCACTGCCTGACTCCTATCACATAAGTAAGATCTAATTAGTTTTATGGCAGTGTCTGTGAAATTAAAGAAGTTGTTAAGCTTACTTAGTAGGATCTCATGGTTAACTGAGTCAAAAGCTTTACTGAAGTCAAGTAGTGTTAAAAAAGTCACATTTCCATTGTCCATTTGCCTCCTTATATCCTCAGTTATACTAACTATTGCCGTTGTGCAGCTTCTATTTTTTCGATACCCAGACTGTTTATTACTAAGTAATAAGTTATTTGTCACAAATTTACTTATCTGCTGAGCCATTAATTGTTCACAAACTTTTGATAAAAATGGTAAGATAGAAATTGGACTGAATTCATTGATTCCTTTTGAAATAGGTATAATTTTAGCCACTTTCCATAAATCAGGAAAAGTTGAAGTCATAAATGAGGTGTTGAAGATATAAGTAATATAAGGTAGTATTTGTGGAAGGATAATCTTAAGGAATTTCGGATTCATGTTATCTAATCCCTCTGCATTTGACTTAACTTTAAGAACAGATTCAAGAACATCACACTGATTCACACACATAAAGCTAAAACTACTATCACAGTTATTAATTGGCATCAATTCCAAATAAGGATTAGAAGTAATTTCAGGTACTCCAGATTGCACAAATTTACTGTTGAAATCATTTACGTCAGCATTGATTCTACTACAACTTTTTTGATTCCCAATTTCTAGATTTTTAATTTCACTCCATTTTTGTCTAGTCGTTATTGCACTATTAAATTTCGACGAGTAATACGAGCGTTTAGCAGTCCTAATCAGATCATACATGTTTTTCCTTAGCATTTTAAAACGCTGATAATGTTCAGAAGTCCTATAAATTTTCAATTTTTTATATGCAGAATCTCTTAAGGTTATATGTCTTGCAATATTCTCATTAAACCAGGGTTTTTGACTTGCTTTCAATATTTTCCTCTTAAGTGGTATGAAAGTCTCAAATAAATTGCTACAAAACAATCGCATTGTCTCTAATTGATAATTCACATCGTTTAAACTATATATTGTGTCCCAACTATATTTTCCAAATTCGTTGCCGAGTTGCCTTATGTTCAAATTCTTAAAGTCTCTATACCATATTACTTCATCAGTCTGATAGGGCCTAAAATCATAAGTTAAGAAAATTAAGTCGTGCTTGGAGAATACTGGTACAGAAACCTGATCATATAATAGTATTTTCTCTTTATCATTAACAAAAAATACATCAAGCAAGGTGTCAGAGGTATTCTTGAAATGTGTGGGTATGATTGCGTTTACAAGATCCATTCCTATTGAAGCCATTTCGTCTGCTAAGTTCCATTCAGTTAACATATTACTATTGAGATCACCAGCTATCATAATGTCAGTACAGTTTAAAGATAAAGTCGTAATTACATCAATTACTTCTGTGTAGTCAGTATATCTATTTGGTCGATAAAGGCAGCCAATTAGCAATTTAATTTCATTTTGTAGTCCCATTATCTGAACAAAAAGATACTCTGTTGCACTCTCAGGGGGGTGCTTACGCTCACAAACAAATACCTAAATTCTTCTATCTTTTTGATCAGACTCTGTGCATTTATATGACAAATTGTTAAGCCTTTTCTTTGTTTTGCCAAAACATAAATTATGATACCACTGTTGGTTGTGGAGCTGTTCATGTTGTCAACTATTTTTAAAATTAAAATAAGCTATCAGTAGTGCACGCAATAAATACAAAACATATGCATAATAATTTCAATATACTACAAATAAAAGAATACATATAATTAACCTATCCATAAAAATAAAAATAAAGTAGACATTATATTCTCTCCTTAAACTGGAACATGAGGCAGTACTGGTGAGCAAAAATCCCCAGGTTGGTTTATAAAACACTGCAGCTATTGCATGTTATTAATGCAGACGTACTCGCTTCCCACACGCTGCTTGACATGGACTATCCCGTTGCGGGTATATATAGCCATCAATGTTTTTTGCTTTTTCAGCCTCATGGCTTCTTTAAATAGCTCGTAATTATTTTTGGTGAGTTGTTCATTTAAGTAAAACGGAGCATTCGAATCAATACCTAACAGATTTAGGCTCAGCAGCTGCTTAGTATTTCTCCGGTACGCTCCTGCCGCTTGAGGAAGATTTACTTTGTCTCTCATACTGCCAAATTTAACTACAGTTATTGGGTCAACAAGAGTCTGACCCGCATTCCGAGATTTAAATCTAAAGATCTCCTTAACTGTTGGTGGTGTTGTGATGTTGAGGGAAAGAAAGAGCTGATTGATAATGGCTTTTAGATTTTCGTCCTCCATTATGGGCACCCTATGCAATCTCAGATTATTTGAAATGCTAGCATTTTCTTCAGAAGCAATCCTGGTCGCAAGCTTTGCCTCATGTTCTCCTACTCTAGCGCGCAATGCCCAAATATTTTCAGCCTCTATAAGTTGAACCCGCCGAGCCAGCTGCTCCATCTCACCAACTAGACCCTTTATTTTGGTTTCCATTTCACGCAGAATCCGCTCCTCAGCATCCCGCATACTGCAACTAATATGCTCCGCCTGTTCGGCAAAGCGCTTGTTGCTAGCTCAACTAGCTGTGGTGGAGGGGCATCCGAAATTCTACCAGCCTTCAAATCAAGAGATGAGTCGCTTCGTACACGCTTTGGTGCAGTTCTAGTCGTTTTCGGCATAGCTGTTGGTTGTTTGTAGTTCTGAGCAGTGAGTTTTAGTTGTTGCTGTTGGTATTTTCGTGTGTTTAATTGTTATAAGCTTTATGCTTTGCAGCGCTCTCACAAGATCCACAAACGAGAGAAAAACAGATGATGGCTAATTGTTGTTGTTATGCTTAGCACTCTCACTCTCACAGGCAGCTTTTTGATGTGTGATGGTCAAAGGTCGATGTTGCGCGCACACAAGCAGCCAATGCAGATTTGTTTGACTAGCTTTAGTTACAATTATTGTTTGATTGTTTGTTAATTCCACTGTATACAGACAGCAACTTTGCACACAAATATAATGTTTTTAATGTTGTTTAGCTATTTGTTATAATATACAATTTAACTGTAGGAAATCAACGATATATTTGAATTTTAGTACGGAGGTGGACTTTATGCGCCGTTCTATGCAACGTTTGCATTGGATTTCTTAATGAAAAAAGATAATTTAGTGGTTTATGATCAGTTTTTATTAAAAATTTTGTACCACTAAAAACTAACTAAAAATACAGTAAACAAGCTTCAATCGACTTGGTTTAGAACCGTCTGTCGATCACCCTACACCTATCCGCTGCTACTCCGGTTAATACACCTGGCTGCCCGGGTCTTCCCCAGATACCAGATCGTTCACCTTGTAGTATGGAATCGTGGTATGGTTTTACAATTTCACTGTTATATTCGAGCCTATTTGCCGTCAGATACTATTGATATTGTGTGCCTATGTTCAAAAGTTTTCAGTTTGAATCTGCCTCCTATAGTTCAGAGCAAGTTTTAGAAAATTGGCGAGAGCATTCCAATTCGTTCCATTCAGAATGCTAATTGTTTCCAGATGAGTGAGTTGTGGTTTTTTGAGGTGGAGCTTCCTAACTTCATTCAAAATGGGACATATGGCAATAAAATGCATGGTATTTCCGTCGGTTCTTAAATTGCACATGTTGCATTGAGTGTTGGTTCGGTATGGCATGGCGTTTAGAGGCAACATTTCTGTTCGTGCTTTACTTATTAAAGATATTTGCCATATTTATACACTTGAAAAGTGTATATTAATTTTGCCCAGAAATTTGTAACGCATAGAAATATTCATTTCCGACCACATAAATTATATATATTTTTGATCAGGACTACGAGCCGAGTTCAATTCCGTCTGTCCGACTGTCTGTCTGTCTGTTTTTTACGCGAACTAGTCCCTCAGTTTTAAAGCTATCGGGCTGAAATTTTGCACAAAATCTTCTTTTTTCTGCACGCAACTAATATGTCGGAACCGGCCGGATCGGATGACTATATCATATAGCTGCCTTAGGAATGATCAGTCTAAGAACTAGTTTTAGTGAGAAAAAATTTTTTGTTTTCCATCGTAGCGTCACTTATCTTGGTATATGTTAGTTTTATATGTTTCCACATAATTCAGGAAAAATATATCAAAATCGGATCACTATAGCATATAGCTGCCATAGAAACGGTCGGTTAAAAAACTAGTTCTAGTGAGAAAAACTTTTTTGTTTTTCACCGTAGCGTCACTAATCCTGGTTTATGTTAGTTTTATATGCTTTCATATAAAAATTATATAAAATTAAATTATATATAAAATTTATCAAAATCGGAGGACTGTATTATATAGCTCCCATAGAAACGGTCGGTCCAAAAACTACTTCTAGTGAGAAAAACTTTTTTGTTTTCTATCGTAGCGTCCCCAATCTTGGTATATATTAGTTTTATATGCTTTCAAATAATTTCGAAAAAATTTATCAATGTCGGATGACTATAGCATATAGCTGCCATAGGACCGATCGGTCGGAAAATGTGTTTTACCAAGAAAAGTTTTATATGGTATCAAATTTTTATTATCACTGATTTAAAAATTTTAAATATCTGATATCTATATTCTATATATATTTTACCGGTTAAATCAGTTGGAGAAAAGTTTTTCAAGTGTATTAAAACTTCGGCACAGTCGATGTTAGCTTTGCCATCTCGTTTTAAGTCATCATGAAAGTAGTTTGCATCATTTAGACTATGGTTAAGCACTTTGTAAGTTGTTCTAGACGAACTTTGGCTGGCCTGGAAAGCAAACTTTGTTACAAATGCGCGATTGACTTGATCCACAATTTTCTCAGATCTATACCATGTTCGTCGGCCAGGCTCTGCCATTTTCCAAAAAACTGGCTTGTTTCGCTCTGAAGGTATTTCGATATAAATTTTTTTGTAACCTGCTTTCAGGCATCTTCATTATTTTTCGGATATATGAGAAGTGCGCCTGCAATGCTTCGGTGCATAACAGCGACAGATAAATTGCTTAATTTGGTGTACTTCTGGGCAACTGGAAGATTTTCTTGATAAAGTGAAGCTGCAGTTTCTCTGTTTCCTCATGGTAGGTATGTCCCCAAATTTGCGACGCATACAGCAGTATTGAACGCACAGTGGCCTTAAAAGGCTTCTACTTTACGCTTGGTAACACATTTTGTCTGCCGAGGAAAGAGTTCACCTGCCGCTTTGTTTATCTTTGCTCGCCTTATTGCAGCGCTGACTTCTGCCAAACTTATCGGGTCATCAAGTTTTTCATCTGCTATGAATGGAAACTGCATGACTATGCAGTTGCCCACCGTTGGGTTATACAACAAGGAGGAGAAGTGTGGTGAAAGATCTGATGACGTTGATTTTATATTAACTCTTGCTGATCGTCCATCAACCGTCGTACGAGTGCCCAAAAAGATTTGCAGTCTCTAATATCAGCAAACTGGATTTCCAAGCATTCATAGTAGAGTTTTTTCTTTGCCTCGCAACAAATTTTAAATTTTTTGTTTGCTTCTCGATAAGATACCGTTGCAGCATTATCGTCATTTGCTCTTGCGACCTGTCGCAGGTGGAAAGAAAGTTCTCTGGCTTCCTCACACTCTGTGTCAAACCAGGGCTTCACAAAGTTCGTTTTACGTGCAATTTGTATACTCTCTGCTGCGTTTTTAATTGCTTTTGTGAGAGTATCCAGGTGTTCCTCATTTTCATCGTGATAAGTTTCCAATCGGAGTAAATAAGTTAGAAGACGCGCCTCGTATCTGCTTCTTAGGGCTTCTTTCCAGCAAAGCTTTGGTAGCAGTTAATTTTTCTGAGCTTCATCTATGTCTGGTGCCTCCATTTCCACTTGAATTGTGAGATGCAAGTGGTCTGACAACATATCATCGTTAACAGCCATATCCTTTACACGTCGATGCCAAGCTCCTCCTACCATACAGTAGTCATTTGTTGATTTGCCCTGCCCCGCTTTAAATGTGAACTCTCCATCGGGGTCACTTATTGTCCTTCCATTAAGGGTAAGAAGGTTTGTTGATTCACACTGGTTGTACCAATTGATTCACTTGGTTTGTACCAATTCTGGCCTTTAAGTCTCCGAGCACCATTACATTCTGGTTGTCTAAAACCATCAAAAAATCATAAAGCAGGTCAAAGTCGTAGATCCAGTTATTACAGTTTCAATATGTCGGTATTATAATAAAACTGTCACCCTTAGAGTTTAGCATAATAAAAATTCTTTCGTTAACCGTTTTAAAACTACAGTTGTATTTTGCCATGAGATCCTTTTTTACTGCGTACATGCAACTACCGCTGGCACGTCCTCTGTTTGCTGTTCTTTTTGCCGGAATCCAGTATAGGTTGAAATTGGGGAAACAATTATCAAAAATGTCTTAATTTTTATACACTTGAAAAGTGTATATTAATTTTGCCCAGAAGTTTGTAACGCATAGAAATATTCATTTCCGACCCCATAAACTATATATATTCTTGATCAGGACGACGAGCTGAGTTCATTTCCGCTTGTCCGTCCGTCCGTCTGTCCGTCTGTCCGTCTGTCTGTCTGTTTCTACGCGAACTAGTCTCTCAGTTTTAAAGCTAGCAAGCTGAAATTTTGCACATAGTCTTCTTTTTACTGCACGCAACTAATATGTCGGAACCGGCCGGATCGGATGACTATATCATATAGCTGCCATAGGAACGATCGGTCTAGAAACTAGTTCTAGTTTGAAAAACTTTTTTGTTTTCCATCGTAGCGTCACTAATCTTGGTATATGTTAGTTTTATATGCTTCCACATAATTCTAGAAAAATGTATCAAAATCGGATCACTATAGCATATAGCTGCCATAGGAACGATCGGTCGAAAAATAAGTATTTGTGAGAAAAAACTTTTTTGATTTCCATCGTAGCGTCTCCAAACGTAGTATATATTTGTTTTATATGTTTCCACACAATTCAGATAAAATTTATCAAAATCGGATGACTATAGCATATAGCTGCCATATAAACGGTCGGTCAAAAAACTACTTCTAGTGAGAAAAACTTTTTTGTTTTCTATCGTAGCGTTCCCAATCTTGTTATATATAAGTTTTATAAGCTTTCACATAATTTTGAAAAAAAATTATAAAAATCGGATGACTATAGCATGTAGCTGCCATAGGACCGATCGGTCGGAAAATGTGTTTTTCTAAGAAAAGTTTTTTTTATGGTATCAAATTTTTATTAGCAATGATTTAAAAATTTTAAATATCTGATATCTATATCCTATATATAGGATAGTAAAGTTTTTCAAGTGTATTAAAACTTCGGCACAGTCGAAGTTAGCTTTGCCTTCTCGTTTTCTACTAAGGTTTCTTTTAAAAATGCGTGAGCTTATTTAATAACTATTTATTGGCTAATATGATATACAGTAAGTAGTGAATGTAGTGTGTAATATGTGAACGTGTGTGTGTGTAGTAGTAGAGATGAGTGGAGATCGCTGTGCGTAATGATGCGTGCGGATTGACCTCTACGAACTGACTGTCTGCAGAAAGTGTACAGTCGGATAGCATGACCGACGGCGCTTGCATACATAACACCCAGATGCATCGTAGAACTGCGGGGGCTGTCTGTTGCGTCCAGATCTGCGAGGTGTCGCTGGTGATAATATCGGCAAGACCCGAGTAGGTTGCCTGTGTATACCAGGCGTGGCCGTCATCGATTCCTGCAGAATCGGTGAGAGGACTCTTTCTGAATTGTCATCTGCCGGAACTGCCGCTTCAACATCATATTTTAGTGATGACGGTTCGCGGCCACGAAGCTGATTCTGATGTCGTCTTACTACTCTTGAGTCGTTGAGGCGAACGTTGTAGGAAATTGTTCCAGTTTGCTCTGACACCAGACCCTCAATCCATTTTGGCCCAGCAGAGTAGTTACGAACCCAGACTGGACTACCTGTAATGAAATGCTTAGTACCATTGAAGTCGCAGACCTTACCAAATGTTATTTCTTGTGGTTGTATTTTGTCGAAGTATGTCTTGATTTCTCGATTAAGCAATAACTCCGCAGGCGATCGATTGGTAGTAGAGTCTGGCGTAGTGTGCTGGCTTATTAAGTATTGGGCCAGGGCGAGATCAATGGAATGTCGGTCGAACTTTTTGAGATAGTTCTTTGTAGTTTGCACCATGCGTTCAGCTTTGCCGTTTGTAGCAGGGTGAAACGAAGCTGATCGGATATGTCGTATTAGGTTGTTGTTCGTAACCCTTTTGAATTCATCGGAGGTGAATGTGGTGCCATTGTCCGATACTATTTCGGCTGGTAGGCCATGAGTAGCGAAGAGTTGGCGCAATAACTTGATAGCGGGAGCTGCTGCTGTGGACTTGACCACGGTGACCTCAAGCCACTTGGAGTATGAATCGACCACCAGGAAAAACGTGTTGCCTTGGAACGGTCCAGCGAAGTCTATGTGGAGGCGGGACCACGCCTGCTTTGCAGATTCCCAGTGATGTGTAGCAGTTTGTGGTGGCTCATTACGATTTTACTGACATGATGGGCAGCGTTTCACGACCAATTCGATTTCGGCATCAATGTTCGGCCACCATACGTAGCTGCGTGCTACTGCCTTAATTTTTACTATACCCGGATGTGAGGCATGTAGAGCGCCTAGTATTGCTTGTCTGGAAGGCGTGGGTACGACCACCCAGTTGCCCCAGACTAGGACTCCTCGGTTGGCGGATAGTTCATTCCTGAGGGAATAATACGGATAAAGTTTGTCTGAGCGTCTGTTGCTGGGCCACCCCCTTAACACCCAGTGAAGAACTTTAGAGAGATGTGCATCTTTTGAAGTTTGTCGTGCGAGCAGTTGTGCGCTTACCACAGGCGTAGACGACCACTCGATCATTAGAACGTCATCTGCCGACGATGACTCCTGATTTGCCGAGACTGGGCATCGGCTTAAAAAATCCGCATTACCCATCTTGGTTCCGGCAAGATGTATAAGGTCGAAGTCGTAGGCATTAAGAAATACGTCCCTGCAACGAGAGCGACTGCTGCTCTGTCAATTTGGGCGTAGTTTCTCTCTGCCTTAGAGAGTGTTCGTGAATAAAATGAGATAGGTTTCTCGGTGCCATTTGATAATCTGTCGCTTAGGAATGCTCCGAGTCTGTATGGCGATGCATCGCATGTTAATACTAAGGGCAGGTTCCCGTCGTAGTGTATTAACACTTTGTCCGATGCGACCGATTGCTTAATGGTCGTAAAAGCCTCTTGATGCCGTTGGTTCCATTGCCAGGTTGAATTTTTGTCGAGAAGACGATGTAGCGGTTCTGCAATGGTTGCTTTGTGGGGAAGAAACGAATGATAGAAGTTAAGATGGCCCAAAAATGCCTGTAACTGTTTCTTATCCCAAGGTGCGGGGGCGCTGTGGATTGCCTTAACCTTGTCAGTAGATGGCCGGATACCTAAGGCGTCTATTTTGAATCCCAAAATTCGACCGATGGCACCCCAAATTGGCATTTATCTTTGCGAAGGCGTAGGCCAGCCTTGTCGAAACATGATAGAACTTCTTGTAGTCTCCCTGATAATTCCACTTCCATAATGACAATGTCGTCATAGTATGGCAAGACCCCTGGAATGTTTTGAAGAATGTTCTCGATGCAGCTCTGAAAAATTCCTGGAGCTGAAGAGATGCCGAATTGTAGTCTGGTTACCTTGAATGCACCCTTGTGCGTAGAAATCGTTTGAAGTAGCGCCGACCGCTCGTCGACTACCAACTGTTGATACGCTTGTGCCAAATCGATTTTAGCAAATATCGATCCACCTAATATGGATGCTAGTAGTGTATGAATTGGGGGGATTTGATGGCAGTGTGGCTTAACTGCTCTGTTAAGCGTAGATTTGTAATCGCCACAGATGCGAATAGTGCCATCCTTTTTGAGTACTGGGACTGTTGGAGTAGCCCACTCAGAGTACTCTACTGGTTCAAGAATTCCTTGAGAGCAGAGGCGGTTCAATTCTTCTTCGTATAGGCCTTTGATTGCGAAAGGTATGCGCCGTGGAGGCAACCTCACGAGTGGCGCGTTTGAATCGATTTGTAATTTTACTGGCGGCCCAGTATATCGACCCAGCTCGGACGAAAATAAATGCTCGAATTTATTCAGAATTGATTGAATACTGACTCCACTGTTGATGGCATGTGTTTGTGTATGTGTTTCTACAGACAGTACATAAACTGCCTGTAATTGACTTTGGAAGTAAGTGTAGGAAGCTGGGATGCATACAGTACATAAACTGTTTGCAAGTGGTCGTCGCAACTAGAACTTGAACCAGTTGGACTGCGGAGAGGGTTTTCTTCATTGCGCACTATTAAGGATCTGAAGACACAGCGACAGATTCTTTACTGGGTGCGATGGAAGAAATGAGTAACAGTTGATTGTTGTACTGAGACTGATTTTATTGATCAAACTTACTGCTATTTATATCAAAAACAATGGGTCAAAATTGCTTATAGTTAATAACTGATTATTGTTACAATTGGTAAAAGTGTTGACTTAGAGAAATTATTGTGTGCAGAAATTTAGGTAATTGTAATGGTAAGCAATTCTACAAGTTGCTTGCCCTGTGAGTGTCAATTGCAGTGTCAGCAAGAAATTCTACTGACAATTCGGCTTATTGCATATGCATTATATCTGACTCAGCGGTCAGCGGTGTCGTTAAATGTTCTGACCTGCCTTAATGTTTCTGTTTTGTATATTTGTGTTTAATTATTACATAATTAATAAATGTATTTATTACAATTAAATAGCTGCGACTGAACATTCTCCCGGCCGTTGAACAGTTGTTCAACCATCGCTTACGTTTAATGTAAATCGGCGTGGAGTGGGTGTAGGCATTGATGATTCGCAGACTTCCTCTGCAGTGGTTGTGGTGGGTGATCATAATCTTTTTCTCTGTGCAGGTGGTTCATCGGGTTCCGTTAAGTCTTTATCAAGATTAATGGGACGCTTGATTGCCAAATCTTCTGGAAATAATGGCGCCAGACGACTTATGGGACGCTTGTATACGCCTGAGGCTGTTTTCACGTCTACTACTCGTACGTAGTTATCCTTTCCGGGGTATGTTTTGATGACACGACCCATTGGCCACTGCATTATCGGCAGATTGTCTTCCTTCACCAAGACAAGTAATCCCTCTTTAATATTTGGGGAGGCTGTTTTCCATTTGTGACGAACTTGGAGTTCTTGCAGGTATTCCTGCGACCATTGTCTCCAGAATCCTTGCTTCAGTCTAGACACCAATTCCCAGCGTTTTGCTAATGATTTTTCATCACGCTCACAATTAGGGTCGGGTGAAGCGGTTAATGGTTCACCAATCAGAAAATGTCCTGGAGTAAGGGCGGTTGTATCCGTAGGATCATTTGACATCGGAGTAATGGGTCGTGAATTGAGAATTGCTTCAATTTCAACGATGACCGTATTTAGTTCCTCAAATGTCAGAGATGCTGTTGCTGTCGTTGTAACTAGTAATGGTTTTGCAGATTTAACGGCAGCTTCCCAAAGGCCGCCAAATGATGGCGCTCTGGGAGGTATGAATTTGAATGCCACTTGTCTCTTGCTGCAGTGACTTATAATTTGGTCCTGAGCCTTGTCAGTAAAGATGACATCTTCCAATTCTTTTAACTTGTTATTTGCACCAATAAAATTGGATGCATTATCGCAGTGAATGGTTTGGCATTTCCCGCGTCGGCTCAAAAATCGGCGAAGAGCAGCCAGAAATGCGTCGGTCGTTAGATCACTCACCAACTCCAGATGCACCGCTTTTGTTGTGAAACAACAGAACACGGCGATGTATGCCTTATCAGGCCTTTTGCCGCGGATTTTGTGATGAATCCAAATTGGTCCGCAGTAGTCTACGCCTGCATTGAGAAATGGACGGGCTTGAGTGACTCTTTCTACCGGAAGATTCCCCATGATTTGATGCATCAACTTCGGCTTCGCCTTGTTGCATCTGACACAACTGTGGATGATGCTTCTTGCCATGGTCTTGTCGTTTATAATCCAATATTCTTGTCTTGCAATGGCGCGTAGTGCTTGGGCGCCGCAATGCATGTTGTCTTCATGGATTTCTCTTAGTAGCATCTTTACTATTGGATCATTGTATGGCAACAAAATCTGGTGTTTGGAGTTGTACGGAAGTTCAGATTGCTCCAATCTCCCACCGACTCGGACGATTTCATCTGATCCCAGTATGGGAGACAATGAAGTAATCGGGCTTTTCTTGTCCACTGTGTTGTGGCGTTGTAATTGTTTGAGGTCCGTCGCGAACTCTACGTGTTGTATGTTCCGTAGTATCAACATTCGCGCCTCATTCAATTCCTCCATCCGTAGTGTTGTTGTTGCTGCTCTGTTATTCTTTTTGCAGAAGCGCAACATATATGCTACAATGCGTTGTAGCTTATGGAAAGAATTGCTGTGTTTGCACATATACAGCTCTTCTCCTTTTGCTGTTGGTGTAACTGGCAGACTGACGTGTTTTGCCTTTCGTTCCAGGTTACTATGGGAAATGGGTGGAGAACTTGTCCATTTATCCCGTGGACCATGCAAAAATAATGGTCCATAAAGCCATAAGTTATGACTCGCCAATTGTCGCGCAGTGGTTCCTCGTGACAGAACGTCGGCTGCATTGTTGGCCGATGAAACATGACGCCATTGGATTTGGCTTGTCAATGCCTGAATTTTGGCTATCCGGTTTGCGACAAATGTATGGTATGAAGACGCAGTGGCATTAATCCAAGCAATCACGACTGTAGAGTCCGTCCAATAGAATCCTGGAATTGTCTCAGGATTCATACGCAAATCCTTCCGGACTCTGGCGGTGAGCTCTGCTCCTAACAGTGCAGCGCAAAGTTCTAGTCGAGGAAGAGATTGCTTTGCTGTTGGAGCCACACGAGACTTTGAGCACATTAGGCGGACAGAAATCTGTTTGTTCTTGTACGTAGACCGTATGTAGACTGCTGCTCCATATGCCTGTTCTGATGCATCTACAAAAGTGTGGATTTCTACAGTTTCTGGGGTTTTGCCATCATGAATATGCCTTGGAATCTGCATTGAGTTTAGCTTCTGCATGTCATTACGATATTCCTTCCATTCATTTTGAAGTTTAGTTGGCAGTTCGTCATCCCAATCCAGTTTTAACTCCCAAAGCTGTTGCATAAATATTTTTGCCTTGACCACTACAGGGGCAAATAATCCCAACGGATCAAAGATTTGAGAGAGTTCTGAACACACTACTCGTTTGGTAATATGTATAGCTTGACTCTTTTGTGCTCGTCCACAAAGTTGGTCTTCCTTTGGCTTCCAGATGACGCCAAGAGTTTTTATACTGTGATGATCCAATGTGTCACCCAGTTTCACATCGCTAACAATGTCCTCTTTGGGAATTCCTTGTACCAGCTGGTCATTGTTGGCGCACCATTTCCTTAGTTTGAATCCAGCAGGTTGGAGTATCTTGACGAGCTCCTGCATAACTTGCTTGGCTTCCGGAATGGAGTTGGCACCAGTCAAACAATCGTCTACATAGAAATCATCCTTCAATGCAGATGATCCTACTGGAAGTTTGTCCTTATTTTGGATTGCCAGATGGTCCAAGCATTTAGTAGCTAAAAATGGTGCTGACGTTGTACCATATGTGACAGTCTTTAGACGATAATACTTTAGTTCGTCTAATGGATTGTTTCTCCAGACAATTAACTGATGAAATTGATTTTCTGGGTTCACCCACACTTGACGGTACATTTTCTCTATGTCCGCTGTGAAGACGTATTTGTGAAGCCTAAAGCGTAGCAAAATCGACATTAATTCACTTTGAACAGTTGGCCCGTTGTGTAATATGTCGTTTAACGATTTGCCGGTAGACGTTTTGCATGATGCGTCAAAGACAACTCGTAGTGGTGATGTGCTGCTTTCTGGTTTCAGGACGCAATGATGCGGGATAAAATAATGGTTCGTTGGAATCTGGGATGCTGGCACTTGCTTCATGTGTCCAAGTTCCTCATATTCTGTCATGAACTTTACATATCCTGTCCAATTGTCAGCTGTTGTCCTGCGTTCCAGTGCCAAAAACCTTTTGGTAGCGATTTCCATAGACGCCCCCAGGGCTGAAGCATGCTCAGAAAATGGCAGTTTAACGATAAATTTGCCATCTGCTGCCAACTGTAGGTTTTGTAAGAAGTGGGCTTCGCAATGTGCTTCTGTTGGAGTGCGTGGTTTCTCTTCTGATTCCATGTTGTCTAGAGTCCAAAAGCGCTCAATTAATGCATTTGTATCTTCGCTGGTTGCGGCTGCACAAATCGCTGTAGAATCGGTTGACGCGTTTATTTTTCCTGCCACGATCCATCCAAATTCAGTGTCTTGTAGTACTGGACCTCCGGCCGAAATCTTACGTTGATTTGGACGCAGCAATGAGTAGTAGTGCTCTGTACCAATGAGCATGTCTACTTTTCCTGGCTTATCAAAATTTGGATCTGCCAGTGGCAACTTGCTTGGAATTTTCCAATTTGCCGAATTGAGTTCTTGTGCAGGTTGGTCTGATATTATATGAGGTAATACAAACGCTTCAATTCTTTGTGTAAAACCACTTTGCAGAGATTTTACTAGCACATTCACTCGTGATCTGCTGGTTCGTGGCTGCCCTCCAATACCTTCAATTCGTAGTGTTGTATTGTGGATTTTTAGGGACAGCATGGAGGCCAACCTCTCAGATATCAAGTTTATTTGTGATCCTGAGTCTAGCAGTGCTCTAAAGTTAGCAATCTGCCCGTTGTTTCCTTGTACTGCCACTTTTGCTGTGGCAAGTAGATTGTAATTATTGTGGCTTGCCGCTCCAACGGCTGGTGCCTGAGGACTTGCGGCTGGTGCTATGGGTTCCAAATGCAACAGAGTGTTATGTTTTTTGTTACATTTAAAGCACGTACGCCCTGTGCAAGCCTGTGATCTATGGTCACTTCTAAAGCAGTTGACGCATAACTTCTGTTTTTGTATCCAATTTAAGCGTTCGGATACTGATTTGTTTCGGAAGTCCGGGCATCGAAACAGCCCATGGTTTTCCTTTTTGCAAAACTGACATCTGTGTGTCTTATCAGAGGCAGCCGACGCACATGTCGTGCCCCTTGACTCTTTTTTGGAGCCTTGTGTCTTTTTTCCAGCCCCTAGAACTCTTATTCTTTGTTCTAAAAATTGGAGCATGGTGTCTAACGCTTGTAATTCCTTTGAGTTTCCAAGAGATTGCTCATACAAGGTTTTGTTGTTAGTATCCAACTTGTTCTGTATAATAGCCAACAGAATGGGATCCCAAGTGGATATGTCGATTCCTAATCCCTTTAATGATGCCAGGGATTCGACCGTTGTTATATATAATTCCTTCAATGATTTAACATCGTCATTGATGGTATTATGATGAAGAAACCGGTTAAGTACCGTATTTGCAACGTCTCTGGGATTATTGTACGCGTCGTTCAATATTCCCCATGCGCTCATGTAGTTTTCTTCCTTGAGATCGATATGTCGAATCAATCTCTCAGCTTCCCCGGTTACTGTGGTTTTGAGATGCCACATTTTTTGCACCGTGGGCATATTGGTTTCATGGACCATGCATGAAAATAAATCGAAAAATTGGGTCCACTTTAGCAAATCCCCGGCGAATTTTGGGACGCTAACCCGCGGTAAATGCATTTCGGCTGTGCGTGCATTTACCTTTAACGATTTTTGTACTTCTTTTTCCAGTTTGAGATAGGATTCCATGTCGTACCCAGCCTCTTCTGGATCATCACACTCCTCGTGAATGCGGAAGTGAACCTCTTGTGTTTGGGCCCAAAGAGAATTTATCAATTCTCTTGACTTTTGTCCGTCCGTCTGTTCTTTGAGCGAGCGTTTTAGTGACGCTATAATCGCTTTTTGTCGGCGATATAGGGAGATCAACTTATCATCTGCCGTCGTAGGCTGATAGTTGATTATACTTGGCTTTGGTGTGGCTTTTTCTACCACTCGTTGACTTGTGGATTGTTTCTGTTTATCCACATTTTCTTTGAACTCAGCAATGTATTTTGTATACGATTGCTTAATGTTCTCATATTCATTTACGTATTCTTCGCTTACATTGACCATTTTCCGAACAATGCGATCGTTCTCTTGATATTTCTCCCAAACGTTCTCAAGTGCTGCTGCCTTTGATTGGAAATATAATGCTTGGGCCTTTCTTTCTACTGAGTCTTTTTTGTAATTCCTTATGACTCTAGTCAATTCTTGGCCGATATCAATTTGTAAGTCCAATGCCCTTTGGGCGGCAGCACGATCTTCCTTTTCAAACTCCATTATCTTGTCTTACTTCTGACCCGTTGGAAGTGTTTTATTTGCTAATTTCTTAGACTGGATTACGCTTCTATTCGCAACCGATATTGGTCGAAGAAGTATAGATCAAGAATCACAATTCGAGTTTTGAAAATAAATAATTGCTTTAACTTGTTTTTAACAGCCAATGTTGACCACGTTGTCGATTCCACAGCAAAAGTGTACTGAACCCAACGTTTTTATTTTATATAAATTTTTGCGTATGTTTTATATATATTCCAACAAATTGATGTATTGACAATTATTTGTGCAGACCTACACAATTTGTGCTGCTACGTAAATGTACATGTGAAAGTGTTTGCCGTCTGTTGGTCGCCAAAATGACCAATGTTTGACCAATTAGGGTAAGAATTCTATGTCGCCAAGTTGACAGTTAGAATCTTTTAGTATTTCGGAGTCCTTTAATGTCGCCCAGTTGATAACTTCGTAAGGCTCTCTCTTAAACAAAATTTTGGAAGTGATTTTGTTTTTGTTTATTTACAGACCCACACGAGATCGTGTTGCTGCGTAATTGCCTTGGTTGGCTGTTGACAGTTGAAGTCCTTTAATGTCGCCTTGTTGACTAGGATCATTCAACGATGTCTTGGTCACCAAATGTTTTTTTTTTTTGGTGAGATTTATTGCAGACCCACACTATGGTAGTGTTGCTGCGTAGTTGCTTTGGGTTGGCAACTTTAGTATTGTAAACAGTTGAAATCCTTCTTATGTCGCCTTGTTGACAACTTCTCGAGGATCTTCAACGTTGTTGGGGGTCACCAAAATGTTTTTTGGTGAGATTTCTTGCAGACCCTCACTAGGGTAGTGATGCTGCGTAGTTGCCTTGGGTTGGCAACTTTAGTGTTGTGAACAGTTGAAGTCCTTAATGTCGCCTTGTTGACAACTTCTCAAGGATCTTCAACGTTGTCGGGGTCACCAAAATGTTTTTTGGTGAGGTTTGTTGCAGACCCACACTATGGTAGTGTTGCTGCGTAGTTGCCTTGGGTTGGCAACTTTAGTTTTGTGAACAGTTGAAGTCCTTAATGTCGCCTTGTTGACAACTTCTCGAGGATCTTCAACGTTGTCGGGGTCACCAAAATGTTTTTTTGGTGAGATTTCTTGCAGACCCTCACTAGGGTAGTGATGCTGCGTAGTTGCCTTGGGTTGGCAACTTTAGTGTTGTAAACAGTTGAAATCCTTCTTATGTCGCCTTGTTGACAACTTCTCGAGGATCTTCAACGTTGTTGGGGGTCACCAAAATGTTTTTTGGTGAGGTTTGTTGCAGACCCACACTATGGTAGTGTTGCTGCGTAGTTGCCTTGGATTGGCAACTTTAGTGTTGTGAACAGTTGAAGTCCTTAATGTCGCCTTGTTGACAACTTCTCAAGGATCTTCAACGTTGTCGGGGTCACCAAAATGTTTGTGTATGTGTTTCTACAGACAGTACATAAACTGCCTGTAATTGACTTTGGAAGTAAGTGTAGGAAGCTGGGATGCATACAGTACATAAACTGTTTGCAAGTGGTCGTCGCAACTAGAACTTGAACCAGTTGGACTGCGGAGAGGGTTTTCTTCATTGCGCACTATTAAGGATCTGAAGACACAGCGACAGATTCTTTACTGGGTGCGATGGAAGAAATGAGTAACAGTTGATTGTTGTACTGAGACTGATTTTATTGATCAAACTTACTGCTATTTATATCAAAAACAATGGGTCAAAATTGCTTATAGTTAATAACTGATTATTGTTACAATTGGTAAAAGTGTTGACTTAGAGAAATTATTGTGTGCAGAAATTTAGGTAATTGTAATGGTAAGCAATTCTACAAGTTGCTTGCCCTGTGAGTGTCAATTGCAGTGTCAGCAAGAAATTCTACTGACAATTCGGCTTATTGCATATGCATTATATCTGACTCAGCGGTCAGCGGTGTCGTTAAATGTTCTGACCTGCCTTAATGTTTCTGTTTTGTATATTTGTGTTTAATTATTACATAATTAATAAATGTATTTATTACAATTAAATAGCTGCGACTGAACAGCATGTATTCCTTCGATACGAATGCCTAGTGCCTCGAACCAGTTGCATCCAAGTAGGTTTGAGCCACCACCCGACACAACTATGAGTGGCAAGTTATCAATTCTATGATGATTGTAGTGAACTGATGTATCGATGACTCCCTTCACGGGTATCGGATTATGCTGGTAGTCGCTCAGGCCCAAGTCGCATTTGACCAGATCTGGATTCCCTCGAGGCCAGATGTAGCGGAACGTGGCTTCCTTGATGTTGGTCACAGGTGAACCGGAATCTACCTCGAATATGCACGTTGATTAACACAGACGAAGACTTTTTCTGGTTTACCAGCGGAAGTATTTGGTGAACCCTGGAATTTTCACTGTGTTTTTTGTGTTGAGATGCACCTGGACGTCCGGAATGTGAGCTTGGAGTAGGTGACGAAGTTCCTGTGTGCGCCTGTGTGCGCTTCGGCAGACGCGCTGTATGTGGCCCTTCCGGTCGCAGGAGTGGCAAACAGTATCGCGGTGTGGACACTGTTTCCGTAGATGTATTCCACCGCAGACATCGCATGGCTGGCTGTTCTTTAAGTGACCCGTTCGAATGTCATTGATAGATTCGTTGCATTGTAGATCAGTGTGATGAGGTTCACTTGGATGCCTCATGGCCATGGCACTGATTGCGGCAGCTTCGCTAGTCACGGCGCGTTCCAACACACGTCGTACTGTAAGATCGGTTTCAGCCAGCAGGCTTCTTTGAAGACATTCATCCTTCATGCCGCACACAAAACGGTCGCGCAGCATGCGGTCAAGCGCGGTTCCAAAATTGCCATGTAGTTGCCAACGGACTCGTCCGCGTGTTTGTCCCGTTTATGGAAATGGTGGAAGGCCGAAATTTCGGATGGACGTGGAGATAAATGGTCGGTTAATATCTTGTATATTTCCACCAATTTCAAATCACTAACCTGTTCAGGTGATGCCAATGATGTCAAGAGCTCGTATAGCGGGGCGCCTACCAATGTAAGAAATGCAGCTTTCTTACGCGCTTCATCTATGACATCATTGGCTAGCAGAAATAATTCAAATCGCTCCTTGTATGATGTCCATTTGCTTGAGTGATTTAGATCGAAGGGTTCCAGGCTACCAACTCCAGTCATGGCAGATCGTTGAGTACGATTTGCACTTGACTGTTGAATATCTCCAGAGTTCACTGTATTTGTAGATTCCTTTTTAATCGCTTTATCGGTGCTTGTGTTAGAAGCTCGGCCGATGTGTTTTTCGTTTTCCATGTGCTCGCTGCACAGAACAGAACAACAGCAATTGTATTGTACAGCTATTCCTTAATTCTAGACGAATGTAACGGAATGTGTTGCTGCGTTGTTGTTGTTCGCCGTTCGAACACGCACGTTCTTTTCCTGAGCTGATCAGGAACAAAGTGACCCGAGAGTTGGAATTGGCACATAAGAGGGCTGAGAAGGAATATAACACTCGCAGCCGGCCAGTCGTCTTTAAAGAGGGACAAGTAGTATACAGAAAGAATTTCCGACAAAGTAACCAAGCCGAGGGATACAATGCAAAGCTGGGGCCAAACAGAGTACGATGCATTATTCTCAAACGAAAGGGGACTGCTTTATAGGGACATCGACGGCTGTGAGCCTGTAATTCAAAAGCTGCCCTCGCCATGGGTCTCCAAAGGTCTGTGATTGAGGCATAGGCAGATGAAGTCGTTCGGCTAGTAGTCAGTGAGGAATAGAAAGTCAAGTGCAGCAGTCAGCAACGACGAACGTTTTTGTTAATTTTTTGCGCTCGTGGATGTTAAAATGAAATCGAAGTGCAGTTTTTTTATATAAATAATTTACTTCAATTGGACACACAAAAATCAACGAACTCGTAACCCTTAAATTAACCAAACAAAAGGCTATAAATATATATATATATATGATGCTTTTTTTAATTAATATTGCTATTGCTGAAGTGAAGTGCCTGCACCCCGAGCCCTTCCCGCTGGCCCAAAAGCGAAATTTCGGCAGCTTTACACCGTCACACAGGCGCTCTGGCTTAGCACGCAACGCCAGCAACATATCTGCAGACGACCCAACAACGTCGGTGACGACAAGGGAGTCCCCCCGCCATACACCCATAGACGACACGCTGAGATCAATGAGGACAAGAGGGTCCCCCCGCCATACACCCACGCGCAAATCTACCCAGATTCGGCAACACCCGCAAGCCCAGACGATCTGCTAGACACGAACCCCAAGGCCATCGGCAGCTACTTGACTGCAAGTGACATTCTAGGAGGAAGAGGGGAAAAGAGGGGAAGAGGCTGTGGCCAGCCTAAATAATTGTTGCTAAACACACAATACAGGGTTGCCCATATTCGACGGACCCATGTTTTTTTTTAAAAATCAAAGAAAAAAATAAAAATTTGGCGGTTGGCAATCTTAATCATTTAATTTGTTCCAAGTAGATTTGTTTACATCAATTTTTGGATATGATATCTCTCAAATGGCCGCCTCTGGCGTTGATGGCGTATTGTGCCCTTTTTGCAGCATTTTCCATCGTTTTCGCCAACATTTCGGCCGGAATAGCGGCTATTTCTTCACGAATGTTGTCCTTGAGCTCTTCTACGGTCCTTGGCTTGTTAACGTAAACCTTTGACTTCAAATATCCCCACAAGAAGAAGTCAGGCGGCGTCAAATCGGGCGAACGCGGTGGCCAGTCCAAATCACCACTTTTCGACATCAAACGGCCCGGAAACAATTTCTTCAGAAAATCGATTGTTATGCGACTTGTGTGCGGTGGAGCGCCGTCTTGTTGAAACCAGAACTGCCTCATACGCTTTCGACGAATAATTGGCATCACAAAATTGGTCATCATGTCGCGATAACGCTCCTGGTTGATGGTAACAGCATGGCCATTTTCATTTTGGAAGAAAAACGGCCCAATGACCGTTTTCGCACTAACGCCGCACCAAACAGTGACTTTTTCGTCATGAAGAGGCACTTCTTGAATCTCCTGAGGATTTTCAGTGGCGTAAATACGGCAATTTTGCTTATATACGGTCCCATTCAATGTGAAATGGGCTTCATCGGACATGATAATTTGAGTTTTCACAATTGACTTGTTCTGTTGAATGTAAATTTCAACTATTTCAGAGCGCTCGCGTGGCGTGTATTGTTCCATGGTAAAAATCTGCTTGGACTGACGCTTCAAACGCGGTATGTCATTAAGCGATCTGACATCTCTGTCAAAAGTTATGGCGTTGCCAGATTGGTCCGTCGAATATGGGCCTGTAATTGTAGATTTCAATTGTTTGGTTTTACATAGCATTTAAATTCGCTTTGAAGCGCAGCCTTCCGTTGTGAGCTTGAAACAACTGACCATCCTCTCATGACCTTCTTATTAAACAACTGTGTGCTTTATCGTAGGCTGTATTCTGGCCAAAACTAACTTTGACTTTTGAGCTTCCTTTTTTTTTGTATGCTGGCGCCAACATCAATATATCAGGGTAAGTCCCAAAAACCACACATTCAAATCCAGTAAACGTACGAATAACACCTCTGACAGTCGCAAATCAGAGCATTTGGACTTGCGAGGGTGGTCTAAATTGTTGTATATTTATAGGCAACAAGAAGATATATACAAATTTCTATAATTGCATCCTTTTTTTTTTGAGTTTTTTTGATATGCAAGCATTTTGTATCTTTGAATATTAATGATTTATATTTTTTTTTTTTTATACAAGATATTATTTGAAATTTATATTGAAGTCATAAACTTTATTTTTTTATAAACTTTATTTTTTTATATTTATCATATTTTTATACAAATAATGTTAAGGCCACAGAGCAATAAACTAAACATTGTTAATTTGAGTGAAATAATGTCCTGCTAAGGCGATTTAATTGGTGTTGGTATGGGAGGGAGTGGAGATTTGAAGCGCTTTTGCTTCTATTGAGGAATGGTAATTGACTTCATCTCTGTAGATGGACAGACCTCTTATTCCTTCTTTTCGTTTTCAAAATTTACCTTTTTGTTTATATATATTAATGGCACGAGCAGATAATAAATTTATTGATTACGTTTACTAGGTATCGTTACCAAAGAACCTTCCCATCTGGCGAGCTCAGCCGGTATTAGGTCCGCGGTATCTTAGGAATTGTGGAACGTAACAAATCTTAAGTTCTAAGGATTACCGTTACTTGCTTACAAAATATCATATGGAGCTTATCTTAGTTTTAATTCAAGTTCTGCCTTATCTGGTTAGAACTGGTTTAAGTGATTAAGCTTTTAAGCTTTTCTGAATTAGTCATAAGCCTATAAGTATGCTATTAGTTTTAATAGGTACTGAGCTTACACCTTATTGAGATTATAATTATGTTACAACGTAAACAACATAGTGACGGTTTTCACTAGTCCTCGTAAAATGGTAAATGGTAAATTTACCACACACGAGCTACTGAACGACCCCTTGTGATTCATGGTAGTAATTTTTGTAGTAAACCAGAGAAGAGTCAAAGCTTAATATTTACGACTATCTTCTGCTAGGTCGGTGGCGTTCAGCGCTGAATGCATAACTCTAAAACTGTCGGTCGTGTGTTCGGTCCTTAGAGGTGATAAACTCTATTTTTTTCAGTTTTTTTTATCGCTTGTGTATAGGAAGAGCCTATGTTTTAATCCTTTTCTGGCATCTGGAATAGTTTTGCGCTTTTACTTTTGTTCATTTCGTTGCATGTCTCTGAAATCTAAGTCTTAATCGAGAAAGGCGAACAGACTGACAGACGGACTATATCGGTATATCGGCTGTTGATGCTGATCAAGATATATATATACTATACTTTGTGGGGTTCTTTCCTCTTCCAGAAAAAAATACATTTATGAAAATAGACCTCCTGCATTTACCGGGGTTCGAACCGACAAATAACAAAAAGGAGTCGTCATTACTATCCACTCAGCCATAATCTATTTCGACAATCAAGTAGCTAAATTGCTAAATAGGAGTAGCACGATACCAAGTTATTCGATACTTTGATTTTAACACTCTACAATTTTTCGAAGCATTTTTATAAACATACCCCAAGGCCTCGGAAAGGTGGTGATTTTTATACCCTTGCAGAGGGTATATTAAAATTGTCACGATGTTTGTAACGCATAGAAGGAAGCATTTCCGACCACATAAAGTATATATATTCTTGATCAGCATGACGAGCTGAGTTCATTTCCGTCAGTCCGTCCGTCCGTCTGTTTCTATGCTATCTCCTCCCTTAGTTTTAAAGCTATCTTGACCAAACTTTGCAAAAAGTCTTTAAATACAAATACGCTGCACATTTGTCGGAATCTGCCATAGGAACGATCGGTCCAAAAACTAGCTCTAGTAGAAAACTTTTTTTTTCTATCGCAGCGACACCAATTGTGGTATATATTAGTTTCATATACTTCCACACAATTCTGGAAAAATTGATCGAAATAGTATGAAAATAGCATATAGCTGCCATAGGAACGATCGGTCTAAAAACTGGATCTAGTGTGCAAATTTTTTCTGTCATCACTGGTAGCGTCTTCCAAAACTGCAAGGGTATTTTAAACATCGGCGTAGCCGATGTTGGCCTTCTATTTTTATACCCTTGCAGAGGGTATATTAAAATTGTCACGATGTTTGTAACGCATAGAAGGAAGCATTTCCGACCACATAAAGTATATATATTCTTGATCAGCATGACGAGCTGAGTTCATTTCCGTCTGTCCGTCCGTCCGTCTGTCCGTCTGTTTCTATGCTATCTCCTCCCTCAGTTTTGAAGCTATCTTGACCAAACTTTGCAAAAAGTCTTTAAATACAAATACGCTGCACATTTGTCGGAATCGGCCGGATCGGATGACTATATCATATAGCTGCCATAGGAACGATCGGTCCAAAAACTAGTTCTAATGAGAAAAACTTTTTTGTTTTCCATCGTAGCGTCACCAGTCGTGGTATATATAAGTTTTATATGCTTCCACACAATTCTGGAAAAATTGATCAAAATCGGATGACTATAGCATATAGCTGCCATATAAACGTTCGGTCCAAAAACTAGTTCTAGTGAGAAAAACTTTTTTGTTTTCCATCGTAGCATTACCAATCGTGGTATATATTAGTTTTATATGCTTTTACACAATTCTGAAAAATTGATCAAAATCGGATGACTATAGCATATAGCTGCCATAGGAACGATCGGTCCAAAAACAAGTTCTAGTGAGAAAAACTTTTTTGTTTTTCTACGTAGCGTCACCAATCGTGGTATATATAAGTTTTATATGCTTTCACACAATTCTGAAAAAATTTATCAAAATCGGATGACTATAGCATATAGCTGCCATAGGAACGATCGGTCCAAAAACAAGTTCTAGTGAGAAAAACTTTTTTGTTTTTCTACGTAGCGTCACCAATCGTGGTATATATAAGTTTTATATGCTTTTACACAATTCTGAAAAATTAATCAAAATCGGATGACTATAGCATATAGCTGCCATAGGAACGATCGGTCTAAAAACTAATTCTAATGAGAAAAACTTTTTTGTTATCAATGGTAGCGCCTTTCAAAAACTGCAAGGGTATTTAAAACATCGGCGTAGCCGATGTTAGCCTTCTATTTTTTTCTTATGTGTTTTGTTGTTGTGTGGAGTTTACCATTTACAATTTACCATTTTATGAGGACTTGTGAGTACCCTCAGTATTTTTTAGGTGTCGAATGAAATTAATATTTTTTATGTTGATAAACCTTATTTCTTATTTAATACGACACCTAAAAATATATGGAGTTTACAATTTACCATTTTACGAGGACTAGTGAGTACCCTCAGTATTTTTTAGGTGTCTAATGAAATTAATATTTTTATGTTGATATACCTTATTTTTTATTTAATACGACACCTAAAAATATACTATGTAAAATCAGCAATCATAATGGCCCCAATGTCATTCAGCAGGGACTTGTCAGCAATCGTAAATCAGTAATCGCATATCGAAATTATCTGCTGAATGGGCCCAATGTAAGAAAAAGGTTGGTATATTTTACTGATTTTAGTTTAACAATTTATTACCATATTTTTACAAACTAACTGTATTCAGTGGGACTCAATTTTATCATACAATGTGGCGGGTCTTGCCAAGAAACTTTTGATCGATGATTCAAATACATTGTGTCATTCAAAATCTTTGTCCTTACGAAAACATTCCATGAGACGGAATTGGCGCCGTAAAGATAAAACTTCCAGAACTCAGTCTCAAATGGACTCCTGAAGTACGTACCAGCAATAGAGGAAGAGCAAGCAGAGGCATTGTCTACGGAATTATAAAAGTACTTGTTAACAGCAAGATAGTATGTTATCTGGAGACAAACGGTACCACTTTGATCAAAATTCAAGCAACCCTGGCGACTTTACCTTTCTAAGAGGTAAAGCACGTTCTGCGATAGACTTCTGTTTAGTAAGAGTGATCTCGCTGCAAAAAATAGAGGATTTTAAAGTGCACGAAATGGATTACTCTGACCACCTTCCATTAGAAAGAACGCACTCGCTCTCGACAACTCAATTCGCGGATACCCAAGCAATTCGACTTTTGCCTAAGCTAAGATAGTCAAGTAACCACGTCATAAGGTATCAAACCCAACTCGACAATAATCTACAACTTGGAAATGTTGCATTAATGAATTTTCCTAATAAATATGTTGAATTCGTTTAAAAATTGTTTCACAAAATCGGCAATTTCCTGAAAAGGGAAACCCAATAACTACAAACAGGAACGGTTTACAAAACAATGCGAAGTAGCGGGTTCGTTCTCTTTTAAATCGTTGCGACGGGCTAAAAGAGAAGATTCTCAGGAAGCAATTCGTATATAGCAACGAGCAAATGCGTCTTATAAAGCTATATGTAAAGAAACGAAAGAGCAGTTCTACATAAACTTAGCCCGATCCCTTGAACAAATAAGAAATAGTAAGTCTTCCATATACATGCTGAATGGGAATACCTTTAGGAAAGCAATAGATGTTGATGCTGCAAAATAAGAGAAATACTTCAAAAACCTATTAAGGCCGAACCTCTGCATTACGCACTACCACTGGATGGAGTAATAACCATTCAAGAACCGTCAGGAGTTGTAAATAAACTTAAATATGGAAAAGCACCCGGTATTGACAAACCCCTGCGTTTATGGAAAGGTCAGCAGACGCGATTAATATGATTTTTCAAGGCAAAATTGTTCCTGGTGGATTTCAAAACGTGATCATACTTCCGATCTATAAAAATGGCTATCCGAAATTGGTAAATAACTACAGGGGAATCTCATTTCAAAACGCAGTAGCTAAAGTATTCATAGCGCTGCTCCTTGATAGGCTTAGCAACTGGATATGTGCAAACGAACGGCTGATAGAGTTCCAAGCAAGTTTCCGGAAAGAATACTCTACAATAGACAACATATTTAGTCTCACAAGTATTGCCAGAAAATACATAGACAGTGGACGGACCGTGTTTTTTGTGGAATTCCGGGCAGCGTTTGATTCTATTGACAGAAGCAGAAAAAGATTCATATTCAAGCTTTGTTGTTTGGCATCTCTAAGAAATCGAAACACCAGTATGGGATGGCGATATGCTTTCGGAATGATTTTCTACTGAATCGGGAGTAAAGCAAGGATGCTTGTTAAGTCCTCTCCTCTTTTAGCTATACTTATCGCTATATTATCTCCGGAAAGGATTTTTGTAAATGAGCACGAGGTGAAAGCTCTTTTAAACGCGATGATATTGTGTTGATTGCAGAGTCACCTACGAAAATGCAAAAAATGATAGCATATCGAAATTATCTGCTGAATGGGCCCAATGTAAGAAAAAGGTTGGTATATTTTACTGATTTTAGTTTAACAATTTATTACCATATTTTTACAAACTAACTGTATTCAGTGGGACTCAATTTTATCATACAATGTGGCGGGTCTTGCCAAGAAACTTTTGATCGATGATTCAAATACATTGTGTCATTCAAAATCTTTGTCCTTACGAAAACATTCCATGAGACGGAATTGGCGCCGTAAAGATAAAACTTCCAGAACTCAGTCTCAAATGGACTCCTGAAGTACGTACCAGCAATAGAGGAAGAGCAAGCAGAGGCATTGTCTACGGAATTATAAAAGTACTTGTTAACAGCAAGATAGTATGTTATCTGGAGACAAACGGTACCACTTTGATCAAAATTCAAGCAACCCTGGCGACTTTACCTTTCTAAGAGGTAAAGCACGTTCTGCGATAGACTTCTGTTTAGTAAGAGTGATCTCGCTGCAAAAAATAGAGGATTTTAAAGTGCACGAAATGGATTACTCTGACCACCTTCCATTAGAAAGAACGCACTCGCTCTCGACAACTCAATTCGCGGATACCCAAGCAATTCGACTTTTGCCTAAGCTAAGATAGTCAAGTAACCACGTCATAAGGTATCAAACCCAACTCGACAATAATCTACAACTTGGAAATGTTGCATTAATGAATTTTCCTAATAAATATGTTGAATTCGTTTAAAAATTGTTTCACAAAATCGGCAATTTCCTGAAAAGGGAAACCCAATAACTACAAACAGGAACGGTTTACAAAACAATGCGAAGTAGCGGGTTCGTTCTCTTTTAAATCGTTGCGACGGGCTAAAAGAGAAGATTCTCAGGAAGCAATTCGTATATAGCAACGAGCAAATGCGTCTTATAAAGCTATATGTAAAGAAACGAAAGAGCAGTTCTACATAAACTTAGCCCGATCCCTTGAACAAATAAGAAATAGTAAGTCTTCCATATACATGCTGAATGGGAATACCTTTAGGAAAGCAATAGATGTTGATGCTGCAAAATAAGAGAAATACTTCAAAAACCTATTAAGGCCGAACCTCTGCATTACGCACTACCACTGGATGGAGTAATAACCATTCAAGAACCGTCAGGAGTTGTAAATAAACTTAAATATGGAAAAGCACCCGGTATTGACAAACCCCTGCGTTTATGGAAAGGTCAGCAGACGCGATTAATATGATTTTCAAGGCAAAATTGTTCCTGGTGGATTTCAAAACGTGATCATACTTCCGATCTATAAAAATGGCTATCCGAAATTGGTAAATAACTACAGGGGAATCTCATTTCAAAACGCAGTAGCTAAAGTATTCATAGCGCTGCTCCTTGATAGGCTTAGCAACTGGATATGTGCAAACGAACGGCTGATAGAGTTCCAAGCAAGTTTCCGGAAAGAATACTCTACAATAGACAACATATTTAGTCTCACAAGTATTGCCAGAAAATACATAGACAGTGGACGGACCGTGTTTTTTGTGGAATTCCGGGCAGCGTTTGATTCTATTGACAGAAGCAGAAAAAGATTCATATTCAAGCTTTGTTGTTTGGCATCTCTAAGAAATCGAAACACCAGTATGGGATGGCGATATGCTTTCGGAATGATTTTCTACTGAATCGGGAGTAAAGCAAGGATGCTTGTTAAGTCCTCTCCTCTTTTAGCTATACTTATCGCTATATTATCTCCGGAAAGGATTTTTGTAAATGAGCACGAGGTGAAAGCTCTTTTAAACGCGATGATATTGTGTTGATTGCAGAGTCACCTACGAAAATGCAAAAAATGATAGACGCGCTTCAAGAGTACTGTAAAACGTGGAGCCTCAAAGTAAATACAGAAAAATCAAAAATCTTTATTTTTAAGAGGCATTGGAGGAGACTAGCGCGGGACGAAAAGTGGCACATAGAAAATGTTGAACTCGATGTGGTCAAAACGTACAAGTATCTAGGAATACATATATATCATAATGCGCAGTTTAAACATCATCTGCAGGAGAAGGTAAAAGACGCCAAAGTAGCTATTAACTGTACATGGAGTTCCCTGCTAAATAAAAAAGATGTACCAATCAGTACTAAGTACAAACTCTTTGAGGCAGCATTGAGATCTATACTGTGCTACGGAGCTCAAGTATAGGGTATTCTGGAATATGACGAGGTAGAGATCCTTCTGCGATACTTTCTGAAAAAACTGTTCCGCCTGCCAAGCTTCACACCACACAGGTTGCTCTATCTCGAAGCTGGGTTATTGAAGCTGAATATAACCACCGCAGACATGCATTTCAAATATATTCAAAAAGTTTACAACAGTTGGGGGCCCTGGAGGTTGCAAATTCTCTCCAAAATGGATGCAGCTAACAAACAGGCATATATTGAGGAATCGCAGAAAAGCTCTGAGCGTCTTATTTATAAAAAGCTGCACTACGACCTTGGAGAAAGAAACTAATTCAGGTACACTTATACTGTTGATAAAATTCGTACCATTTTTAGGGCGAGAGGCGATCTTAATCTTAACTTTAACCCGAATATGGTACAAAGAGAAGCTACTTGCGGGCTCTGCAACCGCAGAGAAAAGGAAGATGCAGTTGAACGATCTGATCAGGTGTATAAGGCTACGTAGCAAAAGGATTTGGGAGGCGGTGATCGACAGACGATACAGATACAGATAAATTTTCTTTTTTTAAATTCAATTAATACCCATAGTTGAAATATCAAATGTTAATAGTTTATTAAATATTTTAAATAATGGAACTACTACTACTACAAGAACTCATTTAGGAATTTAATGATCCCTATACCACAAAAGTTATTTTTACTTCTTTGGTTCGTCTGGTGTCAGCAGTATTGAATGCATATGGATCGTATTGAGTCTGTCCAAAAGCAATTTTTGATTCGCCTTTGCGTCGGAAATTGGGATCCCAACCTTCCTTTGCCATTGCAATATTTTAATTATGCTGGGCAGCAGTTAATGTGGAAAAGACTCAGCCGCAAATTTCTTGACTCACCCTGGACAGGGTCAGGATTACGCATAAGGAAACAGTGACATATTTAAGCTCCATACTTCTAACTGGGGCATTACGTGTTGGCGGATGGCCAGTAAGAATACAGTAAAAAGAGTTGACGTGTTTATGAGGCTTTGCAGACAGAAATTCGAAATATTTCGGGAGTTATAACGAGTTTCCAAGAGCGCCTCGGAGTCCAACCTTTACGGTTGTTGAACTTTAAACGCGTTTTTCTCAAAACATTGTTTATCTGGTCGGCCCGGGTCCTAACTTTTTCTACTGAACCGATTGCTTTCAAATTTTAACAGGCTTTTCTACACACTTATAGTTCTCGTCGGTACTAACGAGAATTTTTTTCACCCCTAACTTTTTATTTTACAACCCTTTCTTTGCTAATATAAAAGGACGTTTTTTTCAAAATCCGCCATTTTGTTATTTACCCTTGAAATTTAACTTCCATGACATGTCATTTGTGGTAGAATGAAAGAGTCGTCAATTAGTATACTCTTGGTATCACATGTCCGATTAATTCTGTGGTTCGCTTAAGAATGAACATGCTGCACGCAGGCAGTAGTTAACAACCCTCAATCTCATGAGAGAGCCATTGAGAGAATTACAGTAATGAGAGAGCTTATTCTAGAAGTTAGAGTAAGCAAGTAAGAAACTGAGCAAGAATAGAGAGCAGCCTCATGGAATAGGACATAGATATATGTGTATGTAAGTGTAAGCCTGCTACAACTCGGCCGTCCTGACATTGAGAGCTCCCGATCTCTGCTCAGTAAATATTTACAATTATCTTAGTGTATTATAATATTGCACATTAAATTAGAATACATTTCATTTACATTTAACTTTTTTTAATCCAGTGTCGCATATTCTGAGAACTCCAAACGCCCTGATAAGGATTTCTTGACAACTGGAAACCTTCCACATCTTTTAGCAAATATCTGTCATTTTTTAACACTTTTGCTATCATATATGGGGCTTTACTTCTAGGTATTAATTTCCTTGATACTCCAGCTGTACTATCAAAAATTTTCACCATTACATAATCTCCTGTCTTATATTCAATCGCCGCATTTTTCTTTTCATTATAATATTTTTCATTCTTTTTTTGCGCTTCTGTCTGATTTCTCTCTCCAATCCTTCGTATCTCTTCTAAATTTCGATCCAAAATTGTATCTGATTGAATTATTTCTTCCAGTTTTTCTTTTAACTCGTCACTAATCGTACTCTTTTGCATCAATCCAAATAACATTTCACTTGGACACTGTCTAATGCTACGATGCAGTGTGTTATTTAATGAATATTCAACTTTTGCCATCACCAAGTCCCAATGCAATCCGCTTTCAGCTTCTGTGAGCTTTGCTATCATTGGTCCCAAACTCCTATTTATTCTCTCTACTTGTCCATTAGCCTGGGGAGAGCCTGTTGCTATTCTCACATGATTTACGTTGACTTCTTCCATGAATTCTTGAAAATCAGCAGATGTAAAACAACTTCCGCGATCTGACACTATACATTTTGGTATACTATATGCTCTAAAATAATCTCTTAAAGCATTTATAACTTCTTTAGTGTTCGTCGTTTTGGTCGTATACAATCTTACATATTTCGTAAATCCATCAACTATCGCTAATATATGCTTATTCGCTCTTCCAGTATCCACCGGTCCATAATGGTCAACATGAACTATCTCAAACGGCTTGTTTCCCTTTGGTATACTGTGCAGAAATCCATCTGACTTTCCTGTTTTTGGCGAAAAAGCAATGCATTTTAAACAATTTTCGATATGACTCATGACGTTATCTTTCATATTAGCAAACCAATACGTTTTCCCAATTGCACTTAGCATTTTATCTCTTCCCACATGTCCGAATTCATCATGATACTTATATAAAATATGATCCTCCATTTCCTTGGGCACATAGAACAATAACCTGCCATCATTTGTTTTTCTGTAGATCACCCCATTTCTCATTTCAAACAACTTGTGCTCTTTTTCTTCTAACTGTTTTCTGATTTCCAAAATTTTCTCATCTTTTTCTTGACAAATGACCAAATTATTTTCAAAAGTGTTTGCTTCCGTTATCAAAATGTTTGTACATCTACTAAGTGCATCTACATGCTGCATCTGCTTGCCTGCCCTATGTACCAATTCATAATCGTATTCCTGTAACTCCAACGCCCACCTGGCAATTCTGGGGTTGAGCTCTATTTTATTCAACGTCAGCGTCAAAGAGTTGCAATCCGTCACGATTCTAAACTGTTTTCCCTGCAAATATATTCTAAATCTTCGTAATGCGTAGATAATTGCCAACGTCTCCAGCTCAAAGCTGTGATACTTTGCTTCTGTTTCCGTTGTCCGACGCGAAAAGTAAAAAATTGGATGCAGTTTCTTATCCTTCTTTTTCTGCAGTAATACTGCACCAAATCCTAACGCGCTAGCATCACAATGTAATTCGATCTCGTCTTTGTAATCATAAATTGACAAAACCGGTGCTTGTAACAACTTTTCTTTTAACATTTCAAAACAATCCAACTCCTCCTCTTCAAATTTAAACTGTTTATCCTTCCTCAACAGGTCATACAATGGTTTTGCTAATGTAGAAAAATCGTTGATGAATCTGCGGAAATACGAACACAACCCAAGAAAACTTTGCACTGCTTGAGTCTTATCGGGTGTCGGAAAGTTTTTTATTGCATCTAACCCCTTCTCGTCCGCTCTGACACCCTCATTTGAGATCAAAAAACCCAAATACTTTACACTTGATTTTAAGAATTCACATTTTTCCATCTTCAATTCTAACTTATTTTCCACCAATCTTTTGAATACCTCTTTTAATGTTTGTAAATGTTCTTCCATTTCTTTACTCGAAATCATAATATCATCCATATATACAATGACTTTGTTATCCTTGATCATGTCTGCGAAAATACTATTAACAAACCTCTGAAACACATGTGGCGCATTTTTCAATCCCATTGGCATTCTTAAAAAATCAAACTGACTTAATGGCGTGACAAACGATGTATATTTGACTGATTTCTCGTAGAGAAATACGTGAAAATATCCATTCTTTAGATCCAATTTCGTGAACACGGTTTTCCCCACCAACTTATCTAATAAGTCATCAATCAGAGGTTGGGGGTAATTGTCCTTTAACATTATTTTATGTAACATTCTAAAATCTATGCAAAGTCTTAACTCCCCATTTTTCTTTTTCACCAAGACTATTGGTGATGCATACTCCGAACAACTAGGTTGAATTATCCCATCTTTTAAATATTCATCCAACATCAACTGTAATTGTTCCTTTTCTGCATATGACAGTCTTCTCTGTGAGCGGCTAAATGGTTTTTCCTTTTCCAGTTCTATTTTCATCTCCCATTTAACTAACGGCTTATCCGGCCTTTCTGCGTTCACGTAATGATCTTCCAACAATTGTACAAGCCTTTCTTTTAGTTTGTGATCAATCTTGTCTCCAATGTTATAAACATTCTTTTCGTCTTCTAACCAATTTATTTCCAACATATCTTTATCGAATGTTTGTTCCCATACTGTCTCTCTAACTGTTTCCTTACTAACTGTTTCTGCTTCTAACAATTTCTTTTCATCCTGTTCTTTTTCTCTGTTTTGACTAACTATTTCTTTTGTATCCGTTTTTTCACTAACTGTTTTCTTCTTGTGTTTTTCATTCCTATGTTCAGACATCTTTAAATTGTTTGTTTCTTCAATCTTGGTTTCCACTTTATCAACTGTTACCATTTTTAAAGCGTTTAGGTCAATGTTTAAATCACAAGCATCCATAAAATCTCTACCCAAAACAACATCGTAACTCATAGACTCATCAGCCACCACCGTAAGATAGAAATGAATATTTATTAACTTCTTTTTAACAAAGCAAATTGTTTTTCCATGGCTTTTCAACTGGCTTTTATTAAGCCCAAAATAAAATGTATTTACTGGTTCAAGATTGACTTCATTTGGAACTTTTCTTCTCTTAATAAACGATATGGGGCTTCCCGAGTCTATGAGGCACTCTGTAACAATGGATCTGTTATTACTTTCCTTAAAAAATATATTAAAATACCTTACATATTTATTGTCGTCCATTGTCTTCTTTTTCTGGCATTGTGCCACCCAATGACCCATTTCGCCACAGGCATAGCACGATCCTGGGGCTCTTTTTGGCTTCCAGCAGTCCTTGGCCCAGTGCCCTTTCGAATTATAATTATGGCAACGCGATTCTTTAGACACGAATCCTGCAGCTTCGTCTTCTTCTCCAGCTCTCTTGCGTGCACTACTTGCTTGGGTAAACGCACCTGTGAAAAGGCACTCAACAGCTGATTCGGCTCTTGAAAGCATTGCACACGTGCCTGTACGCGCAAACTCTCAACTGGTATGCCCTCAATAATTCCATCCAGCAGTTCCTCCTTTTCGATACTAATGCCTCTGGCTAGCATCATCTTCTCCTCATAGTACATCGCAAATCTCTTATTGTTCTTCCAGGTGCGGGCCTCATATTTTCGCCGCAGCTCTAACTTTGAAATATTCCCACCAAAGGCCAAGGCCAAATTTGCCAACAGCTGTTCAATGGGAGCCACTATGCGGTTTGGGTCCGCATGTAACCATTGTAGAGCATCTCCTTTTAGTTTGGAAATACATAACAAATGGCGCTGTATATCACTAAGCTCATATATGCCCGACACATTATCCAGTTGTATAATCCAATTCTGCACTCCCGGTTCACCTGAGAACTCCAACAGAATTTCTTTGGCCAAACTCAGCGCTGCCGACGACCATTCACGTTCATTTTTCGGTGTTGTGCCTCCCTTTTGTGATTCATTTTCGCCAGCTGCAGAAATTTTGCTTTCTTCTGTACTTCTTGCATCTGCGTCGACGTCGCTGCTTTGTTCATCTTCGTTGCTGCTCTGCTTTACTTTGTCGTTCTTCACCAGCATGTTGTCGTCTCTTTTTGTCTGCTGCTGAAGCTGATCGCCGCTATTGCCGTTACTGTGTAAGCACATGTTCTCCAAAATTTTTTTCGCACCTTGGATTTCGTCATCGAATGTCTGCAGAAAGACGGCTTTTTATACCCGTTACTCGTAGAGTAAAAAGGGTATACTAAGTTCGTGCAAATGTATGTAACAGGCAGAAGGAAGCATCTCCGACCCCATAAAGTATATATATTCTTGATCAGCATCAATAGCCGAGTCGATATAGGCATGTCTGTCTGTCCGTCTGTCCGTCTGTCTGTCTGTCTGTCTGTCTGTCCGTCTGTATGAACACCTAGATCTCAGGAACTATAAGAGCTAGAGCTACCATTTTTTCAGTGTAGACTTGTATCTTCTGCACGCAGATCAAGTTTGTTTCAAAATTTTGCCACGCCCCCTCCCGCCCCCGCAATATGAAAAAACCTCATATCTCCCACAATTTTGAAAATAGATTGTTTGAACCTTCTAGACATATATTTTAATCATCATTACCTATCGATCCGCCATACATCATTTTTCGATCAGATGAACGATAGAAAAGTTCCCGCCCCCGCAATTTGAAAAATTCCTCATATCTCCCACAATTTTGAAAATAGATTGTTCGAACCTTCTAGACATATATTTTAATCATCATTACCTATCGATCTGCCATACATCATTTTCCGATCAGACGAGCGATAGAAGAGTTGCCGCCACCGCAATTTGAAAAATACCTCATATCTCCCACAATTTTGAAAATACATTGTGAAAACCTTCTAGACATATATTTTAATCATCATTACCTACCGATCCGCCATACATCATTTCTTGATCAGATGAACGATAGAAAAGTTCACGCCCCCGCAATTTGAAAAATTCCTCATATCTCCCACAATTTGGGCAACCTTACCCTGAGTAACGGGTATATCGAAGTCGAGCAGGGCCGACTTCAACTTACGCTCTCGTTGTTGTTCTAAATATGCCTTTACCAGAGACCTGGCGCCCAATATTTCGTCAACTTCCTCGTCATCCTCCTCCGGAATGGGGACGCCACCACGCAGATCAGCCGGTACTTCGTTCCACCGTTTCCATAGCTCCGCTTTAGTGCCAACTGTCGATAGATTTAGTGTGGCCAACCACCTCTTTAATATGACCACTTTCACGTCGTTAAAATTAACTTGGTTATCCATAATGTAGGCTCTGACCACTTCTGAATTTGTGGTAGAATGAAAGAGTCGTCAATTAGTATACTCTTGGTATCACACGTCCGATTTATTCTGTGGTTCGCTTAAAAATGAACATGCTGCACGCAGGCAGTAGTTAACAACCCTCAATCTCATGAGAGAGCCATTGAGAGAATTACAGTAATGAGAGAGCTTATTCTAGAAGTTAGAGTAAACAAGTAAGAAACTGAGCAAGAATAGAGAGCAGCCTCAAGGAATAGGACATAGATATATGTGTATGTAAGTGTAAGCCTGCTACACTATAGATTAAGAATAATCAAGAATATTTGATTTCAGATAACATCAAGAGCCAAAATCACCCAGGCCAACTTCAAGTGACAATAATAATAGTAATAAACTATTAAATTTTTTAAAATAATTTTTTTTTTATATTTTCAATATGTAAATAAAACGAGAAGGCAAAGCTAACTTCGACTGTGCCGAAGTTTTAATACACTTGAAAAACTTTACTCAAACTGATTTAACCGGTAAAATATATATAGGATATAGATATCAGATATTGAAAATTTTTAAAACATTGATAATAAAAATTTGATACCATAAAAAAAAACTTTTCTTAGTAAAACACATTTTTCGACCAATCGGTCCTATGGCAGCTATATGCTATAGTCATCCGATTTTGATAAAATCTTCCAGAATTGTGTTGACGCATATAAAACTAATCTATACCAAGATTGGTGACGCTACGATGGAAAATAAAAAAGTTTTTCCCACTAGAACTAGTTTTCCGACTAACCGTTTAGATGGCAGCTATGTGCTATATTCATCCGATTTTGATCAATTTTTCCACACATATGTAAAATCATCTAAGACTAATATATACCAATATTGGTGACGCTACAATGGAAAATAAAAAAGTTTTTCTCACTAAGACTTATTTTTTGACCGATCGTTCCTATGGCAGCTATAAAATATAGTCACCCGATCCGGCCGGTTCCGACATATTAGTTGCGTGCAGTAAAAAGAAGACTTTGTGCAAAATTTCAGCTCGATAGCTTTAAAACTGAGAGACTAGTTCGCGTAGAAACAGACAGACAGACGGACAGACAGACAGACAGACGGACAGACAGACGGACGGACGGACAAGCGGAAATGAACTCAGCTCGTCGTCCTGATCAAGAATATATATAGTTTATGGGGTCGGAAATGAATATTTCTATGCGTTACAAACTTCTGGGCAAAATTAATATACACTTTTCAAGTGTATAAAAATTGTGATAATTTACTAGATCATCGTCAATCCGATGTTTATATCTCTTTGGCGGCTATATTGACGGTGGCGATGCGAAGCGGATCGTATCGTTCATATGTATACTACTTTCACTACTTACCATCGCAGATAAATTTATTTTTCTTTTTTGAACCCATTATAAAAGGTAACAGAAATGAAATGGTTTCTCCAATGTATGGAAGAAGTATTTTCTTAACATTCGTTTTACTGGCAGCAATATGAGATAGTGGACAATTTTCAACAGATATTAAAAATTCATAAGCCTCCAGACCTTTATTGATGACGTCGGCTGAAATTTGAAGTGCATCTTTCGTCGTGGCATCAGTAATTATATTAGAGATTTTAACCTTATAAACTTTCTTCATCATAACTGCGTTTTCTCGGAATGTCATTTTGATTTTTATGCTAAATGCTATCGACAAAATAAAAATTAATTTGTTAGAAAACTAATTTGATAAACAAGTAAAAGTGATTGGCTTATTAAATATATTGATAAATCAGAGGAAGTAAATGACTGCAGAATGTTTAGTTTTAGTGGCATAGAACAGATCTAACTACGGCTGTAGAATTTTATCGGTTCAAATTTAGACGTTGGCACCTCTTGTAGCCAATAACACAATACAACACCAAATAGAATAGCTTAAGTTTATTATCCAGACTGATAGGATTCAACGATTACAGAACGACGTAATATAAACTATTAAATGAAAAAATGCAATTTATTAAAACGTGTTATCGTGGCACCGTGATCGTGAGCCTTTCTCGAAACTGAACTTCTGGAGATGGACAACGCGATCTTTTGAGTAATGTTATCGGGCATCGATATATGAGCATCGATATGTTAATGATGATAAATAATGGCGGTTAAATCAAATCTTACGAACTTGCAACATCCCGCTCACCGTAAAACTACTCCGGAATTTTACCTAAGACATCTAAGATTTCTAGCTTTGAATCCGGTGTAGTATGCGTGCATTAGAGACATCATAGCATGTACACACTGTACACATACCTCTACTTTAATACGAAGTTGCGATAAGAAGAAATATATTTACTTACATTTATAAAACATATTATATACATATGTCTAATACACACATATAAGTACTATAGGGAGCCAGCCCTACGCTGAGTATGCATTTCTTTGTTTATATGTATGTAAAAACACCGCATGAGAGCGGCCGCTCAAACTTATTTACAGGTACATATATATATGCATAAGCGCAGCAAAACTTTATGTATTTAGGTCTAAGACTTTTGATTTAAAGAATAAAGAATCATTAATAATTGCCTGGCCTCAAGGGCAACAACCAACAGAAAACTTGGTGTTGTTATTTGACATTCCATGGCGATCCTGCCGGGTGCAGGATCGCCGACAGACTGGCCATAACATTTTTCTCTACATGGCGATCCTGCCAGTCTAACATTTATTGCGCTCAGCCCAAAATATTGGCGGTCGAGCCTCTCAACAGCATCAAGGGTTGGTCTTCGTCCCCAACTAATTGAGGCAAGAAACTGCGTAAAGCTAAACACTTACAACAGAAACAATGCGGAAAAGCAAAGTTACCACAAAATATTAATCACCACAGCCATAACCAGGCTGTGGGCAGCGGCGAAGGAAGAAACGGTAGCCGAGCAAGGCAACCAAACATCAAAAAGTAAAGAAGACGAGAACACGGACGAAAATCTAAGGCAAACCAGAAACCAGTTAAATGTGCATCCCGGCACCGGTACCAGACGATAAACGGTCGACCGTTTGTTAAAAAAGAAACCAGCATAATAAAAATTAAAAGCCAAGAAGACCGACAGTGCAACATAGTGCGCCAACAAAAAAAATAAATAATAAAAAATAAATTAATTAAATAAAAATAAAGAGCAATTATATACTTTAATTTCAAACATTTAAGAACATAGTGAAATGTAAAGATATTATTGTAAAAGATTTGCTACTATCCCGGCAAGGCTTTTTAGAGTTCCAAAGGCATAATCACCGGTGCAACGTCTTACATGTTACTCATGTAATAATTTAAGAAAATTCTCAAAACATAAATATTTTTGATTATGTCACAAACTCGAAAATGCTATAAACACACCCCTTTAAAACAAGAGTTTTTAGCCAGATTGGCAATTGAAAACAAATCCATTTTTTATAAAGTATTCATTTTTTACGAAAAAATTTCGGGACTTGATCAGAATAATTAAATAAAAACTAAAATCATTGCCGATTGGTAATACAATATATATTCCTTTTAAAAATGGGTAAACAACAGTCAAAGGTAGGCGAATGTAGTAAACGAGGTAGAAATAAAAGAAAACGGTTTCTAAATGGATCAAATAATGTTGCTCACAATAACATTAGTCAAAATATACACATACCACATCCAAAAAAAACGAGAAAGCAAAGCTAACTTCGACGGTGCCGAAGTTTTAATACACTTGAAAAACTTTACTCCAACTGATTTAACCGGTAAAATATATAAAGGATATAGATAGCAGATATTTAAAATTTTCAAATCATTGATAATAAAAATTTGATACCATAAAAAACGAGAGAGTAAGTTGAAGTCGGCCCTGCTCGACTTCGATATACCCGTTACTCAGGGTAATGTTTATTTCAGAATATTTTATTAAATCACAACATGCCCACATTGTGGTTTTTTCCACATTGCGGGCGTGGCAACTCTACTATAGCTCATCTGATCAGGAAATTATGTATGGCGGATCGATAAGTAATACTGATTAAAATACATGTCTAGAAGAGAGATATGAGGTATTTTTCAAATTCCGGCGGAGGGAACTTTCCTATCGTTCATCTGATCATGAAATTATGTATGGCGGAACGATAGGTAATGATGATTAAAATATATGTCTTACAGGTTTTAACAATGTATTTTCAAAATTGTAGGAGATGTGAGCTATTTTTCAAATTGCGGGGGCGGCAACTCTACTATCGTTCATCTGATCAGAAAATGATGTATGGCGGATCGATAGGTAATGATGATTAAAATATATGTCTAAAGGGCTCGAACAATCTATTTTCAAAATTGCGGGAGATATGAGGTATATTCCAAATTGCGTGGGTGGCAACTCTTCTATCGTTCATCTGATCAGGAAATGATGGTTGACGGATCGATAGGTAATGATGATTAAAATATATGTCTAGAACAGGGGTGCCCATGCCCTATACTCCGCTTACTCAATTGTTGTTGCACTACACTTCGCTATAGTCGAGAGTATAGCAAACACACACACTGCTCGCAGCATAGGCGAGAGCAATAAAACAACAACAACAAGTAAGAAAGTCGGTCAAGCCCGACTGTAATATACTCTGTACCTGTTTGTATGTAACTGATAACTTTAAAGTGTGAAGGTTTTTCAAAATCTGGGGGTGGCAACTCTTTCGACTATCGTTCATCTGGTTGAAAAAAGGATGTACGGGCTCGATAAGTAATGATGAGTAGAATTACCCTAGTACATAACTCGTAAAATTATAAAATTTGTATATAATTTCCTATTAACATAAACATATTTATATTAGTCACGCGGGAATCACGCGTGATTTCTGACCGCAGGCCATCTCAATTGCATCGCTCCTATCATACTTGGTCTTTGCCTCCTTACACAAATATCTATTGGAAAGAAGGGAGGGGGAAACTGAAAGCGGCGCTAATGCCGTCAAGCCAATTCCAATTGGGAAATTACTATTGCCCTCTCGCCTCTCTCTTTCTCGTAAGTGGCTGCGTGTTGTTGTTGTCGTTGCATTAAATTTTCATTTACATATAGCGCCACTATTGTTCATCTGATCGAAAAACGATGTATGGGGGCTTGATAAGAAATGATGAGTAGAATATATGTCTAGAAGGTTTGAACAACCTAACTCCAAAATTGTGGAAGATATTAAGTTTTTTTCAATTTGCGGGGGGAGGCAGGGGGCGTGGCAAAAATCAAAACTAAACTTGATCTGCCTGCAAGTATAAGAAATATATGTTCCATACACCTCAAACCTCTATCTCTTACCATCTCTGAGATCTCTTCGTTCATACGGACAGACGGACAGACAGACGGACAGACAGACGGACAGACGGACATGGCTATATCGACTCGGCTGTTGATGCTGATCAAGAATATATATACTTTATGGGGTCGGAGATGCTTCCTTCTGGCTGTTACATACATTTGCACAAACCCAATATACTCTGTGTACCTTCGGTACAGAGTATAAAAACACCAGTTTTGTTTTGTTCTCCCTCACTCTTTTGGCAGCGGCTGCACGAATACAACCACAAGTATGATGGTGTGTGCGAGTCGAATGGGACTTTGTTGTTGTGATCGCATGATTTCGTTTGAAAAAAACTAGCAGCTGCGCAAAAAAAGAAGAGATTCTTTAAATGTATTGGTGCTTACTCGCTGGCTAACTTCAATTGGGCACCCCTGGTCTAGAAGGTTCAAAATTGTGGGAGATATGAGGTTTTTTTCATATTGCGGGGTCGGGAGGGGCATGGCAAAAATTTGAAACAAACTTGATCTGCGTGCAGACAATACAAGTTTACACTGAAAAAATTGTAGCTCTAGCTCTTATAGTCTCTGAGATCTAGGTGTTCATACGGACAGACGGACATGTCTATATCGACTCGGCTATTGATGCTGATCAAGAATATATATACTTTATGGGGTCGGAAATGCTTCATTCTGCCTGTTACATACATTTGCACGAACTTAGTTTACACTTTTTACTCTACGAGTAACGGGTATAAAAACTTTTCTTAGTAAAACACATTTTCCGACCGATCGGTCCTATGGCAGCTATATGCTATAGTTATCCGATTTTGATAAATTTTTTCAAAATTATGTGAAAGCATATAAAACTAATATATACCAAGATTGGGGACGCTACGACAGAAAACAAAAAAGTTTTTCTCACTAGAAGTAGTTTTTTGACCGACCGTTTTTATGGGAACTGTATAATATAGTCATCCGATTTTGATCAATTTTTCCACAATTATGTGGAAGCATATAAAACTAACATATAGATTAGTGACGCTACGATGGAAAACAAAAAAGTTTTTCTAACTAGAACTAGTTGCAAGACCGATCGTTCCTATGGCAGCTATATGATATAGTCATCCGATCCGGTCGGTTCCGATATATTAGTTGCGTGCAGTAAAATGAAGACTGTGCAAAATTTCAGCTCGATAGCTTAAAAACTGAGAGACTAGTTCGCGTAGAAACACACAGACGGACGGACGAACAATCGGAAATGAACTCAGCTCGTCGTCCTGATCAAGAATATATATAGTTTATGGGGTCGGAAATGAATATTTCTATGCGTTACAAACTTTTGGGCAAAATTAATATACACTTTTCAAGTGTATACAAATTAAAGAAAAGGTATATGGCATGTCCGATGACAATGAATCAAGTAGAATTTTTGCAATTAACTTGTTTTAATTTTTTCTAGAACTATAAACTATGAGATATGAAAACAAAATGCCTCAAACATTACTAGAGTTTTTAAACACTGCCAGCAAGCTTATTGCAGAGTTTGACGGAATGGCAGAAAATTTACAAAGCTTTTAAGATACGCTCCAGCTTGTGAATTCAATAAAATACATGCATGACAGTACGGCAGTAGACCTTGTAAAAACGAAGATTAAAGGTTATGCACAAAATCTTAAGAAGACACCTTAATACAAGTTACACACAAACTAAAGAACTCTGTTGAATGAGAATCCTTTAAAAATTCGTTAATATATGCACGGAATACGGGTCATGCAGATACGATATGCACTTCAGAAAAAATAATAATAAAAATAACCAAAATGTTAAAAGAGGACGTAGGTAGGACCAAAACCGATGACATAGTCGCCCCAATATCTCTGGAAATAAAAATTACCAGAAACAGAACAATTGTTACGGTAACAACTACCGAAACAGAAACAACAATATTAATGTCACAACAGTGATGACAATCAAAGACAATTTATTAATGGAAAATCCGAAAAGTCCGAAAACCAACAGCTTTCGCCCATACTTTAATGAAAAAATTATTCCTTTTCAAACAAATCACCCCTTATTGAGTTATAGATTTTCGATTAAAAGCACTCATCTAAACAAACTCGTATAAAAGAAAATACAAATATGTTGTGGATGCGCCATCCCTCATCGAAAATCCAGACTTGAAAAACTAACAAGAGAAGCTTGTAATATTAAAAATACGAAATGAATATTAAAATAAACTACTTAATTACTTTCGAAAAATCGACTTAGGTCAATTATTTTCGAGGCTCACACTGGAAGCCGGTAATCTGGGAATCACCAATTTACAATTGTCCTTAGATGACAAATTGCTTTATTATACCCGGGTTAAAGAATTTAATGAAATGCCTAAAACTGTAAGGATGTTTCTTAGGCTGAGGTCGGCTCAGTCGAGCCAGGGTCACTTACAAAATAATTTATTTAAGTGGGGGCATAGAGACCCAGAATCCTCTACGAATTTGTAGTTCGGACCCGGGATACGTTAGTTGTATTTTAGAAAAGACTCTTGGGAGTTTTGAGACAAAGAAAAAGTTAATAGAAAGCTACCCTAATAGGAGAAAATGGTCAGTGACACATGTACGACGCAGATCGGAGCCCGGTGACACCAGAAATCTCTGTCAGAATACGGCAACTATGTCCGGAACACTGCAGGTGAATACCTGGCAAGGGTGTAAAAAAATATGGATCTTACACGTAGACAGAGATCGACGGGCACATGCAAGGTGAATACCTGTAACATGTGACCACCAAGAATGGCTGACAAAGCAAGTAGGACTATTTTTTTCATACACCTCAGGTAAATCCTGGCAAGTGGGGTTACAAATAAGAGTCCTACACGTATACAGAGCAGGGATAGGCACATGCAAGGTGAATACCTATAACATGTGACCACATAAACGACGGACCCGACACGTAGAACTATTTTTAAATAAACTTCAGGTGAATACCTGGCAAGTGGGGATACTAAAAGAAGTCCTACTCGTAGAAAGAGCTAGGCAGGGCACATGTAAGGTGAATACCTGGACCATGTGATCGCTGCAACGGCGGTCAGGGCAAGTGAGACTATGCCCGCTATATTTCATTAAAGTAAAAAAATATGATTTCTCTGGCTTCACAGTTTTCTAGATTTGGGTTTTTTTTCACTTTATTGCTTTGCACACGCTCGTTTGACCCTAATACCGAACCGAGAGTTAAACTTTTTACACAGGAGTCCTACCAATACAAAAAGCCCTTTGGCTAGCTTACCGCGATCCTTTTCCAACCGGGAATGGGGGTGTCGGGTGTGCACGTTTGGTTGCTGACCGCCGCCGCTGGGTGTATGTGTGTTTTGTGCAGGGTTCGTAAAATGCACAAAAATTATTTTCATGCCATGATAAATAACATCAATGCTAAAAATAATAATTTTCAGACATGAAAATAAAATAATTTACATATGGCAAAAATTATTTTATTCATGTAACTAACACGCGCATTTTTTCCACGCCTGTATTATACTTGTGTGTGAATTATTTTTTCTACCAAATGTAAGCAAAAAATAAGAAAACATACTTGTCACAAAATTTTTCACGCCCATTTGAGAAATAATAAACAATCTGACTACCTGCTGTTTTCGCAATGACCTGCAGACTAGTTATCAAACTGCAAATCGAAGTAGGTTAGAGTTAACCTCTTTAAAGAAGAATAAATGTATATTCTGCAGGTACATATGCGAATTTATGGGTGCTCCTTTTCCATTGACCTGCCGTATATTTTTATGCCCTGGTGTTTTGCTATTGACCTATCTTAATATATACACATTTATCCTTCATTAAAGGGGTTAACTCTTACCTACTTTGATTTGCAATTTGATCATTGGTCAGCAGGTCATTGCGAAAACAGCAGAGTGTCAAATTTTATGGCCCTCATAAAAAAGGGACGACGATCGCGACTCGTCGTGACGTATTCTATTTTTTCCACCACCGTTGACGGCCGCGCACAAGCGACTCTCACATACACACCAATACAAATGCAATGAATAAAATAAAACCGAAATTCACATTATTTCTCACATGGGCGTGAAAAATTTTGTGTCAAGTATCTTTTTTATTTTTTGCTTACATTTGGCAGAAAAAATAATTCACACACAAGTATAATACAGGCGTGGAAAAAATGCGCGTGTTAGTTACATGAATAAAATAATTTTTGCCATATGTAAATTATTTTATATTCATGTCTTGCGTTTTGGCGTCTTGCCCAAGACGCGGCGTCTTTCCCATGTAAAAAGTATAGGGCCCTAGTGGTGACAAAAAGTGGCGTCTTGTACGGACGCCGGTTTCGATTGCAGAGTTGATTCGATTTTTTGGGGTATATTCGATAATTTTAGCCCATTTCTGCCTATCATTCGACAATCGTTTTCAACTATCACCACTAGCACAACAAAAAACAGCTGTGAAAGTTTTGCCGGTATAAATAAAAAAAAAGTTGTCAACTTAAATTGGAAAAATTTGCAATTATGGCTGAAAAGAATGGTAAGCAAGTGTTTTATTCTCTTCTCAAATTAACTTTGAACACATTGTAGGCTCGGAAAAGAGATTTCAGTGGACACCCGACGTCGTCGTGGCTTCCTTTGCAGAAAATCAAATGTTGCTGCAGACATCCCCGCCAAATCCATAAATTGCATCATCATAGCATCAATTTTCTCCATGGCAGATAATAAATAAAGTTCACTTGTATTCATTCTGTTTTTTAAAAAATTTTTTTTTTGCTTTCAACAAAACCAAAACAAACATCAGCTGTTTCGTTGACGATGGACGCAGGACGCAATCTTGTGCCAGTATAAACGCCAATTCAGAGTTATTGCGTCGATAACGATTTCGATAGCAAACTCAGCGTAGTATAAATGTAGCATTACTTTACTTTAATATCATGCGTGTAAAGAAAAATGAGTGTTATTTTACGAACCCTGGTTTTGTGTGTCGGGTGTACACGTTTTCCTGATGGCCGCCGCCGCTGGGAGTATGTGCGTGTGTGTGTCAGATGTCCACGTTTGACTGGTGGCCGCCGCCGCTGGGTGTGAGTGTGTGTGTGTGTGTGTGTCGGGTGTATGTGTCCTTCTTATGATCGCTGCCCCTCTGTCGGCGCGTATCCTTGGCTGTCTCCCACTGTTGTGATCACTTTTTTTTCTAATTTTACTTTTCCGCGCACAACCGTCGTCGTTCAAGCACACAAACTGACCCCCCCCGTTGCGGCGCCAAAAACCGCGATCGTTTTTGCTAGCATTTGTCCAGTGTGACCAGCGTCGTGTGGTGGTTAGTGGTGACAACCTGTGGATCTAGCACTGGTTCGTGTCAGAGATGACACGCTTAGCAATGACTGGATTTTGGCGGGTTTTTTTCTTAAATTTTAATTATTGAAATAAGGTTTAGACAAAATGTAACTTAAAATTAATACTGGCTTTTTGGGATTCATTTCCCTTGCTGGCTGTGTTGAGATCCGTTTCTCGTGAATATTTAAATATGATTTTGTGACGTATTATGGGGGGTGCGTCACAATACAACTTATATAAATGACAAAAAACTGATCGATAAAATAATAAAATAATTTCACGATGATCCTGTTAATGGTGGCCTCCCAGGAATCAATCGTACAACAAATAAAATTTCATATAGTTCAAATCGACACTATTGGACCATTGCCAAAGTCTGAACACGGCAATGAATACGCAGTCACAATTCTTTGTGACCTGACAAAATATTTAATATCAAATTAATATCAATTAATAGCAAAAGCTTTATTTGATCATTTTATTCTTATCTATGTCCCTATGAGGACGCTCATTACGGATATGGGTACAGAGTACAAAAATAGCATTTTCACAGAAATAATTATTCACGAATTTTTAAGGTACTTTACATATTGCTACAATACCACCCCATCAACTGTTCATGGCTACTGCCCTTTTGAACTTATTTTTGCAAAGCACCCCCCAAATACGACTTTTTGGAGAAATCTACAATAAGCCCTCTTTACAATCATGAGGCATATGATAAGGAAATTAAGTTTGCCGGGTGCAGGATCGCCGACAGACTGGCCATAACATTTTTCTCTACACCGGACACCTTCAGTTATTGATTTGGTACGTGCATGCCATATTGTACGCCTTGTCAGAATTGGCAAGTATTCTCCTATCCAACGACGCCAGAAATTATTTGTTAATAGTTAAGCAATGCGGTATTGCTTACGAAATTGCTACCATCCCCAGGAGTTTGTGTAGAGTTTCTTGAGCCGAGCAGGAAATAATTCAGTATCAGTGGTTCCAGATAACCTATATTAACGGGCATAAGACGCATGCATCCGTGGACAAATCGGCAGCAAACTCTATATGTACTGCTCCAATTGACAGATATGTATCATAACTGGCCCAAAGTAATCCAGTCCTATATTCTTGTAAAATTATTTATCTTTAGGTTCTCTTTGTAGGTTTTTTTATTTATTTATATATATATACATATTCCTTTTTTTATGCATATTTGCTTCTCTCCTTTTTTTTTATGAATTTAGTTTTGGATTTAGTTTTGTAAATTATTTCTGGAAAATATGAACAGGTTTATGAATGCGAATTGTTTTAGTTTTTAAATATATATAGAAGAAAAAAATGAATTGCTAGTGTATTTAATTTGAGCTGGGATTGGGGTATCTGTGGTGGCATGGATGCCATAAATATTCGGAGCCATGAATGGGTTTGACTTGACGGACGAGGACTAAAAATAGGGGACCAACGACCATGGCCAAAGTTGGTCCAAAGGCCGCGCATGTGCGTGAGATGGGGTGGAAAATGGCCAGACCGCCGATCATAGAAATGATCAAGCTGGCGAGTGCGTGTGTGTGAGTAAATGTGAGAGAGAGAGAGAATCAGCTGGGGCTGTATGTGTGAATGAGTGTGAGTGAAAGTATCTGGGGGATACATTCGTATGGATGAAAAGGGATTGACTGAATGCAGATGGAATGTATGTGACTGAATGAGAACGACAGCTTGTGGGTGGATCGGACAGCTCTATTTGACGGACTTTTTATCTATCTACTGTAGGCACAAACTAAAATAAATGTATTGTGATTGTCTGTGAGGGAAAGGCATCCGAAAGGACCACCCCATTCGGCGAGCCAGGCCGGGCTGCCAGCGTGCCTAACGGGAGCGCATTCAAAGGGAAAGCGGCAGACATAACAATTGGGGCCCAACGGATTGTGCAAGGACGGAAACTATTTTTATATGAAGGATTAGTTTTTTTTTAGATTTTTTAACGTAACATTCTTGGGTTTTTAAAAATAATTATTTGGTTTATTGGGCTAGGGGATACTTTCTTTTGGGGACAGCTACCCAGGGCTTGTTTATTGAGCTTTACTCAAATGGGTGGTGAGGCTGGAAGCAGAAGGAAGATAGTAGAGATAACGCTTGACCGATTGGCTAAAATAGGTGATAGTTGCCGGAAAGCCACTTAGTCAAAGTTGATGGGAGGGTGTATAAGGGGGATAAAAATATAGTTTCAAGATGGCCAAAATAACGGCTACGTTCAGCAAAAGCGAGCAAACAGCTGCAGAACTGGGGTTGAGATAGGTCGTGAAATATATAAGTAGCAAGAAAGGGGCCGGCCACGCATTGTGAAATAATCTTCAAGGATTGAGGCAAAGCTGACGTGGTTTCCTAGTGCTGCTCAATGACATGGGGGGAGGGGGAGGACGTATAATATTTAAATTGGACAGATAACCCGGAAAGGCAGGAATAGAGATAAATATGATGATGAAGGGCCGGCCGTTGCAGGTGCCCCATAATACCAGCTCAATTATATTTATGAAAATAAAGACAGGAAAATAAAAGAAACAATAAAAGAAAAAAAAAACATAAGAGAAGAAATAATTTGAATAACAATAAATAAAATAAATAAAAAAATTATTAAATTTAGATTTTTTAAAGTTGGTAGTAAACTTAAAGTGAGGTGAAGGTTTTATTTATGGGAGGTAAAGGTAGGAAGTCTGTAAATAAGCTGCCGTTGACATCAAGGCTGCTTCGAAGCAACGCTCGTTTAGCACTAGACGGGCAAAGAGAATCGCTGCAAAAAGAAGACTTAATAGGAGCACTTCCAATCCCAACAACAACATCCCCAATTAGAGGGAACAAGAAAGTTCCAACAGCTTTGGCAGTAAGTTAGACCAACTCGGGAGTTTGGCAGATTGCAGCAGAATGAATGAGGAGCTGGGAGCCGTAGGCGGGGCAGAGCATGGACTTGGTTCACCGCAAGGGCGATCTAGCACGGCTGCAGATTTGCAAAGGCAGGAGAAGGAAGAGTCGGAGCTGAATAAAGTAACCAGGATGGTGGCAGCGTTGCTAGTACGAAATGACGATTTGGTAAAAACGGTGGGAGGATTAAGGACAGAAGTGGCGGGGCTCCACAATCGTGTCGTAGATATGGAGGCATCAGTTGCAGCTCGGAGTGTTGAGGTGATGCCACAAGCTGGAACATCTACACCAACAGGGCCGAGAGAGCAGCAATTTTTACAGCAGTTTCAGCAGCAATTTCCGCAGCAACAAGCACAGCCACCACAAGGTCACTGGAGACAACAACAGCCGCATTCGCTGCAAAATATCCAGCCTCAGCAGTAATTTATTCAACAAAATGCGCATCCACAAGGGGTTGTGACTGGAACAGCAGAACAACCATCAATGGACCAATCGTCAAATGGAGGTTGGTCGATTCCACGTACTATCGGCTTGGACCGGTGGAACATCAAGTTTGATGGGTCTGTCCGAGGAATGACAGTAGAAAGCTTCATATTTCGAGTGGAGCACATGCAGGAACAGTATGGAGTGACCACAGGACAGGTGTACAGGGAGTTCCATAGTTTGCTAGAAGGCGCAGCTTTAAAGTGGTACTGGCAACTCATGGAGGATCGGGCCGATGTCATGGATTTTTGGCTATTTTTCATTGAAAAAGGAGTTGAAAGTAGCGTTTTCAACTTCTGACAACGATTATGTCACAATCAAGGAGATTATGGAGAGGAAACAGGGGGTCAATGAGTCCTTCGAGGAGTTTTATGCTGAAGTGCACATTGCATTTTAGTTGAGAAAAATAATTCCAGAGTCCAGTTTTGTGGGAATTTTGAGGGACAATTTGAATTCTCAGATGGGTGATCTGCTTTACTCATCATCCGTGCAGACGCTGGCAGCTTTTAAAAAGGAGGGCACGAAAGCAGAAAAGTGGCTCAAGGAGCGAAGAACTAGGGCCCGGCAGGTCAATGAGATTGTTGAAGAAAAGCCCAGACAAGATGCATAATTTGAGATTGAAGCTTTTCAAAGGAGTCAACGTCAGGGGACAGGGGAAAGTACACACTTAAATAAAGGAGGCCGGTTCGAAGACAAGGGGAATCGACCGGCCCAAAGGACTGCCCCTGGAGAGGCATATTGCTCTTCGCCTTTCCATTTATATCTTTGCTTTACCTGTGGGCTCCCAAGTGATTTCTATGTAAAACAAACTGCATCTGGGGAACCAATGAGGTAAGCTGCAAATCTGCATTCCATGAGTCAAAATGTTTTGCGTGTGGGAAATCAGACTCATACCTGGCTGTGACAGCGCCTTTTTTACAGCGTAGCCTGCCAGGAGTCGTGGGGACACCTGGGCAGGCATCCCAAAGCTCTCTCCAGAAATAAAAGAAGCAGACGCGCAGAGCCCTAAGCAAATTTCTCCACAGAAGGGCTTGCATGTGCGATTGCAGGAGTACGAAGAGGTTCGAGCGCGTATATTTGGAGAAAAGCAGGAAGAACCGGACAAAACTACGAGAGAATACAGGAAGATTCAGAAAGTGAGGCAAAAGGCTTCAGATGTAAAGCTACTCAAGGATATGGTGGTAGCGGCAGTAGTGTCAGTAGAAAATGACAATAGATTCTATGCCCGAACTAAGGTGGATGGTGAGGAGATTGTGGCGTTACTCGACTCAGGAGCAAGTGCAAATTGTATCGGCAGTGGGGCGGATATTTTTCTACAAGGACGTGTTCACAAGATGAGGCGGATGACAGGCCAAAGTGTGAAAACAGCGGACGGTGGACAGACCCAAGTGCAAGGGATTATAACGGTGCCGGTTTTATGGAATGGAGCATCAAAGGACCTGGATTTTCTAGTGGTACCAGCGTTGCAGCAGGTATTTTATTTTGGCATAGGGTTTTGGAAGAAATTCGGATTAGCGGTGATTAGCGCTTCTTATATGCCCATCGTAGAGGCTGTTGTGGAGAAAATGCCTGCCATAAGCGAGCTATGCGTGTTAGAAGAACCAGAGCGTCAAGAAACCGCGTATATGCCACATTGTCTGACGCAGAAACAAACAGTAACGCTGGAGTCGGTTAAGCAATTATTCCCATCATGCACGGTGGCAGGATTGGGCAAAACTGACCTAGAGGAGCATACGATAGAACTGACAAACGAAGGACTGCCGATTAAACAGAGACACTACCCAATCTCGCCACATAAGCAAGCTTTATTGTTCCCAGAGTTGGACAGGATGTTGGCATTGGGGGTGATAGAAGAGAGCAATAGCAGTTGGAGCTCGCCTGTAACATTGGTGGTAAAGGGGCCTAAAGTGCGGATGTGTTTGGATGCACGTAAGGTAAACGAGCGCACAATAAAAGATGCGTACCCACAGCTACACATAGAAGGAATTCTAAGCAGGTTGCAGGACACTCATTATATATCGGCTATTGACTTAAAGGATGCGTTTTGGCAGATCCCGTTGGAGAAAAAGAGCCGTGAGAAAACGGCATTTACAGTTCCTGGTCGTCCATTATACCATTTCACTGTGATGCCATTTGGCCTATGCAATGCTGCACAGAGGATGTGTCGGCTGATGGATAAGCTGGTACCAGCAGCACTAAGGCAGAATATCTTTGTATATTTAGATGATTTGTTAGTGTGCTCATCTACATTCGAAGAGCACATGGAGATATTGCGGCAACTTAGCATTTGTTTAAGTAGAGCTAAGCTGACAATAAATGTCGATAAAAGCAAATTTTGATAACAGCAGGCTCGATACTTGGGGTATGTAGTTGGCGGCGGCTGTATTAAAACTGACGACTCTAAAGTACAGGCAGTAAAAGAGTTTCCAGAGCCAAAAACTCCAAAGCAACTGCGTAGGTTCCTAGGCATGACCGGATGGTACCAACGGTTTATCCAAAACTATGCAGTTTTAGCAGCGCCATTACATGATTGTCTCACCAAGGAGAGGATAAAGAAATTCGGGATGACGGAAGAGGGGAAGCGAGCGTTCGAGGCACTAAAAGCCAGTTTAGTGTCAGCGCCAGTACTAGTGACACCCGATTTTAAAAAGCCATTCACTATTCAGTGCGATGCCTCAACGACGGGTGTAGGAGGGGTGCTGTTCCAGGACGACGATGAGGGCAATGAACATCCAGTTGCATTTGTTTCGGCAAAGCTTAACAAGGCGCAGAAAAATTATAGCATTACGGAACTTGAGTGTTATGCGGCTGTACTTAGTATCAATAAGTTCAGAACATATGTGGAGGGAATGCCGTTTAGAGTGATCACTGACCATGCCAGCTTGACGTGGTTGATGGGCCAAAAGGATTTGGCAGGAAGGCCAGCTCGATGGAGTTTAAAATTACAAGCATTTGACTTCCAGATTGAGCATCGAAAGGGGGCCCAAAATATAGTGCCAGATGCTCTTTCAAGAATATATATGGATGAGCTGCAAGCGAATACGTTAGATTTAGATATTGATCTCATGTCACCAGCTTTCAGATCCGACGAGTATAGAATCCTGGTGGAGTCAGCACTAGAGAAGAAGGAGGAGCTACCAGATATGTGCACGTCAGAAGGATATTTGTACAAACGGACCGGATTTCGAAATGGAGATGCAATTCCGGATGACAGAGCTTGGAAATTGTGGGTGCCTGCTGAGCTAAGGAAAGATTTATTAGTGCGATCTCATTATTCGACAGCCGCTGGACACGGGGGTATCCATAAAACCCTTAAAAGGATTAGGCAACGTTACTACTGGCCCGGAATAGTAACCGACGTGCAACAGTTAATAAAAGAGTGCGACGTGTGCAAGGGTACAAAAGCCACGAGCCAAACTACAAGACCACCGATGGGGCAGCAGCAACAAACAGAAAGGCCACTTCAGAGAATATATATAAATTTTATGGGTCCATATCCTAGGACCAGGGCTGGCAATACCGTGGTGTTTGTATGTCTCGATCATTTCACAAAATATGTTTGGTTACAGGCTATGAGAAAGGCAACAGCAGTGGAAGTTGTACGGTTTTTAGAAGAAAAGATTTGCCATCAGTTTGGCGTACCTGAATTTGTCCACTCAGACAATGGGAAGCAATTCGTGTCCCATTTGTTTAAGGATCTAGTGGAAAAATGCGGAGTTTAGCATGTAAAAACAGCATTTTACTCCCCACAGGCAAATGCGGCGGAGAGAGTCAACAGGTCTGTGCTGCAAATGTTGCGAGCACACATAGGGGCTGACTAACGAAATTGGGACCTACACCTCAGTCAGGTAGCATTTGCTCTACGCAGTGATTGGCATGCATCTATTGGCATGGAACCATATTATGCTATGTTCGGGACTCGTATGATTCAGCATGGAAACGCTTATACCCTTGTGGGAAAGTGAGGGGGCATCCAGGTTGCAGATAAAGAATTGATTCATAGTGACAGGTTGGAATTAATCAGGCGGAGAGTACGCCATGAGCTTGATCTGGCTCATAAATGATCAGAGAAATGCTATAATACGCGGTCGAAGCCAGTTGAGTATGCGGTTGGACAGGTGGTGTATCGGAAAAACTTTAAACAAAGTAATAAAGCTGGAGAGTATAACGCCAAACTTGGGGCCAAAGGATCATGTGGTATAGGAGCGGAAGGGACAGTGTCTATATGAGTTGGGAGATAGCAAAGGTCAAAAGATTGGGGTTTACCATGCTAAGGACTTATTGGTGGCCTAAATCACCGGAAACTAAAAGGATTCAGGGTCGTAGGTCGAAGCCACACGTGGAGTGCAGGACGGTTCGATAGAGAATGAACAGGACACATGTTTCTTTTGCGGACTCGTTCCATACCTGACGGCATCGACGGTTCCGAGCCTGTTGTGGTCCTATTCAAATATAATGGACTGTATGGGCATTTTTTTTTGTGGCCATCGGAAGCGATTTAAATCCAAAGACAAGCGACTTTGATCGAGAGGGCAATGCTGAAGGTGGGAGTTAAATTGGAGGAGTTAGTTATGTTTTGAAATGCAACACGAACGGATGGCTGCGGGTCAACAAAAAAAAATTCAATAATCGAAAAACAAAAAATCCTCTAACTTTTATTAATACCCCGTACGCATCTATAACGCAAGCAAAAAAAAAAAACACAATTATTAAAATAATAAGCAAAAGACAAACGAGCAAAACCAAATTAACACATTTACAAAGAAAGTGTTTGTGACTAATGTATATTTCTTCTTTTGATATACATATTTTTTTTTATTAAATAAATGGTGCTTAAAAACTAACAAAAAACCGGCTGCACAAACTCTCACATATTATCAAACACAAACAAAAGAGGAGGTTATAGTTCTTTTTGTATCAACAAGCCAATTTTGACCACGCACCCACACCCCGTACACTCTACAGTAGGCCGATCTGCGGCTACAACAACAAACAGATTGGCAAACTTTGTGAAGGTGTCTACTCAACTGCGAATCACTGTGACGGCGGCAGCGGGGAAAAGGGGGGGACAAATTATGATCCATTAGGCTTTTAAAAACAACTATAGCAAAACAAAAAAATTAGAGAGTGAGAGAGAGCGGCTACGGTTGTGTTTAACATATATACATATATATTTGCCAGTGCGCGGTTGCGGGTGTGTGTACGGTTATATTTTGTTCTTTTCTGTGTTTCTTCTCCCACAGCAAAACCTTTGCTCTGAGATGCTGGCGCCAACATTCATGACGGGGTAAGTGATTAGAAGCAAAGACAAAAAAAAAAAAAAATCTCACACACAAACAAATGCAACGAGCGACTCTTGGGCGGTCAGCAAACACAAGTAGCTGCTGATCTCCAGCTGTGCATAACACAACATTAACTTTTTTTGTGTATATTAATTTTTTTTTGTTAAATGCATATTTGTTTTCATTTGAATTTTATTTATAATTTTTATTTATTCTATATGAAGTTTCTATATATATTCTTGTAAAATGATTTATCTTTAGGTTCCCTTTGTAGGTTTTTTTTTTTATTTTTATATATATATATACATATTCCTTTTTTTTGTGCATATTTGCTTCTATCCTTTTTTTTATGAATTTAGTTTTGAATTTAGTTTTGTAAATTATTTCTGGAAAATATGAACAGGTTTATGAATGCGAATTGTTTTAGTTTTTAAATATATATATAAGAAAAAAAATGAATTGCTAGCGTATTTAATTTGAGCTGGGATTGGGGTATCTGTGGTGGCATGAATGCCATAAATATTCGGAGCCATGAATGGGTTTGACTTGACGGACGAGGACTAAAAATAGGGGACCAACGACCATGGCCAAAGTTGGTCCAAAGGCCGCGCATGTGCGTGAGAAGGGGTGGAAAATGGCCAGACCGCCGATCATAGAAATGATCAAGCTGGCGAGTGCGTGTGTGTGAGTAAATGTAGAGAGAGAGAGAATCAGCTGGGGCTGTATGTGTGAATGAGTGTGAGTGAAAGTATCTGGGGGATACATTCGTATGGATGAAAAGGGATTGACTGAATGCAGATGGAATGTATGTGACTGAATGAGAACGACAGCTTGTGGGTGGATCGGACAGCTCTATTTGACGGACTTTTTATCTATCTACTGTAGGCACGAACTAAAATAAATGTATTGTGATTGTCTGTGAGGGAAAGGCATCCGAAAGGACCACCCCATCCGGCGAGCCAGGCCGGGCTGCCAGCGTGCCTAACGGGAGCGCATTTCCACTCAAAGGGACATAACAATCAGACATAACAATCAAACAGACATAACAAATCACGCGTGATTTCTGACCGCAGGCCATCTTAATTACATCGCTCCTCTCATAGCAAGGTGCAATTGGGAAATTACCAGTTAGCTATTGCCTTCTCGCTCTCTCTTTCTCGTAAGTTCTACCAATCGCTAGGGTGTTGTTGTTGTCGTTGGTTGTTATTTTCTTTTACGTATAGCTCTAATATCGTTCATCTGATCGAAAAACGATGTATGGCGGGTCGATTTAAAATAAGTAGTAGAATATATGTCTAGAATGTTCGAACTATCTATCTGGAAAATTGTGGGAGTTATTTAGTTTTTTTTAATTTGCAGGGGAAGGAAGGGGGCGTGGCACCTGTACCTTCGGTACAGAGTATAAAAATCCTACGACGTCTCTATTATAGGCGTACTTTTAATCCAGAATTCCGACCACGGCGCAGTTATCAAGACAGTTTTAATAAAGAATGTTGCCACTTCATGTGGCATAGGACAGATCAACCCACGGCTGTAGAATGTTCTCGATTTAAATTTAGACGCTGGTACATCTTGTGGCCAATATACATACATTTGTGAATTTGTATGAGGCAGCGCTTAAGCTGAGCGCGGTCTATAGCTATTTGATTTGCAAGTCAGTTGTCGCTAACTAGATCTCGCATCAACACACGCTAATCGTCGCTTTATTATTTTCGTGAAATAACACACAAACTTGTAAAATTCGCTAATAGAAAATTTCTGCTCATTATTTTGGGAAATTAAACTAACAAAAAGCTTGTTAGTCAAACAAACACCAAATAGAATAGCTTAAGTTTATTATCCAGACTGATAAGATTCAACGATTTCAGAATGATGGTATATAAACTTTAAAATGAAAAAATTCAATTTATTAAAACGTGCTAGTAGTACCTAGGTATATATTTGTACCTATGGGAACATACCTTGATACAGTAGGGAAAGGGCCAGAGTCATTGAAATACGTCTTCTTGTCTTGCGCGTCACTCTAAGAATGACTCTTGTTCGACTTTATTGATCACTCGCAAGAGCGATTGAGTGAGAGTATCGTAAAGTTTGTTCTTTAAACGAACTTTACGTTGTATTTACAGTTACTTAAATATACTTAAAGCAATATTGCACAATGGGTGTTACATGCTATTTATTACTACAATTCGGTGACGAAGACGATGTGGATCTCCCGATACTCGTTAACATATATCTAGTTACAATGTTACTTTGGCCATATTTACATATTTTTTTACATTTATCATTTAAATATTTGTTTTGGTCATTTGTTGTTAATTCTTCATTTTTTTTTATTTTTATTTCTTATTACAATTTTTCTGTTTATGACGTATACAAACAGTGTTACAATCTTCAGTATCTTCGTCTTAACTTCTATCTATATCTGTAAGATGGATATTAGCCATATTTTCTTTCTCGCTACAACGACATAGTCTCCTATTGAAAGCACATAAGGCTTTTGGCGTTAAGTATCTAGAGTAAAAAGGGAATACTAAGTTCATGCAAATGTATATAACAGGCAGAAGGAAGCATCTCCGACCCCATAAAGTGTATATATTTTAGATCAGCCATGTCGACAGATAGACATGTCCGTCTGTATGAACAGATAGGTCTCAGAGACTTTAAGAGCTAGAGCTACCATTTTTTCAGTGTAGACTTGTATCGTCTGCACGCAGATCAAGTTTGTTTCAAATTTTTTACCGTCCCCGCAATATGAAAAAAAAGCATATGTCCCACAATTTTGGAGTTAGCTTGGACCTTCTTGACATATATTTTAATCATTATTTCTTTTTGATCCACCATACATCATTTCCCGATCAGATAAACGATAGAAGAGTTGACACCCCCGAAATTTGGAAAAAACACCATATCTCCCACAATTTTGAAGATTGATTGTCCAAACCTTGTAAACATATATTTTAACCGTCATTTTTTTTCGATCCACCATACATTATTTCCAGATTATATTAACGATAGTTGAGATTTGTAGTATACCAAGGCGTTGGTCTTGATGAAGTTTGATTTGCCGAGCATGTACGGATTTCGATACGTGCACTATGCTCTTACTAGCTCGCTGGATTATGTCGGGGTACATAAACATTTTCAAGAATAATTTCATTAATAAAGATTCATTAATACTAATAAGAGTAACTTAAGAAATGATATTGGATGTTCGATATAAGGTAGGCGTTCTTCAAATGATTTTTCCGAAATCAATAATAAAATTCATTACTTAGTAGATGAATGTTTGTGTTAGGTTTTCAAGTTAACTTATTGCATTGAATATAAAATCTTACTCCTTGTAGTCGGTGTCAGTCCGGCTTCCAACGTACGGTTTACGAATCAGCGGTGGGCGAGTCACAGGGGATATGGTTTCCGAATCGGCTCCTGACCTTAAGAACCTGGTTTAATGAACTGCATCCAGTAAGAACGTCAGCTTCGGTACTCCCGTGGTGCGGTTTCCGAATAGGCCACGACGCGCTCCCAACCAAGGTGCTAATCGCGCGGTTTCCGAATCGGCGTTGGTCGGCTCCAGGTGCGCGGTTTGCGAATTTCCGACTCCCACACACTGTGGGCGAGCCATAGGGGATGCGGTTTCCGAATCGACCCCTGACCTAGGCCAGTAAGATCAGCACTCTACGTCCAGCAGAAGATAGCCACGGCACACGCGGGTGGGCGCGTTCTAACAAAACAAGGCTTGGAACGACTCCCGTTCACTGGGGTGTCACCCAAGACGAGGATCTAGAGTAAACCACGTAGATTAAATATATCCATAATATAAACATAATTTGCATATAAGACTCTGGCCATTTTTGGGGGTAAACGATTTCAGCAAGCGGAAAGACCAAGCGTCCCAGACACAAATAAAATCTGTGAGAAACCCTGGTAACGGCGAGCTACGCTCGTGCCACAAAAACGGGTCGTTACAGTACCTTCTATACTCCAACTTTCGTTTCGCGCAAATCTCCCTCTTCCATTCCGAACCACAAGTATTTTCGATTTCTCGCTATTGATAGAAAGTATACATGTATTACAATATGTTTGTGTGGTATCTATCATTTCCTGCAGTAGTTGTGGAGTCTCCGCCATCATCATGAAGTCATCCGCATACATCAGCACCTTGAAACGATGTGAACCCAGGTAAACTCCTCCATGCAGTTTGTCCAGAATATCGTCGATGCACCTCTGTTTGACGCCTTGGTTTGTGGACAATCCCTCCGATAGACATTGGCCATCCCACACCCTTGTGATGTTGTTGCTGTATATGCTCTCTAGGGTTTTTATAATTTTTGAGGATACACCCGAGTTGCTTAACTAATAAAAAAGACAGTCTTTTTTGTTGTTGCTGTATATGCTCTCTAGGGTTTTTATAATTTTTGAGGATACACCCGAGTTGCTTAACTAATAAAAAAGACTGTCTTTATTTATGGTGTCGAAGGCTGCCTCAAAATCTATGAAAAAGCAGTACCTCTTTTGTCCTTTGTTCAGATATTCCTTTGCTAGTGCAGTAAGCACGTAAATACAGTCGACTGGACTTCGTTCGGGTTGCCCTTCTATATATAAGATGGGATATAAGATGTTCTCTTGAAAGCTGGTGGGTACGTTTGTGTACTCGAATATATTGTTGAAGGCATCGGTGAGCTTTGTGATGAGCGAATCGAAAGCATATGAATAAAACTCACTGGGTTTACTTTTCAGCAGTGCACTACGAACCTCCTGTGTTGTAATGATGCGATCTAGATCATCCTCTATGATGTTAGTTAGTGCAAAACTCATAATGCTGTTTCGGTTGTTTGTCCAGAGAAGGCTTTCAAAATATTCTGCCAAAGCGGCTGGTTCCACACCTATCTTTATTTTTGCACCAGGTCCATTTAGTTTTCTCACCAGAAAGATTTACTGTCGGTTACTTTGCATATTTCCTTTTCCAATTCATCATAATACGACCGTAGTTTAATTTTACATAATAATTTATACGCTGCATTGTGAAATTTATAAATTTTTTTGGCGTCCGCTGCATTCGTTCGTCTAGCTTGCTTTAGTGCGTTGATAAAGTTTTTTCTGGCTTCCTCACAGTCTCCATCAAACCACGGTTGAATCCATTTTCGAATCGAATCGATCTGCATAAAGTTTGCTGCTGCTGCGATTCATTTAGTGAGCTCATCTATTGTGGTGTCTCGTGGCGTCGTAGATAATTTTGATAGTTCCTGGTCCAATTTCGCCCTATACTCAGGAGCCTTTCTTTGCCTCCATTTCAGCTTTGGTAGTACATTAATATTATGTGGGCACTCCACATCTATAGCAAGGGGCATATTATCGGAAAAGGGTTGAGAATCTATACTCATGTCCTTAACTAGGTTGTGCCAGATACCTTGGATTATACAATAATCTATGGTCGATGTAGCCTGACCTCGTATGAATGTAAAGCTTCCAGGATCACTTGCTGTTGTGCCGTTAAAGATTGTGAGTCGAAAGCATTCACAAAGTTCAATTAACTTTTTCCTTTTGGCGTCTATTACATTGTGCTGTGAGTGTCGTTTTGAATTTGCGAATTTTTTCATAGCAGTCGGTTCCATAATCGTGCTTTTATGTTCTTCTGTCCTTGCATTAAGATCTCCTATAATAATAATATTATCAGCGATGACTGATTTAGGGTGTTATGTAAGTGCAACAAGTCGGCCGCCCAGTCGTTACAGTTGAGATAGCATGGAATGACAAATATATTCTCATTGTTTGCCATACACTCCATTATTATGTTATTTTCTACTGTCCTAAATTTACAAAATCTTCTTAACTCCTTTTTGATGCCAAACAGGATGCCTCCTCTTGCTCTTCCTGATGATCTTGTTGCCAGCCTCCATTGGACTTCGTAATCCGGTATGACTTCACTTCCTCCAGTATGCGTATCTTAATTCTTTAAGCATTGGACACTTCGCAGTGAAATGAAACCAATCCTCTCTAACGTGCAGATTGCGTAAATTACACTTAGCACTGCACACGTTTCTTCAACTTTAACTCTTGTTCTAAATATTGACGAGATTGCGTGTGTATGGTATAGTTGGAGAAATAGTTTTAGCTATATAGATAGAATTATAAATAATTCTATATTGATCCCTCGAGCTTCGCTGTTTCTAGCCTGATCTGTAAATCGGCTTCGTGCAGTTCTGGATACGTCTTCCAAAAGTATCTCGTGAATGCTAGTATATAATATATAAAAGAGTTTTTCCTCACTAATTCACTGATTCATTGACAATTTTCGCAGAGCTTAAACGGTAAGAGATAGAAAGCTGAAACTTTCACAGAAGTTTTCATATGAGTTGAAAGTGAAACTAAGGCGGGGTTTCTGAAAATTCCACCACTAAGCGGCGGAAAACTTCCAGAAAAGCTACTAAGGGAAAGGCAGAACTACAAAGTTGGCCTATCCTCCTACAAGAAAGAACTAAGGAAAGCCAAAAGATCTTCTTGGCAAAAGTTCTGCAGTGAAATAGAAGTCACTTCGGATTCCGCAAGGCTTCGGAAGATTCTATCCAAGACAACCCCCTCCCTAGGCTATTTTAAAAAACCAGATAATTCCTCATGAACACTCACTTTCCGAGATGTACGGTCACGAAGCAAGACTACGATCCCCAAACGACCATTGACCACCCATCATTCCTAATTTACTATCAAGTAATAACATAAATTGGGCTATTAGAAGTTTCAGCCCCTACAAATCCCCTGGACCGGATGAAATTATTCCGGCCCAGCTCATCCATGCAGGAAAAACAGCCATCAGATGGCTTCAAACCATCTTCGAGGGAGTACTCTCGGATGGCATAATACCAGAACCATGGCTACAAGCCAAGGTGGTCTTTATACGCAAGGCGGGCAAAGCCTCGCACGTCTCCCCCAAGGACTTTAGGCCCATCAGTCTATCGTTCTTTATGCTCAAGACCATGGAACGACTTCTAGGTCTTCACCTCAGAGCAACCATTCCGCTCTCTCACCTGTCAGAATCCCAGCACGCCTACCGGAAAGGCAGGTCTACTGAGACAGCTCTGTACTCAATTGTTAAGGCGGACTCACACGATGTGGCAATTTGCCACAGGTAAAGCAGTTTCATGTGACCATATCGTGTGAGTACGACACACATTACATTTACATTACATTTACCACATTTTTTGTATATGGTTCAACACTCATATGGCAATCGTGTGAGTGACACACTCACACGATATGTCATTTTTTGTAAGTCTACGGCATAAAATGTGCCGTACGATTCCATATGTTTAAATATTTAACTTATTTTTTGAGGTTTGTCATATGGTTTACTCAGGGTGTGCAACTTAAGGTTGCAACTCAAGGTTGGCAACTCTGTTAAGCTATTTGACAATTCAGTTTGCCCAGTTTCATTCTAATTAAAAAATGACGGACGAAAATATTAAAAAAACGCGAAAGTCACGAAAAGTCCTGGCAGACTGGAATGAAGACAGAATTCGACAACTGATTCAGGCAGTGGAGTCGGAGCCCGTCTTGTGGGATGCAACGCAAGCCAACTACAGAAATAAAGTCAAACGGGACTCCGCTTGGCAAAGCTTGTCCGAAACCGATTTCAATGATGAAATAAGTGGGCACGATCTTAATATGAAGTGGCAAGGCCTACGCAGCCAATACAAGGAGCAGCTGAGCAAGATGAAAACAAGAAAGAGTGGAGATGGCACCGATGCCAATTATCTTGTGCGATGGAAATAATTTGCCAATATGCGGTTTTTGGATGCACGGGAATTGAGCGACACGATTGAAACTCAATCAAATCTATCCTTTGCAGAAATAGATTTACGCATAACCGTATCTTGTTTTTGTATTAATGGTGTCACCATTTGCAAAAGGGCGTTGAAATCTTCCTCCGGCATTAGCATACAATTTATGTACGCATCCCGATCTTTTTCTCGAATTTCTTCGAAAAGAGTTGCACTAAAACCACGTTCACTTCGTCTGTCTATCCACTACCCAAACTCTACGGCGCTTTTTTTTTTTGTTCATCTAAAATTTGTTTTTTTTTCTCTCCTTGGCCGTCAGCCGTCAGGTATACAGGGGGATCAACGTACATCGTTGATGCAGCGCAGGGACTCCAGAATCAACATCTGATCAGTGCATGCACTTGTTCAGATGCTTGATATTGATCCACGCGCGGCATCAAATATGTACTGCCGTAACTTTATACACCGTCGGAAGTGTGACTATACTCTCCACGAGAGGGCGGCTGGAAACAGATCCTTGTCATGTCATGTCTCTGCCAAGGGTGCTGGCGAATGGTAGTCAGGCGAGAGAGACAACTCTTAAAAACCCTCAAATCTAAGGTGGAACAGCATATGCCGAAAGATGAATGGCCGAGGGGGCGTCTCTGGTCTTTAGTATGCGGACTCTGGATACCTGCCGACCTCCAGTTTTAATTAGGCTTCCCACGGCACTGCGGGCTATGTCGTGGGTGACATGCATTCCCGCCTACTCGTGGGACTTCAAAATGAATGCAATTAAAAATAAAAAAAAAAATGCAAACCTAAAGGGGAGCCCGGATAATGCTAATGAGCCGATCCTTCGTCACGAGACGGAAGGTGTTGGAAGTGGGGAGCCGGTGAATGCACCGACTTCCTCCCTATCAGGAAATACCCGGGATACACCACCATCGAGATGGAACACCACCTGCAAACGTGCATCTGGGACTAAACTCGGTGTTGGGGTATCCAGGGGGCATTCTGCCAACGCTCCTGTCCCGAAGCAAACACCGGGAATAAAGCCGACGTTTAGAGAAAAGCGTCGGGCGGCCTTTATCCTGGGAAGAAACCTCCGCGGAGATCCTGACACATCTCCGGAGGGACTCAAGCTGATGGAATGGGCGAGGAGCGTGATCCCAGACTTTCAGCCAGGCAAGCCACGCACTCAAGTGGCCCCGCAAACGGCGAAGAGGCAGCGGTCGACAGAGCAGACTGCGACGAAGCCCAAACGACCTAAGACGCAGCCGGCGAATCGATCGTTCGCGGAGGTCGCGAGGGATAAGGTCATCATTGGTGTTCTTGACAAAGGCAACCTTGATGGTCAGATCCCTCGTGACAAGTGGAACATCGTTGAGGCCGAGCTGCAGAAGAGGTTCCTTAAGGACGCGAAGGCATGCGGGGGAGCTCCGCACTCTTGTGAGGACGCCGGGTGGCATCAAAGCTTCGTGAAAGTTATCGCGTGCGATGATGTCCGCTCGGCCGAAATCTTTAAGGGTGTGGTGGCTTCCCTTGGAGAGGTTTACCCGGGCGCCCAGCTAGTCGCTGTTGACTGGAAGGACGTCCCTGTTAGACCTCGAGCACGTGTTTGGGTGTCTGTGCAGCCGGAGGAAAATTGAGAGATCCTGGAGATGTTCCAGCTCTGTAACCCTCACTTACCCACGAGCAACTGGCGTGTGGTAAAAGTGGAAGAGGCGTCAGGCAATGCACGCCAGATCATCCTGATTCTCAATAAGGAGTCGGTGGACCTGCTAGAGCAGTCGGACGGTACAGTCAAGTACGTTTACCGAAGGGTACAAGTACGAGTGTATCGTTCGGATGTTCCAGCGGGAAAACCGACTACCGAGGAGCCTGATCTGGAGATGGATGTCGACGTCTCGGACGCTGAGGAGAAGCTGGACACGGACCTTGACGTGGTCCTCTCAGACGTTGGCGAAGAGGAGGAAAACTCACTGATTGGTGATCCCTTCGCTGACTCTGATAAAACGACGGTGGAGGTGGTTCCTGGAGCTATTCTTCCGGATCCTCCAGATAAACCTCCACCATTGTAAAGCAGCAGCAGCTGCTCTCCTGCTTCGTCTCGCCAAAGACGGAGCAGACATCGTCCTGATTCAGGAACCCTGGGTAAGCGGAGGCAGGGTTCTAGGACTTAAATCACAGGACTACACGCTAATAGTAGCCCCCAACCAAGGTAAAACTCGTACCTGCATTCTTGCAAAAAAGGTCTCCCTGTATTTTTGCTTAACAATTTCAGTAATGAAGACAACACTGCGATTAGTCTGGAAGGTGCTGTACCGATCAGACTAAGCGCTACTTACATGGCCCACGACCACCACGGACCTCCACCACACGAACTTCTCCGAGCATTTATCGCGGATAGCGAGGCCAGGAGGATTGGACTCCTGATCGGTTGCGACGCAAATGCTCATCACAGCCAATGTGGAAGTACAAATACAAACGAACGGGGTGAGTTACTTTTTGATTACATCCTGTCCTCCAAGTTGGTCATCTGCAACAGAGGCAATGAACCGACATTTATAACCAAAAATAGGAAGGAGGTCCTGGACCTCACTCTTATTTCCCACGCCCTTCAAGATCAGGTGGTGTCTTGGAGGGTACTTGAAGATCACTCTTTCTCCGACCACCGTTACATTGAAACAGTCATTAATTTCTCTACACCTTCACCAGTTCAGTTCCGAAACTTTAGACGAACCAACTGGTCAAAATATTCAGACATTCTACATCGAACGCTACCCGAGACCCCTCCGATTGGAGAAAACAGTCCAGAGCGTACGATGTCCCTCATCAGCACTTTCACGAATGCGTGCAATACTGCCCTGAAAGATCCTGTCCCCTTAGCACCTCGAAGGGGAAGGGGAAAAAGCCCCCTGGTGGAACCCAACACTAGGGGAGCTTAAGAAAAACGCCAGGCGTTTATTTAATTCTGCAAAAACCAGTGGAGGCGAGCAGGCCTGGCAGAACTATAAAGTTGGCCTATCCACCTATAAGAAGGAGCTTAGGAAAGCCAAAAGATCTTCTTGGCAAAAGTTCTGCAGTGAAATAGAAGACACTTCGGAAGCCGCAAGGCTCCGGAAGATTCTATCCAAGACAACCCCCTCCCTAGGCTATCTAAAGAAACCAGATAATTCCTGGACCACTTCCAGCGAGGAATCTTTAGACATCCTCATGAACACACACTTTCCGGGATGTTCGCTCACGAAGCAGGACTACGATCCCCAAATCATCATTGACAACCCATCAATTCCTAACTTACTCTCAGGTAACAACATAAGCTGGGCTATTAGAAGCTTCGGCCCCTACAAATCCCCTGGACCGGATGGAATTATTCCGGCCCAGCTCATCCATGCAGGAAAAACAGCCATCAGATGGCTTCAAACCATCTTCGAGGGTGTACTCTCGGATGGCATAATACCAGAACCATGGCTACAAACCAAGGTAGTCTTCATACCCAAGGCGGGCAAAGCCTCGCACGTCTCCCCCAAGGACTTTAGGCCCATCAGTCTATCGTCCTTCATGCTCAAGACCATGGAACGACTTCTAGGTCTTCACCTCAGAGCAACCATACCGCTCTCTCACCTGTCAGAATCCCAGCACGCCTACCGGAAAGGCAGATCTACTGAGACAGCTCTGCACTCAATTGTTACGATTATAGAAAAATCTCTAGAATGTAAGGAATACACCCTCGCGGCATTCCTGGACATCGAAGGCGCATTTAACAACATTCTCCCATCCGTAATCACAGAAGCGCTAACGAATCTGAGGGTCGACTCCCAAACAGTGAGTCTTGTCAGTCAGTTACTTATATGTAGGACAGTCAAGGCATCACTGGGGACGTCGACATGCAGCAGATTCGTCAGTAGAGGTACCCCACAAGGAGGGGTACTCTCGCCTCTTCTATGGAACGTAGCTGCGAATGCGCTACTGCGTTCAATGGAAGGGGGTGGCTGCAAAGTGATCGCGTATGCGGATGATGTTGCTATCGTCTTCTCGGGAAAGTTCCCTCAAACCTTATGCGATCGCATGACCGCATCCCTTCAAACCCTAACCAACTGGGCAAGGAAAAGTGGACTGAGCGTTAACCCATCCAAAACAGAGCTTGTACTCTTCACTAGGAAGTACAAAATCCCCCTTGTTGTCCCTCCAAAGCTCAGTGGAGAAACTCTTAAACTCAGTAACAGCGCCAAATATCTAGGCCTCACATTAGATAGGAAGCTTGATTGGAACCTGAACTCCGATGAACGGGTCAGGAAAGCAACCGTCGCCCTCTACGCGTGTAGGAAAACTATCGGACTTAAATGGGGTATGACCCCAAACATAGTTCGATGGATCTACACGGCAATCGTTAGACCGGTCCTACTGTACGGAGTAACAGTATGGTGGCCGGTCCTGGAAAAGACAGCCCAGCAGCGCAGATTCTCCAAGGTTCAGCGCATGGCTGAAATTTGCATCACTGGTGCACTCCGCACCACTCCTAGTGACGCTCTCGATGCTATCCTGAACATATCCCCTATTGAGCAGATGGGATATAGGGTAGCTACCCTCTCTGCTCTTCGCTTGAGAGAATCGAAACAATGGCGCACAGCCAACTTCGGTCACTCTAGCATCCTTCAGGGAAACTCCCTCCTTCCTACAGTCACTGACTACTGTATCCCAACAGAACACCTCTCTACCCCCTTCCACATCTTCATCCCTTCTAGAGAAGAGTGGAATCAGGGTCCGCCTGGACCGCAGAACTCAATACAAATATATACTGATGGCTCGAAACTCGATAATAGAGTGGGTGGCGGTGTATACTCCGAAGTACTCGGCATCAGTTATTCTTTCAGACTACCGGACCACTGTAGTGTCTTTCAGGCCGAAATCCTTGCGATCAAGGAAGCCTTAATATGTGCACAGTACTCAGCTAAGACGCTGAGTACAATAAGCATCTACTCTGACAGCCAAGCCGCCATTAAAGCACTTGGCTCAATATCCACCAACTCGGTATCAGTTAGCGACTGTCGCAGATCTCTCCAGGAGATGGCAGAACAGTCCGATATAAGCCTTATCTGGGTCCCAGGTCACAGGGATATAGAGGGCAATTGCAAAGCAGACGAACTCGCGAGACAAGGGACTATCACCGACCTCCTTCCTGATAAGGAAAATGTAGGTATGCCCATGGCTACGTGTAGGCTCATCATTAAGGAACTTTTCGACCAGAAAGCTACTCAAAAATGGCGGTCAGTCAGTACCTGCAGGACAGCGCGACTGACTTGGCCAGATCGCAGCGAAAAACGCTCTTTGGACCTATGCAAGCTCGGCAGAGCAAACTGCGCAGCAGTTGTCAGGTCAATCACAGGACACTGGCTGGTCGGAACACATGCCGCCAGACTTGGTGAACCCTACAACGACTTCTGCAGAAGCTGTAGGGACGAGGAAGAAGTGGAATCTACCTCACACTTTTTCTGCTCGTGCCCTGCTCTAAGTCGTCGAAGAAAGAAATTCCTAGGCTCATACTTACTAACCGATATTTCCGAACTCTCGGTCATATCCCCAAGACAAATCTCAGGATTCATACAGGCATCAGGATGGACCTAGCCCCATAAAATGTTCCTACAATAATGGAACTATATAAATAAGTTGTAAAAATTTTTAGGCCCCATAAATAGGAGGAATGGATGCGGAAAGAGTCCGCAAGCGGCATCACAACGGGCCAACTCAATGGCCTAAGTGTGTTGAAGGGTCTCCCCCCTTCAGCAACCGCCCTAACCTAACCTAACCTAACCTTCTCTCCTTTAAAACACAAATCGCAGCAATTGCAGCACACAACCGTGCTCGACGAGACATTATAGCAAACTGTACTATTTAAAATGACACACGAAAGTAGATTACTATATGTTGTAACATGATTAAAACCTGATAACCTGCCCCATCGTGTGAGTAAATTGTCACAGGGTATGGCATTGATCTCCACATTTTCATGTAGTAAGCAGTTCTCCACAACTTGCCACATCGAATTCTGCCATATCTGTGTTCAAGTGTGAGTGCCACATTTTTGTAGTGCCACATGAGACTGCTTTACATCGTGTGAGTCCGCCTTTACGATTATAGAAAAATCTCTTAAATGTAAGGAATACTCCCTCGCGGCATTTTTTGACATTGAAGGCGTCTTTAACAACATTCTCCCATCCGTAATCACCGAAGCGCTAACAAGTCTGATGGTCGACTCCCAAACAGTGAGTCTTGTCAGTCAGTTCCTAATATTTAGGACAGTCAAGGCATCACTGGGGACGTGGACATGCAGCAGATTCGTCAGTAGAGGTACCCCACAAGGGGGGGTACTCTCGCCTCTTCTATGGAACGTAGCTGCGAATGCGCTACTACGTTCAATGGAAGGGGATGGCTACAAAGTGATTGCGTACGCGGATGATGTTGCTATCGTCTTCTCGGGAAAGTTCCCTCAAACATTATGCGATCGCATGACCGCATCCCTTCAAACCCTAACAAACTGGGCAAGGAAAAGTGGATTGAGCGTTAACCCATCCAAAACGGAGCTTGTACTCTTCACTAGGAAGTACAAAATCCCCCTTGTTGTCCCTCCAACCATCTAACAAAACAAGGCTTGGAACGACTCCCGGTCACTGGGGTGTCACCCAAGAGGAGGATCTAGAGTAAACCACGTAGATTAAATATATCCATAATATAAACATAATTTGCATATAAGACTCTGGCCATTTTTGGGGGTAAACGATTTCAGCAAGCGGAAAGACCAAGCGTCCCAGACACAAATAAAATCTGTGAGAAACCCTGGTAACGGCGAGCTACGCCCGTGCCACAAAAAGGTCGTTACAGTACCTTCTATACTCCAACTTTCGTTTCGCGCAAATCTCCCTCTTCCATTCCGAACCACAAGTATTTTCGATTTCTCGCTATTGATAGAAAGTATACATGTATTACAATATGTCTGTGTGGTATCTATCATTTCCTGCAGTAGTTGTGGAGTCTCCGCCATCATCATGAAGTCATCCGCATACATCAGCACCTTGAAACGATGTGAATCCAGGTAAACTCCTCCATGCAGTTTGTCCAGAATATCGTCGATGCACCCCTGTTTGACGCCTTGGTTTGTGGACAATCCCTCCGATAGACATTGGCCATCCCACACCCTTGTGATGTTGTTGCTGTATATGCTCTCTAGGGTTTTTATAATTTTTGAGGATACACCCGAGTTGCTTAACTAATAAAAAAGACAGTCTTTTTTGTTGTTGCTGTATATGCTCTCTAGGGTTTTTATAATTTTTGAGGATACACCCGAGTTGCTTAACTAATAAAAAAGACTGTCTTTATTTATGGTGTCGAAGGCTGCCTCAAAATCTATGAAAAAGCAGTACATCTTTTGTCCTTTGTTCAGATATTCCTTTGCTAGTGCAGTAAGCACGTAAATACAGTCGACTGGACTTCGTTCGGGTTTCCCTTCTAGTATATGGGATATAAGATGTTCTCTTGAAAGCTGGTGGGTACGTTTGTGTACTCGAATATATTGTTGAAGCATCGGTGAGCTTTGTGATGAGCGAGTCGGAAGCATATGAATAAAACTCACTGGGTTTACTTTTCAGCAGTGCACTACGAACCTCCTGTGTTGTAATGATGCGATCTAGATCATCCTCTATGATGTTAGTTAGTGCAAAACTCATAATGCTGTTTCGGTTGTTTGTCCAGAGAAGGCTTTCAAAATATTCTGCCAAAGCGGCTGGTTCCACACCTATCTTTATTTTTGCACCAGGTCCATTTAGTTTTCTCACCAGAAAGATTTACTGTCGGTTACTTTGCATATTTCCCTTTCCAATTCATCATAATACGACCGTAGTTTAATTTTACATAATAATTTATACGCTGCATTGTGGAATTTATAAATTTTTTGGCGTCCGCTGCATTCGTTCGTCTAGCTTGCTTTAGTGCGTTGATAAAGTTTTTTCTGGCTTCCTCACAGTCTCCATCGAACCACGGTTGAATCCATTTTCGAATCGAATAGATCTGCATAAAGTTTGCTGCTGCTGCGATGCATTTAGTGAGCTCATCTATTGTGGTGTCTCGTGGAGTCGTAGATAATTTTGATAGTTCCTGGTCCAATTTCGCCCTATACTCAGGAGCCTTTCTTTGCCTCCATTTCAGCTTTGGTAGTACATTAATATTATGTGGGCACTCCACATCTATAGCAAGGGGCATATTATCGGAAAAGGGTTGAGAATCTATACTCATGTCCTTAACTAGGTTGTGCCAGATACCTTGGATTATACAATAATCTATGGTCGATGTAGCCTGACCTCGTATGAATGTAAAGCTTCCAGGATCACTTGCTGTTGTGCCGTTAAAGATTGTGAGTCGAAAGCATTCACAAAGTTCAATTAACTTTTTCCTTTTGGCGTCTATTACATTGTGCTGTGAGTGTCGTTTTGAATTTGCGAATTTTTTCATAGCAGTCGGTTCCATAATCGTGCTTTTATGTTCTTCTGTCCTTGCATTAAGATCTCCTATAATAATAATATTATCAGCGATGACTGATTTAGGGTGTTATGTAAGTGCAACAAGTCGGCCGCCCAGTCGTTACAGTTGAGATAGCATGGAATGACAAATATATTCTCATTGTTTGCCATACACTCCATTATTATGTTATTTTCTACTTTACAAAATCTTCTTAACTCCTTTTTGATGCCAAACAGGATGCCTCCTCTTGCTCTTCCTGATGATCTTGTTGCCAGCCTCCATTGGACTTCGTAATCCGGTATGACTTCACTTCCTCCAGTATGCGTATCTTAATTCTTTAAGCATTGGACACTTCGCAGTGAAATGAAACCAATCCTCTCTAACGTGCAGATTGCGTAAATTACACTTAGCACTGCACACGTTTCTTCAACTTTAACTCTTGTTCTAAATATTGACGAGATTGCGTGTGTATGGTATAGTTGGAGAAATAGTTTTAGCTATATAGATAGAATTATAAATAATTCTTTATTGATCCCTCGACTTTCGCTGTTTCTAGCCTGATCTGTAAATCGGCTTCGTGCAGTTCTGGATACGTCTTCCAAAAGTATCTCGTGAATGCTAGTACAGGGTTGTCCATATTCGACGGACCCATGTTTTTTTTAAAAAAAATCAAAGAAAAAATAAAAATTTGGCGGTTGGCAATCTTAATCATTTAATTTGTTCCAAGTAGATTTGTTAACATCAATTTTTGAATATGATATCTCTCAAATGGCCGCCTCTGGCGTTGATGGCGTATTGTGCCCTTTTTGCAGCATTTTCCATCGTTTTCGCCAACATTTCGGCCGGAATAGCGGCTATTTCTTCACGAATGTTGTCCTTGAGCTCTTCTACGGTCCTTGGCTTGTTAACGTAAACCTTTGACTTCAAATATCCCCACAAGAAGAAGTCAGGCGGCGTCAAATCGGGCGAACGCGGTGGCCAGTCCAAATCACCACTTTTCGACATCAAACGGCCCGGAAACAATTTCTTCAGAAAATCGATTGTTATGCGACTTGTGTGCGGTGGAGCGCCGTCTTGTTGAAACCAGAACTGCCTCATACGCTTTCGACGAATAATTGGCATCACAAAATTGGTCATCATGTCGCGATAACGCTCCTGGTTGATGGTAACAGCATGGCCATTTTCATTTTGGAAGAAAAACGGCCCAATTACCGTTTTCGCACTAACGCCGCACCAAACTGTGACTTTTTCGTCATGAAGAGGCACTTCTTGAATCTCCTGAGGATTTTCAGTGGCGTAAATACGGCAATTTTGCTTATTTACGGTCCCATTCAAGGCGCACTTTTCACATTTTCAAAATTTTTTAAAAGCACGTTGAGTTTTCACAATTGACTTGTTCTGTTGAATGTAAATTTCAACTATTTCAGAGCGTGGCGTGTATTGTTCCATAGTAAAAATCTGCTTGGACTGACGCTTCAAACGCGGTATGTCATTAAGCGATCTGACATGTCTGTCAAAAGTTATGGCGTTGACAGATGGGTCCGTCGAATATGGGCAACCCTGTATATAATATATAAAAGAGTTTTTCCTCACTAATTCACTGATTCATTGGCAATTTTCGCAGAGCCTAAACGGTAAGAGATAGAAAGCTGAAACTTTCACAGAAGTTTTCATATGAGTTGAAAGTGAAACTAAGGCGGGGTTTCTGAAAATTCCAGCACTATGCGGCGGAAAACTTCCAGAAAAGCTACTAAGGGAAAGGCAGAACTACAAAGTTGGCCTATCCTCCTACAAGAAAGAACTAAGGAAAGCCAAAAGATCTTCTTGGCAAAAGTTCTGCAGTGAAATAGAAGTCACTTCGGATTCCGCAAGGCTTCGGAAGATTCTATCCAAGACAACCACCTCCCTAGGCTATTTTAAGAAACCAGATAATTCCTCATGAACACTCACTTTCCGAGATGTACGGTCACGAAGCAAGACTACGATCCCCAAACGACCATTGACCACCCATCATTCCTAATTTACTATCAAGTAATAACATAAATTGGGCTATTAGAAGTTTCAGCCCCTACAAATCGCCTGGACCGGATTGAATAATTCCGGCCCAGCTCATCCATGCAGGGAGTACTCTCGGATGACATAATACCAGAACCATGGCTACAAGCCAAGGTGGTCTTTATACGCAAGGCGGGCAAAGCCTCGCACGTCTCCCCCAAGGACTTTAGGCCCATCAGTCTATCGTTCTTCATGCTCAAGACCATGGAACGACTTCTAGGTCTTCACCTCAGAGCAACCATTCCGCTCTCTCACCTGTGAGAATCCCAGCACGCCTACCGGAAAGGCAGGTCTACTGAGACAGCTCTGTACTCAATTGTTACGATTATAGAAAAATCTCTTAAATGTAAGGAATACTCCCTCGCGGCATTTTTTGACATTGATGGCGTCTTTAACAACATTCTCCCATCCGTAATCACCGAAGCGCTAACAAATCTGATGGTCGACTCCCAAACAGTGAGTCTTGTCAGTCAGTTCCTAATATTTAGGACAGTCAAGGCATCACTGGGGACGTGGACATGCAGCAGATGTTGCTATCGTCTTCTCGGGAAAGTTCCCTCAAACATTATGCGATCGCATGACCGCATCCCTTCAAACCCTAACAAACTGGGCAAGGAAAAGTAGATTGAGCGTTAACCCATCCAAAACGGAGCTTGTACTTTTCACTTGGAAGTACAAAATCCCCCTTGTTGTCCCTCCAAAGCTCAGTGGAGAAACTTTTAAACTCAGTAACAGTGCCAAATACCTAGGCCTCACATTAGATAGGAAGCTTGATTGGAACCTGAACACCGATGAACGGGTAAGGAAAGCCACCGTCGCCCTCTATGCGTGTAGGAAAACCATCTGGCTTAAATGGGGTATGACCCCAAACATAGTTCGATGGATCTACACGGCAATCTTTAGACCGGTCCTACTGTACGGAGTATCAGTATGGTGGCCGGTCCTAGAAAAGACAGTCCAGCAGCGCAGATGCTCCAAGGTTCAGCGCATGGCTGAAATATGCATCACTCTTCTAGAGAAGAGTGGAATCAGGGTCCGCCAGGACCGCAGAAATCCATACAAATATATACTGATGGCTCGAAACTCGATAGAGTGGGTGGCGGTGTATATTCCGACGTACTCAGTATCAGTCATTCTTTCAGACTACCAGACCACTTTAGTGTCCTTCAGGCTGAAATCCTTGCAATCAAGGAAGCCTTAATATGTGCACAGTACTCAGCTCAGACGCTGAGTACAATAAGCATTTACTCTAACAGTCAAGCCGCCATTAAAGCACTTGGGTCAATATCCACCAACTTGGTATCGGTTAGCGATTGTCGCAAATCTCTCCAGGAGATGGCAGAACAGTCCGATATAAGCCTTATCTGGGTCCCAGGACACAGGGATATAGAGGGCAATTGCGAACTCGCGAGACAAGGGACTACCACCAACCTCCTTCCTCATAAGGACAATGTAGGTATGCTCATGGCTACGTGTAGGCTCATCATTAAAGAACTATTCGAGCAGAAAGCTACTCAAAAATGACAGTCCGTCAGTACCTGCAGGACAGCGAGACTGACTTGCCCAGATCCCCCTTCAACAACCGCCCTAACCTATCCTAACCTATTATGGGAAAAATTTTGTTATCTCATCCGAATAACTTCAATCTCGGCTTATAAGTAAAGTAAGCAGAATGGTTGAACACGTGTTTTCCCAAATTTGGAAAATCGCTCTACAAGGAACATGGCCTGAAAATTTAGAATCGAAAAATCTATTTTTCATCCGATTGAATTCAAACTCGGTTTGTAAGGATAGTATGCAAAATAATCAGAAATGAAATTTACCGAGGTTGGAAAATCCACATGAAAGGTCGGAAAATGCCAGGAAAATTTAATATGGAAAACTCAATTTTATTCGATTGACTTTAAACTCGCTTTGTAATTAAAATATACAAAATAATAAGACATGCAATTTTTTGACTTTGGAAAATTTACCCATAGTGAAAATTCTTGGTAAATTATTATACACTTGCAAAGTGTTTGTAACGCATAGAAATATTCATTTCCGACCCCATTAACTATATATATTCTTGATCAGGGCAACGAGATGAGTTCATTTCCGCTTTTTTTCTGCATGCAACTAATATGTCGGAACCGACCGGATCGGATGACTATATCATATAGCTGCCATAGAAACGATCGGTCAAAAGATCTGTTATCTGTTTTCCATCATAGCATCAGCCAACTTGGTATATAATAGTTTCATTTGCATTTAGATAATTCAGGAAAAATTTATCAAAATCGGATGACTATAGCATATAGCTGCCATAGAATCGGTCGGTAAAAAAACTAGTTGTAGTGAGAAAAACTTTTGGTTTTCTATCGTAGCGTTACCAATCGTGGTATTTATTAGTTGTATATACTTACACACAATTCCGAAAGGTTTTATCAAAATCGGAAGACTATAGCATATAGCTGCCATAGGACCGATCGGTCGGAATATGTGCTTTACTAAGAAACGTTTTTTTTTATGGTAGAGTGATCAAATTTGGATTCTCAATGATTTTGAATTTATAAATATCTGATATCTTTATTCCATATATATTTTTAACCGGTTTAATCAGTTGGAATGTACTTTTGCAAGTGTATTTAAAACAACTCCAATCTTTGCACAAATCCACCTGCAAGGTCAGAAGAAGGGTGGCGGAACTTGGTTCAAAGCCAATTGTTATTTGTGAACCGTACTAAATGAAATTCAGTTTGTAAGCTCTATGGGCAGAATAAAAACACTTTTTTTAATATTTCAAATTCAGACTAGTTTGGAAAACGGGTGGTTCAATGTCAAAGTTTTTTTCACCTCGGGGAGCGGCTTAAGAGTAAACCGTTGCATTTGAGCCGAAAATAATAAATAATAAATTACAAAATATTTTTCAGATCGGCTATACTATGGGGGCGAAGCAAATCTCGCCGGGACATATGCTTGTTAATTTATATGAGAAAATGCTTAAAAAAAGCCCTGAGTATAGAGGGCCGGGTCGACTTTAAGTTAAGCTTTCTCTTAAAAATAGTTTTGAGCAAAAGTAGTTAAACTCAAAACTTAGCCCAAAATTTAAAAGAGATTTTAATAAAATGCGATTTTAAATAAATTAAGTTTTGAATTTTTTTGCTTGTTCAATATATTCTATTGTATCTCTGAAAGTCTCTATCTAGCGTTTGGTGCACTGGTGACAATGCAATCGTCCACTTGCACACTTAGGTAAACCATGTTAGACTGAATTGAGCTACACCCCTACATCATGAACATGGATGTACCTTCATCCTAACAAGAAACAATCAGTGTAATCAGTGATAAAGTCGCAATATATAAACTCAACTATAATCCTAACGACCCGCGGGGAACAGTATTTATTGGATCTAATCAGTTTGTTGTGATTTTTACAATTTTTTCAATCAAGCTCAATTTACAGCATCCTTTCTTACCTGGAACCTTTTCATCTAATATATTTAAGCATAACCTTTGATCATTATTAATACATTTTTGGAGGACATTCATGGAAGTTGGGAAATATCCAAAGTCTGCAATGCTTGTAATTCTATTATTTTTAATTTTCTTTTGAAGTTTGACTTCAGGTTCACTGATATCCTTATTCGAACAGTCAAAAAGAAATGCATTTCTCAAATGATTCTTTGTTTTCGTGGATTTTTGAGTATTAGTTTCACCAGAAATCCTTACATCATTTTCCGGAACTATAAGCTTGTGATTTTGAAGATACAATGACTTTTCCATCTGTAAAATATCAACGTGTGATGTCAGCAGTATTGAAAGATTTCCATTAGCAAATATTCCAGAAAGGCTGTTTAATCTGTAATATAAAATAATAGTTGTAGTAAGTCTTTTACTGTATTTTCTTTAACATGTATTTTTTGACTCGTGCTAGTATATGTAATAAGCAGACAGAAGTCTTTACAACCCGATAAAGGTTATATGTCCCAGATCATTATCAATTGTCGAGTAGATCTAGTCTTACCTATTGGTAAGAACAGCAACCAAATGTGCTATCACCCAGCGGACCAAAACAGCGAGACCCTCACAATATACATACATACGCATGTGAGCCTTTTTACGAGAGTTTCGCACAACGCTCGCTAACGAGCTCGCATGAGCAATGACCGAGTGGGAAACTTTGTATCGCAAATCAATCACACACAAGCTTTTCTGTGATAGTTTTGCAATGAAAATGATATCGCAAAAGACTCGCTAGTAATATTTCGTTTGACTATCGTTTATGAAACTTTCACTGCCACAAACTGAACGACATACGAATCATATTGCTATCTTTTCCGGATTCGTTTGCGAAAGTTTTGTTCGGTTAATTCTCGGATTTATATCGAAGCAATATCATTTGCGAGCGTTTGGTCCGCTGGGTAAGACTTTGGCAACTGCTTCTCCAGTTGTGTTCCATCAGCTCTTGTTTCCAAGATAAGGCCGAAAAACGGATTTATAGTTATTTTTGCCCTTAAGAATTTCTTGTAGTCACAATAGGCCTTTCTGGATTTATCTAACCTATTCGACAGAGCACATATATATGGGTCCAAAGTGTTATCTGAAGTCAGACGTTTCTCGACGTTTCTCGTTTCCTGTAGTCCATCATATGTTCTAGTTATGTGAATTTTATCGCATTTTTACCACTTTATTTGGAGCAGCTACAGACGTCTAAAGCCAAAAACACACATTTAAATTTATGGGAGGCCAACTGGACTCTACTCAAAATTTTTATAAAACTTATAAAAGGCCACTTGATTTACCATAAAATTAATATAAAAAAAACACAAATGTTAATAAATAACATTCATGGAGTACTAGTTCTTTTTTTAAATGCACACACACTATATAAACATGGACTAAACAAGATCGAAATTTGAAGTCGGGCTTGCTCGAATTTTGTTTTTTTTTATAGTTTCACTATTGTTTATTAGTTTCGACCTATAAACTATATATATTCTTGGTCAGCATGACGAGCTCTTAATATCTATGTCCATCTGTCCATCCGTCATTTTCTATGCAGGGAGGATACTGCATTGAGTTTCTCAGCTATCTTGATAAAATTTTGCACACAGTTTTGAAATACATGTAGGGAAATACATGTACATCGACGGAATCGGCTAAATCAGATAACTATAGCACACATCTGTTATACGACCGATCGGTCCAAAAGTTAGTTCTGGTGATACAAAAATGTTTTTTTTCAACGGTACGGTCTTCATACTTGGCATTATCGTGCTGCAGTCTTATGCCCCGAATACAAATTACCCTGTTATAAACCAAAATTCATGTAAAAGCAAAACATGTCAAAACCAGAGTACTTAAAAGTTAACATTTTAATCAAAACTTCTTTTATATGATTTTTTTTGTAAGTGCAACTGCGGTCTCTTTTTAACCTCCAGCAATAATCCGCCATCATTTGGATATTCCATCGTCCCTGGTATCTTGTTTCCATAGTTTTAATATCTTGGTGAAAACGTTCACCGTGTTCTTCACTTAGACTCCCCAAATTATCGGGGAAGTGGTCCAAGTGACTGTATAAATAGTGCACTATAGAGAGTATATATATGATATTCATTAAAGTCATTATTAATTACAAATATGCATACAAAACATAAGAGCGTTTAACGGCATTTACATTGTTGCCGGACAAACTCATAAGCCCACAATATATATATACAGTCACACACTCCCACATAACGTATAAAAGATATGCATATTCAATTGTATAGTTCGTAAGCAAAGCACAGAAAATAAAGAACATTCAAAGCGAACTAACCGATGCGTCCGTTTTATTTGGGAGGAATTAAATAAGAACAAAGAACTGACTCTGGCTGACGTAACAACACGATGTGGGTGTCCCTCTAATATATTAAAGCTCTTGCAAGGGATAGGCCACATTGCAGCACTTTCATGCTCATTCTGCAACCAAGAATTTTGAAGTTGTTTAGCATTCTTGAAATCAGGTCGACGTAATTGTCAGCTTTGTGGTTGCCCAATCTCTGGTTGCCTTATCTCTTTCAACTAAAGTGCTGTGAATTATATTTTTTCTCCAATTGTCATTGTCTCTCTAAGGTGCCAGTCCTTTCGTCTCCAATGATCTTCTGTTGCTCTACTATCCCAAAACCACAAGAAACAAGAGTATTTGGTATATCCAAGTTGCTGGCCTAATAGTGGAAACTTTTTTAAAAATCTACACAAATTACGGATTGATGATCACGGTAGTAAATTTTCTCCAAGGTAAGCTGAATGTTAGCATAATTTTCTTTCATAGTTGTGGAATGGGCCATTGGAATTGATCCGTATTTATTTCCATTGTGCAGAAGACCGCATTTTAAACTTTGCTTGCAGCTATTACCATTTCTTTAAAAGTACTATAAATATTCTGGCAATATGAACCTTTTTCCAGAATGTTTTTTTCTTTATGCCTAGAGGCAAGCAGTTTGGCGTCATTCTTTGAGAGACTGGCTGTCAACCAAAAAAAAGAAAAACTGAATACGGTATAAAAAGGCTTAATGAACTAAGAAAGCCTAACAAGGAAAATCTAACAAAATTACAAATCGACTAGTAACGACTCCGACACGGTGGAGGAATTTTATTTGCCCGTCCGGCCAGCTATGCCCCAGTTCACAGCCAATTGAAGCCAGAGCCGTTACTAGACCTAACACAAATTTAAATAGTATAGAAGTCGAAAAAGAGAAGGGTGAGTAAAAAGAAAAAGAGAAGGCTTAAAAATATGTTTACAAAATCATAAACGCAAACAATAAATAAACGAGAAGGCAAAGCTAACTTCGACTGTGCCGAAGTTTTAATACACTTGAAAAACTTTACTCCAACTGATTTAACTGGAAAAATATATGTAGGATATAGATATCAGATTTTTAAAATTTTTAAATCATTGATAATAAAAATTTGATACCATAAAAAAAACTTTTCTTAATAAAACACATTTTCCGACCGATCGTTCCTATGGCAGCTATATGCTATAGTCATCCGATTTTGATAATTTTTTTCGAAATTATGTGAAAGCATATAAAACTAATATATACCAAGATTGGGGACGCTACGATAAAAAACAAAAAAGTTTTTATCACTAGAAGCAGTTTTTTGACCGTCCGTTTATATGGCAGCTATATGCTATAGTCATCCGATTTTGATAAATTTTTTCGGAATTGTGTAGAAACATATAAAACAAATATATACTACGATTGGAGACGCTACGATGGAAATCAAAAAAGTTTTTCTCACAAAGACTTATTTTTCGACCGATCGTTCCTATGGCAGCTATATGCTATAGAGATCCGATTTTGATAAATTTTTCCAGAATTATGTAAAAGCATATAAAACTAACATATACCAAGATTAGTGACGCTACGATAGAAAACAAAAAAGTGTTTCTAACTAGAACTTGTTCTTAGACCGATCGTTCCTATGGCAGCTATATGATATAGTTATCCGATCCGGCCGGTTCCGACATATTAGTAGCGTGCAGTAAAAAGAAGACTCTGTGCAAAATTTCAGCTCGATAGCTTTAAAACTGAGAGACTAGTTCGCGTAGAAACAGACAGACAGACAGACAGACGGACAGACAGACAGACGGACGGACAAGCGGAAATGAACTCGGTTCGTCGTCCTGATCAAGAATATATGTAGTTTATGGGGTCGGAAATGAATATTTCTATGCGTTACAAACTTCTGGGCAAAATTAATATACACTTTTCAAGTGTATAAAAATATTATAGAATGAACAAAAATAATATAAAAATAAAACAATATGAATAATACAATAATGAAAATAAAATTAAAAATTAAAAATAAGGAAAAAATTAAATTAAATTAAATATAATAAAAATAAAATAAATATGAGCTAAAATAATGATGAATTAAATCATCCGGAAAATCTCTGACCAGGTGGGGGAATAAATATTAGCCGGTCCGGCAAGCTAGGCCCCTGCTCCTGCTGGATGTGGTCAGAGATTTTGCCGGAGATGTGCAAAAAGAGATAACTTTATGGAAAAGAGAGAGAGAGTTCTGTTGAGAGCAGGTGATAAACATCATTATAATTTTGACATAAAACCCGAAAACGGTTGTGCTGTGCGTAATCGGTTGTGCATCTAGGCAAGATTAAAGGCAAATAATTTCTAGTTGGTCTAGAGGGAACAGAGAAATTAAGGCGACCTAAAAGTTCAGAAGAGTCTACATCACCGATAATTAACTTATGAAGAAAAGAAACGCCTAGGACTGTTCTACGGTTAACCAACGAAGGTCAATAAGCAAAAGCCGACTAGAATACGATGGCAACCGAAGGTTGGGATCCCAATTTAAGCCGCGGAGGGCAAAAAGCAAGAATTGCTTTTGGACAGACTCAGTACGATCTATATGCTTTTTATACTGCGGACACCAGACGGATGAGCAGTATTCAAGCACTGGGCGAACTAAAGATGTAAAAATAACTTTTGTTTTATAGGGATCATTAAATTCCTTCGACCAACGCTTAATGAATCCAAGTACACCATTCGCCTTATTAACTATACAGGATATATCATCATTAAAGCTTAATTTGCAATCAAAAATAACTCCAAGATCAACGACAGATGATATTCGTGGCAAGGGTTCATTGCCAATCGAATAGGAAACTAGCGAAGGTTTGCAACGATGAAAAGACATAAACATACATTTTGCGCAATTAAGAAATAAATGATTAAATAAGCACAAAAAATGAAGAGAATTTAAATCATCTTTCAACCTAATAGAATGCATCGGGTCGTTGTAAGATAAAACGAGAGCGTAAGTTGAAGTCGGCCCTGCTCGACTTCGATATACCCGTTACTCAGGGTAAGGTTTATTTCAGAATATTTTATTAGATCACAACATGCCCAAATTGTGTTTTTTTTCCCAAATTGCGGGGGTGGCAACTCTACTATAACTCATCTGATCGGGAAATTATGTATGACGGATCGATAAGTAATGATGATTAAAATACATGTCTAAAAAGTTTGATTAATCTATTTTCGAAATTGTGGGAGATATGAGGTTTTTTTTGAAATTGCGGGGGCGGGAACTTTTCTATCGTTCATCTGATCAGGAAATGATGTATGGCGGATCGATAGGTAATGATGATTAAAATATATGTCTAAAAGGCTCGAACAATCTAGTTTCAAAATAGTGGGAGATATGAGGATTTTTTCAGATTGCGGGGGCGGGATCTTTTCTATCCTTTATCTAATCAAGAAATGATGTATGGCGGATCGATAGGTAATGATGATTAAAATATATGTCTAAAAGGCTCGAACAATCTATTTTCAAAATAGTGGGAGATATGAGGATTTTTTCAGATTGCGGGGGCGGGATCTTTTCTATCCTTTATCTAATCAAGAAATTATGTAGGGCGGATCGATAAGTAATGATGATTAAAATACATGTCTAAAAAGTTTGATTAATCTATTTTCGAAATTGTGGGAGATATGAGGTTTTTTTAAAATTGCGGGGGCGGGAACTTTTCTATCGTTCATCTGATCAGGAAATGATGTATGGCGGATCGATAGGTAATGATGATTAAAATATATGTCTAGAAGGTTCGAACAATCTATTTTTAAAATTGTGGGAGATATGAGGATTTTTTAAAATTGCGGGGGCGGGAACTTTTCTATCGTTCATCTGATGAAGAAATTATGTACGGCGGATCGATAGGTAATGATGATTAAAATATATGTCTAGAAGGACTTAACAATGTATTTTCAAAATTGTGGGAGATATGAGGTATTTGTCAAATTGCGGGGGCGGTAACTCTAACATGGTTCATCTGATCGGAAAATGATGTATGGCGGATCGATAGATAATGATGATTAAAGTATATGTCTAGAAGGTTCGTACAATCTATTTTCAAAATTATGGGAGATATGAGGTTTTTTTCATATTGCGGGGGCGGGAGGGGGCGTGGCAAAAATTTGAAACAAACTTGATCTGCGTGCAGACAATACAAGTCTACACTGAAAAAATGGTAGCTCTAGCTCTTATAGTCTCTGAGATCTAGGTGTTCATACAGACGGACGGACAGACGGACGGACGGACAGACGGACAGACGGACATGTCTATATCGACTCGGCTATTGATGCTGATCAAGAATATATATACTTTATGGGGTCGGAAATGTTTCCTTCTGCCTGTTACATACATTTGCACGAACTTAGTATACCCTTTTTACTCTACGAGTAACGGGTATAATGAGTTTAACGTCATCGGCATACATAAGTATCCGAGAATGAGATATTGTCGAGGGGAGATCATTAATAAAAAGAGTGAACAACAAAGGACCTATGTGGCTTCCTTGAGGTACACCGGAAGTTACGTAGACAGGTTTTGAAATGTTAGATCTGAGCAGAACTTTTTGAGTTCTATCTTTTAAATATGAAGAGATCCAAAAAAGAAAAGGGGAGGGAAATCCAATACGATCAAGCTTAAGGAGGAGGAGATCATGGTTCACGGAGTCAAAAGCCTTACTGAAGTCAGTGTAGATGACATCAGTTTGGCATTTCATAAGGAATCCATCGTTAACTAATGATGTGAATTCAAGCAAATTGGTCGTAGTGGACCGACTCTTTTATAAATCCATGCTGAAAAGGAGACAAAACCGATTTGCAGTAATGCTGCAATGTAGAGGTTATAATTTCTTCAAACAACTTAGGAATAACAGATAATTTGGCGATACCTCTATAATTGGAAATATCTGATTTTCCACCCTTTTTGTGAAGAGGAATAATGAAGGATTCTTTCCAAAGATTTGGAAAAATAGTAGGGTCAAGCGATAGATTAAAAAGCTTTAGTAAAGGTTTGCATAAAGAATTACAACACACTCTGAGGACACAACTAGGGATGTTGTCAGGTCCAGGAGAATATGAAGACTTTAGAGATTTTAAATATGAAAGTAGAAAAGATTCAGTAATTATGGGAGCATTTAAAGAGTTTGAAGAAGAAATGTCATAAGGATAAGATATGTTATTGAAAGGGACAGAGGAGTAAGTTGATTGAAAAAAGTCAGCGAATAAGTCCACGGCAGCGGAATCGTTGCTAGCCTTTTGGTTATGTAAAAAGAATGAAGAAGGTAAAGTCGAAGTTTTACGCTTAGAGTTAACAAATTTGTAAAATTGTTTAGGGTCTTGTGCGAATTGAATTTTACAGCGAGCAAGATAATTCGTATATCATTGCGAATTAAAAAGAGTAAAGTTTGACTTGGCTATCGAGTATTTAGAAAAGTCAAGATTAGAACCAGTTTTTTTGTACTTTTTAAAACATCTAGACTTAATAATTTTTTAAATTAGAAAGCTTAGAACAGTACCAAGGGGGTTGAAGAGACTCAGAAGAAGCGACACTATTTGGAACAGAAATATCAAAGAGAGAGTTAATAGAGTCATAAAAAAAGGTAACAGCGACGTCAATGTCAACTGCATTGTATAAAGGAGACCAATCTTTTGAACAAATAAGTTGACTAAGCAGGGTAAAATTAGCTTTACGGAAGCAACGACGAGGTTTTACTGAGGTCATTGAAGATGAAGGGGTAAGTCCAGGATTTTTTAGAGATATTTCTAATGTATGACATTAGAACTGTCAGTGACAAAACAAGATCTAACAATTTGTTTAAATGATTTGGAACTGAGTTTATTTGAAACAAAGACAGATCAAGCAAACAATCTAAAAAATCATGCTGTGCAGATGGTACAAGATAAGTTTACCCATTAAGATTTGACCATGCGATGTTTGGCAAGTTAAAATCACCAAAAACAACCATATAATCAATGGTGGGGGATCGCCAAAAACAGAAATGCAAAACAATTTCACAAAAAAATATACACAAAGCTGACTCCGCGATTATTTTATTTCTTAAATTGTTTGTTAATAGGTACACAACCGAAGCGCGATGCACAACACGATAAAGGGGTGAATTATAGAAATTATTCAAAGAAACTTTGCATCAAAATTAGCAAGTTAAACAACACAAAATAATTTTTAATTGCGAAGCACAAATAAAACACGTCAATCACTTAAAAGACTCTCTCTCTCTTATATGTTGCTGTTTGTATATCTGGATATATCCAAAAATTGTGGTTTTAATACCCTTTCAGAGGGTATCTTAAAATTGTCAAGATGTTAGTAACGCATAGAAGGAAGCATCTCCGACCCCATGAATTATATTATTCTTGATCAGCATCAATAGCCAAGTCGATATAGCCATGTCCGTCTGTGCGTCGGTCGGTCTGTCCGTCCGTCTGTTTCTATGCTATCTCTTCCCTCAGTTTTAAAGCTATTTTTACCAAACTTTGCAAAAAGTCTTTAAATACACATAGGCTGCACATTTGTCGAATTCGAAGACTATATCATATAACTGTCATAGGAACGATCGGCCCAAAAACTAGTTCTAGTGAGAAAAACCTTTTTATTTTCTCACCAATCGTGGTATATATATAATTTATATGCTTCCACAAAATTCCTAAAAAATTTATCAAAATCGGGAGACTATAACATATAGCTGCTATATGCAGCTATAAGCGGTAGTTCAAAAAACTAGTTCTAGTTAGATAAACTTGTTTTTGTTGTTATACTCTTGAGAAGTGTATATAGATTTTGCCCAGAAGTTTGTAACGCATAGAAATATTCGTTTCCGACCCCATAAACTATATATATTCTTGATCAGGTCGACGAGCTGAGTTCATTTCCGCCTGTCCGTCCGTCTGTCTGTCAGTCGGTCTGTCTGTTTCTTCGCGAACTAGTCCCTCAGTTTTAAAGCTATCAAGCTGAAATTTTGCACAGAGTTTTCTTTTAATTGCAGGCAACTTATATGTCGGAACCGGCCGGATCGGGTTACTATCTCTCATAGCCTCCACATAATTCTGGAAAAATGAATTAGAATCGGATGACTATAGCATATAGCTGCCATATAAACGGTCGGTCGAAAAACTAGTTCTAGTGGGAAAAACTCATTTGTTTTCCAACGTAGCATCATCAATCGTGGTATAAATTAGTTTTATATGCTTCCACAGAATTTTGAAAAAATTTATCAAAATCGGATGACTATAGCATATAGCTGCCATATAAACGGTCGGTCGAAAAACTAGTTCTAGTGGGAAAAACTCATTTGTTTTCCAACGTAGCATCATCAATCGTGGTATAAATTAGTTTTATATGCTTCCACAGAATTTTGAAAAAATTTATCAAAATCGGATGACTATAGCATATAGCTGCCATAGGAACGATCGGTCTAAAAACTAGTTCTAGTGAGAAAACTTTTTTGTAATCAATGGTAGCGTCTTTAAAAACTGCAAGGATATTTACAACATCTGCGTAACTGATTTAAGCCTTCTATTTTTGGTATGAATTCCTTTTAAAATTCACAGCGAAAAATTAACAATTATGCAAGTGATCATTCAGCTCGTTCCACACCATTGGCACGCCAAATCGTAAGCTCTTTCGTTTTCCTTTAATCCATTGACGCAAATGCTCTTTGCAAGTCTTAAACACACGGCTTGTCTTAATTCCTAATGACAAATCCAAAATATGCGCAGTAATTCTGCTCAACGTCCTTCGATATTTGATTTCAGTTAGCTTGGAATACTTACTCCCCTCAAATATAGCAAAATATATTAGGTTCGTGGCGGCAGGAACTTCCCATTTTGCATGCCATGGTCTTCAGGGTTTTAAAAACGATTTTTTTTATTAGTTTTTACAATTTATACCTACTTGTTCAGTTTTCACTCTGCTTTTGAACCAAAAAAGTACTCCACGAATGTTATTTAGTAACATTTGTGTTTTTATACACTTGAAAAGTGTATATTAATTTTGCCCAGAAGTGTGTAACGCATAGAAATATTCATTTCCGACCCCATAAACTATATATATTCTTGATCAGGACGACGAGCTGAGTTCATTTCCGCCTGTTTGTCCGTCCGTCTGTCCGTCTGTCTGACCGTCTGTTTGTTCGTCTGTCCGTCTGTCAATTTCTACGCGAACTAGTCTCTCAGTTTTAAAGCTATCGAGCTGAAATTTTGCGCAGAGTCTTCTTTTTACTGCACGCAACTAATATGTCGGAACCGGCCGGATCGGGTGACTATATCTTATCACTGCCATAGGAACGATCGGTCGAAAAATAAGTCTTTGTGAGAAAAACTTGTTATACACTTGAAATGTGTATATTAATTTTGCCGAGAAGTTTGTAACGCTGTGGCGTAGCATTCCACGCCAAATTTATTTTCTTTCATATTTACCCATATATATACCTAGAATGTAAGAAAAAAACCAAGAAGGTTCCTAGACCCTAGCTTATAATTTTATTAGTAAATAATCCCTCACGAAGAGGAGAGCAAAGAACCAACGTATATTTTCATTAACCGATAGGCCACCACTAGCAGCCGTGTCACGCGACAATCCACCCCTAACAGCAGTGTCATCACCGCCGGCCACACACGCACACACACACACAGCTACAGTTGTAAAACTAACGGATGCTACGCCAGCAACTAGAACACACACACACACACACATACAGCAGCAGTTTTAAAAACTAACGGATGCCATGCCAACGACTCGAACACACACGCCGAGGATCGCCCAGCAGAGTAAGCGAGATGACCGGAGTCGCCGATAGCAGCAGAAACTGCGCTTTGGGCAGGCAGTTCCACGGTCGACGCTGGCAGAGGAATGGGCAGCGAAAAGGCAGACACAGCTCAAGGCGCCGGCCAAAATTTTGGCACAAGTTAGTGTTTGGACGATTGCAAAAGCGAAAAGATCAGTGAAAACAAACAGTGCGCGAGGTCATGGTACCTGGCGGGGCACCGCGTTAAAAAGTATTGAATTTTCACCTGGACACGTGTAAAGTTACAAAAGTAAAAAGAAAATCATCGAGTGGCATTGTTGCAAGTGTACGAGAGAGGCAAGAAGTGGTTGGACAGTTTCTGGAGCGGAGAGGCGTAGCTGCGTGTGTGTGTGGGACTAGAGCAAGGCGAGCGTGTGGAACGGCGGGTAAGCTGGCCGGTGGCTGATAAAGTGACCGAGGAAGTAACTCCCGGGTGCGTATAGGCCCATTTTGTGACAAATCTAACCGTTTTTTTTGTAGTAATAAATTTATAACGTATCAATTAACCTTGGCGTAGTTGTTGGAAAATTTAACCCCTGGGCGGGAAATCAGTGGGCCATACTCCACCTAACGTGTTCGCCTAGGTGACAACCTCGGATGCGGTTAGGGCAATAGGGTTTTCTGGCTAGTTTCTTCGCTCCCTCGTGCCTGCAAAGGTGTCAAACCTCAGGTGAGACGGATCATAGGTGCCACGTGCCTGGGCTGTGTTGTGGCTTCCTAGGTGATAAACCTGAGGTGACTCCAGCCATTGGCAACGCACGTTTCTCCATACAAGAATTTTTTCCACATTTTTGTTCCGTCGTACCTGCAAAGGTGTAAAACCTCAGGTGAGACGGATCATTGGTGCCACGTGCCTGGGCTGTGTTGGGGCTTCCTAGGTGTTAAACCTGAGGCGACGCCAGCCATTGGCAACGCACATTTCTCCGTATAAGAATTTGCTCATTTTGTTCCTTCGCGCCTGCAAAGGTGTAAAACCTCAGGTGAGAAGGAGTATAGGTGCTACGTGTCTGGGCTGTGTTGTGCCTTCTAGGTGATAAACCTGAGGTGGCGCCAGCCATTGGCAACGCACATTTTTCTCGTATAGGATTAGCCCATTTTGTTCCTTCGCACTTGCAAGGTGTTATACCTCAGGTGGGACGGATCCTAGGTGCCACGTGTCTGGGCTGTGTTAGGCCTTCTAGGTGATAAACCTGAGGTAACGCCGGCCATGGGCAACGCACGTTCAGTTATATCGGATTTGTTTCTTTTTGTCGATTGATCTTACCTGAGCCCAAAACTACCCCAAACGTTTGTCTTTCTGTCATAAAATCCTTTCGACGTGTCTCAAGTAAAGATCCTTATTGAGCACGTACCCTCATTCGTCCTTTGGTAGTCCCAGCACTTATAAATTTTGCTGTAAGTGGCCCTGGCCAGACTGAGTTCTACCTCAGCCTTAGATACTACCTTACAGATGGCGCCCGAGCAGGGACCCTGGGACAAAATTTTTTGATTTCTGAGGGAAATATTACATCTTTCGTGGCCTAAAGACCCACCAGTCGAAAAAAAAAAGTCTGAAAGAAAAACTACTTAGTTGAGGGTAGAAAATTTTTCGGTAGGGAAAATATTTTCTTATACCAGTCTGGGATTTTTTATATATATGTAAATGTACAGTTTCCAAGTCATACCTCAGCCAAGCATTAGAAAACCCAGTTTCAAAGCAGAGAAAAAAAAAGTCTTAAGAAACCACGAGACCCAGTAAAGTCAAGTACAGTCAAGTCAAAACGCGATTTGTTCTCAATTCTTGTTCTAACCGCATACCGAAGTTCTTACTCTAATCATTTTGTTGGCGCCGGGTTAGCGAGGTTACGTTCCCCTGGCGAGAGTAAGAGACAAGCAGAGTTAGTCGACGACGACGCCGATAACAGCAGCGCAGCCGAAGCTGCGTCACGCCGCTGCCCCTACGAGCGCAGAGTCGACGCTTGGGATATATTAAGTTGCGTTGACTCATAAGAACGGAGAGTTGAACACGGGCACCCACCGGGATCACATCGACACGCCATCAAACAACAGTAAAAGGAGCAGAACGTGTCCAATAAAATATTCCTTCGCAAAGTATATCCTACCGAAGACTACGAGAGCCGCACAAGGATACGATTTCCCGTAGCCAGCAGAAGAAAATAATTTTTATCCTGTGCCTTTTTAATTTCACCCGTTCAACATGGGAGTACAATGGATCTCGTATAGACGCAAAACCGAACTGCAAACTATCCTCAAGGAATTCGAACAGGAAACCACTGGTACCGTTGAGGAACTAAGAAGCCGCTTGGCCGCTTTTTCAGGACAACCCGACTTGCCTCTTGGTATCGTATCTCGCCTCCGAGAGTTGGAGATTTGTTACGGAAATGCCGTTACCCCAGATCCAAAAGTCGTCACCGGCCGCTCCCGAGGAAATTCCCCGGCACCCGAAGAACTTTCCGAAGCGAAATGCGAAGTGACTAACCAAGCGGCTAACACACTCCATGTTCCGGTGTCCCCATTTGATCCACCAATCCCCACCACGGCAGTCGTCAGTGGACATGGTATCGAGCAACGCCCTGCCAGAGGACTTAATCCTTCTCTAGTCGCCACTGAACGTCGATCGTACCCGAACTTGGCTGATCAACTTCGAAAGTGGGGGGTCACCTTCAACGGAAAATCGGATCCATTGCGTTTCATCGAACACTTGGAGGAAGAGGCGACCTCTTACCAAATTGACCTACAACAAATTTCTTATGCTATTTCTGGAGTATTAACAGATCGGGCTGAGAATTGGTTTCGGGTTAGCAGACTACAAGGCGCCACGTGGGAAAAATTCAAACAGGAGTTTTTAGACTTTTTCCTCCCACCCCGTTACTTCCAGAGACTAGAAGACGATATCCGAGTTAGATTCCAGAAGCAGGGGGAACCGTTCAAAAACTTTATGCTCGATCTGCGCTTGATGATGCACAGAGCGGGATTTAACGAGACCCAGGAACTACATCGACTATACGAAAATCTGTTGCCAGAAAGCCAAATGTTCATCCGTCGCCTCGAATTCACCTCATTGTCCCAGCTGACACAACTGGTGGTGAACTATGAGACAGCTCGGGATAGAGATATGCAACAAAAGCGCCAAGGACGACCACCTTCCGATTATACAACTCGGCAACCAGCATTCGTCACTTCGCCACAAGATTCGGGCAGGCTAGGCAAGCCATCGAGTACCCAACCCAATAACATTAGACTCCAGGGGAGTACGGATGGGGAAGCACCGATCGACGTTCGCCACGCCTGTCGCAACTGCGGGCAAATTGGACATTTTGGCAAAGATTGTCGCCAAACACGAGTGATGTTCTGTTGGGATTGCGGCCGTCGTGGGACGCGTACTGTAGACTGCTGTCGAACGCAGATGCCGGGAAACGAATCGCGTGCCTGTCCACCTGGGGAAAGGACGGAGAACACGCAGACCAACACCCCCAACTAGAATCTTCCTTACGATTCGAAAACAGTCGCGTTGTGGCTCAGATCAGGATGGAAGCAGCAACGCTGACAGCTACGCTCGATACAGGGGCTACCCGCAGTTTCGTAAGCGAGAAGGTAGCTCAGAGAATTGGCACGGTTCAAAATCGTCGTACCGTGCTGACCCGCATCAGTTTAGCAGACGGCTCACGACGTGAAATAACCAACGCTTTGATGGTTCGTATCAGCTTAGGAGAACGCGAGGTGACCATGCCAGTCCTAGTTATGCCCACTGTACTAGACGACGTCATCCTAGGGATCGATTTCCTTTGTGGAATGGAGGCGATCTTATTCTGTGGTCAGGCCGTTCTCAAGCTAGAACCAATTTCGCCACCCAAGTCCTCTCTGAATACCGCGTGTACAACGCCAACTTACAGCGGGAATCAGGTTACAGCCGAAAACCCATCATCAAGTGTCCGACCGCAAGAAATCTCGACCCAGCCTGAACAGCGACCGAAGTCACCCACCAAGGCGACGACCTCACCATCGCAGAAGATCATTGTCCCAACCGAACTAAAGATGACCCCCGTGTTACCCGCCAGCAACGCAACAGCAGTGCGAAACAACCCTTTTCGTAAGCCAACGCCGATCTCTGCAGATGTATCCATAATACCTTCGCCAACGCCCACTGTGACACAGGCGCCAGCAGTGACCCAACCCTCACTATCGGTCCTGTTGCCTCAACAGTCCGACGAATCTCTCGCCAGCTTGGAGGAGACATCTAATTTAATCAAAATGGTGTCGCCCGAAAATGAGGAGGCTTGGTTAAACCAATTCCTAGACGAGGAACTCAGCAAGTTTGATAAGCTGACAGGAGTTTCACACATCGCAGAGCATACCATTACACTGCGGGATGAACGCCCGATTAAGCAAAGGTACTACCCGAAAAATCCTGCGATGCAGAAGATCATCAATGAACAAGTTGATGAACTCCTGAGGGAAGATCGTATCGAACCATCGCGGAGTCCGCACAGTGCCCCGATCGTCTTAGTGGGCAAGAAAACCGGAGACACTCGTATGTGTGTCGACTATCGCGATTTAAATGCTCGCTCTGTCCCAGATGCTTACCCACTGCCACGAATTCAGCACATCTTAGAGAAGTTGCGTAACGCCAAGTTCATCTCGACGTTGGACCTGAAAAGTGGATATTGGCAAATCCCGGTAGCACCTGCAAGCCGAGAGTATACAGCGTTCACCGTTCCGGGGCGCGGGTTGTTCCACTGGAAGGTTATGCCATTCGGTTTACATTCGGCCCCGGCGACTTTCCAGCGCGCATTGGATAGCGTCATTGGACCATCGATGGAACCCCATGCCTTCGCCTACCTTGACGATATTATCGTCATAGGTGCAACGCTGGAGGAGCAGTTTTTTCAAGATAAGTCTCGTCTACCTCGGGCACGTAATAAGCGAGGCAGGTATCCATACTAACCCGAGTAAGATCGACGCTATTAGGGAGCTGAAGCCGCCTACCACAGTAAAGGAACTGCGACGTTGTCTGGGTATCGCATCATGGTACCGTCGCTTTGTACCCAACTTCGCAAACATCGTTCAACCTATAACGTCCTTGCTAAAGAAATCTCGTAAATGGGTATGGAGCGACGAACAGCAGAGTGCATTTGACGAGCTGAAACGTTGTCTTACTGAAGCCCCAGTACTCGCTTGCCCGGATTTCTCCCAGAAGTTTTGCTTACAAACGGACGCCAGTGATTACGGCCTGGGCGCCGTATTGACACAACAAATCCAGGAGAAAGAACGGGTAATTGCTTATGCCAGCAGACGTCTTACTGCCGCCGAGACCAACTACTCCACTACCGAGAAGGAATGCCTAGCCATTGTGTGGGCGATTCGCAAACTCCGTTGCTATCTGGAAGGCTATAGGTTCGATGTCGTTACGGATCATTTGGCACTCAAATGGCTTAACACCATCGAGAACCCCACTGGACGCATCGCTCGTTGGGCGTTAGAATTGCAGCAGTTCCAGTTTGATGTATGCTACCGCCGAGGGAACCAAAATATCGTCGCCGATGCCTTCTCCAGACAGCCACTGGAGGTACTACAACAGACGGTGCAAGACCAGACCCACTGCAAATGGATCCTGCGCACGCTACGAAGGATCGAACGAGAACGAGGATCGTGCGAGAAAACGACCAGATATACCGACGCTTTGGACAACGACCTGAGGAAGAGGATTACATTCCATGGAAACTCTGCGTCCCTACAGAGCACCGACAAAGGGTCCTCGAAGAATGTCACGATCAGCCAAGCGCCGGACACCTGGGAATTCGGAAGACCTCAAATCGAGTTTCTCAGCTTTACTATTGGCCTGGAATCTTTCGTGACGTGGCCAAATACGTTCGCAAGTGCAGGTCTTGCCAAAAGCACAAGGTGAGTCAACTCAAACCGCCCGGCCGTATGTACACTCGACAAGTCCAGGAGCCTTTTGAGGTTTTGTGCGCGGATTTCGTCGGCCCACTTCCTCGATCCAGGCATGGCAACACCGTGCTTTTGGTCTTCTTCGACCTATTCAGCAAATGGGTAGAACTGGTACCCCTCCGCAGAGCAACCACTGCTCACCTGGAGCGTGCTTTTCGTGAACGTATCCTAGCTCGTTTTGGAATACCAAAAACCTTCGTCTGCGACAATGGTACACAATTTACCAGCCGAGCGTTTCGAAACTTCTGCAAACAGGCAGGGATGACATTGCAACACACGGCTCCTTATACACCCCAACAAAATCCCACTGAGCGTGCGAATCGAACCATCAAGACAATGATCGCCCAGTATATTGATGGTCAGCAAAATAAGTGGGATGAACTCCTCCCGGAGATCAGTTTGGCCATCAACAGCAGCGCTTCCGATACCACCGGTTATAGCCCAGCCTATTTGTTGCAAAGCCGAGAGCCCAGACTACCAGGCGCATTATACGAGGAGGTGACTCCTGATCTCGGCAAGGATCCAGTCGCCCCTGATACTAGAGCCGAACAGCTAAGAAACATTTTCAAAGTGGCCATCGATAATATGCACCGTGCGACCGAGGGGCAAAGTCGTCATTACGATCTACGAAGACGCGAGTGGAGGCCGACAATCGGATCACTTGTGTGGCTGCGCACTCATCATCTATCCAACGCCGCCGAAGGCTTCGCAGCCAAGTTGGCGCCTAATTACCAAGGACCGTTTAAGGTTATCAAGTTTATCTCGCCAAACATCGTGCGGTTACAAAGTACAGAGGGAAGACGTCGTCGAACAGCCAATCTCACCGACCTAAAAACTTTCCACGGAGAGAATGAAACCTCGAACGACGCCGTAGGTGAACCGGCAGACGAGCTAGCAGACGAACCAGCAGGCGAACCGCCAGACGAGCTAGCAGACGAACCAGCAGGCGAACCGCCAGTGAGCCAGCAGACAAGTAGTACTAAATTAAAGTAACCCTCTGTAGCTATTAACTATCCCTTATAAATAATCTTCTCGATCAGCTATTGTAAACCGCACCCAGGGAACCGCTAGGGAATTAAGACTCGATCCTAATAAGACCTTTTTCCAGAAAACGCACTATGTCGTCACGCCACCGAAGTAGACGAACGGCGCGCTCTCGTAGTCGCCACCGAACACACAACAGCGAGCAACATACAAGTATCCGGGCAGAACACTCCGCAACGGATGCCAGACGTACCAGCCGTAACAGCCGTAAAACTGCGCGGCACTTGTCTAGCCCACCGGCTAGGAACACTCGGCGTCAACGTCGTGGTATAGACGAAGCAAGCCCAGGTCGAGCCAACTCCATTCCGCCCGGACTAGAGCGTCCCCACCGCCGAACCACAAGCCCACAACCGAGTTCCCGTTCTCACATCGAGTCAGCTGTCCGGGATCGACCCCCTGTCGATCCCGGCGAGGTCGCCACTAGCTGTTGCCGGCCGCCCAATTCTCCCCCTAGCATCGAGGACCCATCCTGGAGATTGTCCTGGGAGGACCTAGAGACCATTCATTTGCCTGATTGGGATCGGATGAGCCCGTTGGCAGGAGATCTGGCGGCACAGGTTGCAGGGAATAGCGGAGTACTCGGTAGCAACCCAGAGCCTAACGAGCCACTGGAACCACTAATTAGTAGCTCGGACGAGGAAGTTCCTTTCCCGGAAGGACATTTCGCCCGGTTAGTCCATCGGGTAGTGAGCCCTTTGGTATCGCATCGTGACGAGGTCATCAGCATTGCTAATTCTACACCCGAAGAGCAGACACCCATTCGTGACGCAAATCAGCTAGAAATTATTGAGCTCAGCGAGGACGAAGACGCGGTTACACTTCCCCGTAGTTCACCGACACCACGAGCGGATGAGGATCCTCCTCCGGTTTATGGTTCATGGGAAGCGTCGGAGACCCCACCACCAAGCTACGAAGAAACCTTTGGTTGCGTGGCACAACCTGGCAGACTCGCCCCAAAACGAGCCAGTTCGCAGAGGACCCAATACTCCGACATTAGCTCGGATGAAGACCAGGACACGCTAACAACCAGCACCCGAGTCCAGTCAGAGGGTAGCAGTGTGAACCACCAACAGTAGCAAGTAGCGTCCCTTGGTAACCCCGAGGATAAAGCTCTCGACCTTCGAGTGATGGAGACGATAAGCCCAAACCAAGCTTCTTTGGCAGCCAGACAATCGACCCAGGCCACCCAGCAAACCATCGATACGGAAGCACCGAGCACGTCAGCCGCCGCTCAGCAACGGCTAGCAACCGACCCACCACGACGGAGTAACGTGGATACGACACCCACCCTTGTACCCGCTATGCAAGCGTTAGATCTGAGTATGGGAGAGCGCCCTCTCTTAGCGTCCTTGGCCGAAATCCCATCAACGTGCCATGGAAACAACCGCCGAGAATCGGTGTTGATACCCGACACCGCTGTCGTAGCATTGGCACGGGAAGACATCGAGGAAGAGCCACCGAGACAAGAGGGTTGGGTAGTGGCACCCCCTGATTGGAAGGTTGACGCTCCGAATAGGAGACTACCAGCGGCCGTGGTGGCGCGTATCCGAGCCAAGGTTGAGCGCAACGGGCACCGAAACATACGTTTCTTGAAGGCAGGTGATAATACAAAATTTCGAGTTAGAATCAACACCCGGAACCAGGTGTCTATTAACATCCGCCCCACGAAGTAAGGGGGGGGTGTGGCGTAGCATTCCACGCCACATTTATTTTCTTTCATATTTACCCATATATATACCTAGAATGTAAGAAAAAAACCAAGAAGGTTCCTAGACCCTAGCTTATAATTTTATTAGTAAATAATCCCTCACGAAGAGGAGAGCAAAGAACCAACGTATATTTTCATTAACCGATAGGCCACCACTAGCAGCCGTGTCACGCGACAATCCACCCCTAACAGCAGTGTCATCACCGCCGGCCACACACGCACACACACACACAGCTACAGTTTTAAAACTAACGGATGCTACGCCAGCAACTAGAACACACACACACACAGCAGCAGTTTTAACAAGTAAGAAAGTCGGTCAAGCCCGACTGCAATATACTCTGTACCTGTTTGTACGAAACTAATAACTTTAAAGTGTGAGGTTTTTTCAAAATCTGAGGGTGGCAACTCTTTCAACCATCGTTCATCTGGTTGAAAAACGATGTATGGGGGCTAGTACCTAGTACAAACCCGTAAAAATATAAAATTTGTATATAATTTCCTATTAACAAAAACGTATCTATATTAGTCACGCGGGAATCACGCGTGATTTCTGACAGCAGGCCATCTCAATTATATCGCTCCACTCATAGCAAGGTCCAATTGGGAAATTACCAGTTAGCTATTGCCTTCTCGCTCTCTCTTTCTCGTAAGTTCTACCAATGGCAACGGTGTTGTTGTTGGCGTTGGTTTTTATTTTCTTTTACATATAGCTCTAATATCGTTCATCTGATCGAAAAATGATGTATGGCGGGTCGATTCAAAATAAGTAGTAGAATATATGTCTAGAATGTTCGAACTATCTATCTTGAAAATTGTGGGAGTTATTTCGTTTTTTTTAAATTTGCGGGGGAGGCAGGGGGCGTGGCAAAAATCAAAACTAAACTTGATCTGCCTGCAAGTATAAGAAATATATGTTCCATACACTTCAAACCTCTATCTCTTACCATCTCTGAGATCTCTTCGTTCATACGGACAGACGGACAGACAGACGGACAGACGGACATGGCTATATCGACTCGGCTGTTGATGCTGATCAAGAATATATATACTTTATGGGGTCGGAGATGCTTCCTTCTGGCTGTTACATACATTTGCACAAACCCAATATACTCTGTGTACCTTCGGTACAGAGTATAAAAACTAACGGATGCCAAGCCAACGACTCGAACACACACGCCGAGGATCGCCCAGCAGAGTAAGCGAGATGACCGGAGTCGCCGATAGCAGCAGAAACTGCGCTTTGGGCAGGCAGTTCCACGGTCGACGCAGGCAGAGGAATGGGCAGCGAAAAGGCAGACACAGCTCAAGGCGCCGGCCAAAATTTTGGCACAAGTTAGTGTTTGGACGATTGCAAAAGCGAAAAGATCAGTGAAAACAAACAGTGCGCGAGGTCATGGTACCTGGCGGGGCACCGCGTTAAAAAGTATTGAATTTTCACCTGGACACGTGTAAAGTTACAAAAGTAAAAAGAAAATCATCGAGTGGCATTGTTGCAAGTGTACGAGAGAGGCAAGAAGTGGTTGGACGGTTTCTGGAGCGGAGAGGCGTAGCTGCGTGTGTGTGTGGGATTAGAGCAAGGCGAGCGTGTGGAACGGCGGGTAAGCTGGCCGGTGGCTGATAAAGTGACCGAGGAAGTAACTCCCGGGTGCGGTATAGGCCCATTTTGTGACAAATCTAACCGTTTTTTTTGTAGTAATAAATTTATAACGTATCAATTAAGCTTGGCGTAGTTGTTGGAAAATTTAACCCCTGGGCGGGAAATCAGTGGGCCATACTCCACCTAACGTGTTCGCCTAGGTGACAACCTCGGATGCGGTTAGGGCAATAGGGTTTTCTGGCTAGTTTCTTCGCTCCCTCGTGCCTGCAAAGGTGTCAAACCTCAGGTGAGACGGATCATAGGTGCCACGTGCCTGGGCTGTGTTGTGGCTTCCTAGGTGATAAACCTGAGGTGACGCCAGCCATTGGCAACGCACGTTTCTCCATACAAGAATTTTTTCCACATTTTTGTTCCGTCGTGCCTGCAAAGGTGTAAAACCTCAGGTGAGACGGATCATAGGTGCCACGTGCCTGGGCTGTGTTGGGGCTTCCTAGGTGTTAAACCTGAGGCGACGCCAGCCATTGGCAACGCACATTTCTCCGTATAAGAATTTGCTCATTTTGTTCCTTCGCGCCTGCAAAGGTGTAAAACCTCAGGTGAGAAGGAGTATAGGTGCTACGTGTCTGGGCTGTGTTGTGCCTTCTAGGTGATAAACCTGAGGTGGCGCCAGCCATTGGCAACGCACATTTTTCTCGTATAGGATTAGCCCATTTTGTTCCTTCGCACTTGCAAGGTGTTATACCTCAGGTGGGACGGATCCTAGGTGCCACGTGTCTGGGCTGTGTTAGGCCTTCTAGGTGATAAACCTGAGGTAACGCCGGCCATGGGCAACGCACGTTCAGTTATATCGGATTTGTTTCTTTTTGTCGATTGATCTTACCTGAGCCCAAAACTACCCCAAACGTTTGTCTTTCTGTCATAAAATCCTTTCGACGTGTCTCAAGTAAAGATCCTTATTGAGCACGTACCCTCATTCGTCCTTTGGTAGTCCCAGCACTTATAAATTTTGCTGTAAGTGGCCCTGGCCAGACTGAGTTCTACCTCAGCCTTAGATACTACCTTACAACGCATAGAGATATTCATTTCCGACCACATAAACTATATATATTCTTGATCAGGACGACGAGCTGAGTTCATTTCCGCTTGTCCGTCCGTCCGTCTGTCCGTCTGTCTGTCCGTCTGTCTGTTTCTACGCAAACAAGTCTCTCAGTTTAAAAGCTATCGAGCTGAAATTTCGCACAGAGTCTTCTTTTTACTGCACGCAACTAATAAATCGGAACCGGCCGGATCGGATGCCTATATCATATAGCTGTCATAGGAACGATCGGACTAAGAACCAGTTCTAGTGAGAAAAACTTTTTTGTTTTCCATTGTAGAGTCACTAATCTTGGTATATGTTAGTTTTATATGCTTCCACATAATTCTGAAAAAAATGTATCAAAATCGGATCACAATAACATATAGGTGCTATAGAAACGGTCGGTCAAAAAACTAGTTCTAGTGAGAAAAACTTTTTTGTTTTCCATCGTATCGTCACCAATCTTCGTAGATATAAGTTTTATATGCTTTTACAAATTTTTTAAAAATTCGGCCGGATCGGATGACTATAGCATATAGCTGCCATAGGACCGATCGGTCGGAAAATGTGTTTTACTAAGAAAAGTTTTTTCATGGTATCCTATTTTTATTATCAATGATTTAAAATTTTTTAATATCTGATATCTATATCCTATATATATTTTACTGGTTAAATCAGTTGGAGTAAAGTTTTTCAAGTGTACTAAAACTTCGGCACAGTCGAAGTTAGCTTTGCCTTCTCGTTGTTTATGGTATCAAATTTTTATAAAGAATGATTTAAAAATTTTAAATATCTGATATCTATTGTTTTCCAAGGTTATTAAAACTTCGGCACAGTCGAAGTTAGCTTTGCCTTCTCGTTTGGTTTCCATCGTAGCGTCTCCAATTGTAATATATATTAGTTTTATATGTTTCCACACAATCCTGAAAAAATGTATCAATGACTATAGCATACAGCTGCCATATAAACGGTCGGTCAAAAAACTACTTCTAGAAAAACTTTTTTTTTTTTTATCGTAGCGTCCCCAATCTTGGTATATATTAGTTTTATATGCTTTCACATAATTTTGAAAAAATTGATCAAAATCGGATGACTATAGCTTATAGCTGCCATAGGACTGATCGGTCGAAAAATGTGTTTTACTAAGAAAAGTTTTTTTTATGGTATCAAATATTTATTATCAATGATTTAAAAATTTTAAATATCTGATATCTATAGCTGACCGGACGGGCAAATATAATTCCCCCACCGTGTCGGAGTCGTTACTAGTCGATTTGTAATTTTGTTAGATAATCCTTGTTAGGCTTTTTTTTAGTTCATTAAGCCTTTTTATAACGTACTCAGTTTTTCTTTTTTTGGTTGACAGCCACCATCCATTTGTCTACTTTTTTTTCAACAAATAAACAAAATAAACAAATATCCTTTATATTGTATTAACACTCACTAGATAGTTTTGATGTGTAGTGTTAACGTTTATTAATCGCACTGGATATTTTGATATGTAGAATTAACTCCCCCGATGCAGAAGACCTTCAACTTCATTTTCAGTCATATGTTTATTCAATGATTCTTAATTCTGTTACAGTTTTGCATATAGCTAAAGATCGCGCAGCTGCGACGCCAGTGACGCCGGCAGAGCAGCGGTCGACGCTTATGTAAAAATGTATATATATGAGTAGGGCGTATTATGTATAACGTTCACTTGGTGACATGGCCGTCGCGCATGTCAAATATGCCGACTCAGCAATGTCTAGGGCCAGTGCACTCAAGAGCGGTCATATTACCGGGCGCTTGATAAACTGCTTGGGTCTTAATTTGTATATATTTATTGTGGCCAAGTGCTACAGTGTGTTTGTAATAATATTAATGCATAACACTGAGTACAGTGTGCATTCGATATGTGAACATACTACATCTCCCTCCTTTAGAAAAATAACGTAATTATATGAAGTTATTTTCTTAGTATATTTATATAATTACAAGTTTGAGTCCGGATCCAAATAAAAAATATTAAAACATTGGAGCTTTAAACTTTATTTGAAATTAGATGTGGGTTGGTTGTTGGTGATCTTAAGACTAAAGTACAATTTGATGCTTATGCTCTATTTAAAGGGATAACGACGCTGGCGTACGTGACAATGGGAATGTGACAAAGACAAAGGAATGGCCATTTGTTTAGAAGCTGCTATGCTGGCATCTTCTGATTGGTCAGTTTAATTTTTTCACAATTATTGTTATGATTATGTTATGATGCTGGGGTGCGCGCTCCGCATTCAACTTTTGTTTATGCTAAACTCCATTTTGTTTATGTTAGCGAATCTCGCGCTTTAAAATACTTTATGTTAGCGAATCTCGCGCTTTAAAATACAGTGGGCATGAGGATGGTAAAACAAGGTTGGACAGTGGGTCTGAATATGATAAAAAGGTAGGGTGAATACTGGTTATGTCACTCCTCCACACCTAAAGTAAAGCGAGTCCTCACGCGTCTTAGTAATATAATTTTATATTTCTGGATACATTTTTGGAACAATATTTAAGTCTATTTGGTCGTTTTCAACTGGGAGTTCATTTTGGTTTTCAATAACGTTTAGTTTCTTTACAAAAATTCTTTTTGGAATGTTCTTAAATTAATAAGTAAGGTATATGATTAAACTTAATATAATAATGCTTATCATTATGATTGTAATAGTCTGGTAAATTCGGTTTTCTTTATTATGTTCGAAAATGATTTCTTTTGTTTCAATATACGATAATGGTTGTAAATGTGTAATATTATTTCTGACATATATGCTTTGTGTGTAGTCTGAGTTTATATTAGTTGCAATGATTTCATTTAGTATTACTGAACAATTATAGATTTTGAGCAAATTATTACCTTCAATTATAATTTCATTCTTCTCGCAATTATGATTTAAAGTGGTTTTTGGTAGCTTCCATGTTACAATAATATTGGGTTCAATAAAGTTAGTTTGTGTAAGTAAATGGGTTTTAGTATATCTGCAGCTAGTTTTTGTTTGATTCAAAATCCCTAGTATGCATGGATTAGTTGTTAGTTTATTTGTGTTTTTTTTGTACAAAGTATTGTTGTGTAGATAGTTTTCATACTATGTTTCGTCTTGTAAAATATTTCCATTTTTGTCCGGGTACGGAGGAATTTCGTATAGAGGACTTTTCATTATTTTTTTGGAATATGTGAGATAATTAGGATTTCATTTGAATCCGATCTAAGCCAAGTTGATGTTTTTATATTTAGAATCTTTTCAGAATTAACATGAAACAAATAGTCGTGCTTTAATAGTTTTGGGTTAAAGATCCCTATTCTTGTCAGTGGCATTCCCATTTCTAGATCTTCAATATATTCTGTAAAACTTTGTAAATTAAAGATCAATAAGTCGATTAGTTTAGTTTTTCTTTGTCTTCTTGATTTTTGTTTATAATTTCTATGCCTTGGTGAACTGCTTCGATTACGTGATTACGTTCGTTTATTTGAACGCTATTTTGTGCTATTGAATTTATTTTTTCTTGAAGTTCTTCTTTATCGATATTGTCCAAAACTCCAAAAAGGTATTTGTAAGTTGTACCTACAAAATTGATTAAACCTCTTTTACTTATTTTTATTATTCTTATTCCGTTCATTTCCCTTTGTAATTTCTCAATTAAATATTGAACTTGAATTATGTGATTATAGTTTTTAGCTTGAATTACACTGTTCAACAGCCAAAAGTATTCCGAACATTTTTAACTAATTAATGTTCGTCTACCCACGCTGAACACGAGTTGATAGGCCAAAGTCATATCTTAGTTTCCATTTCCAAGAAATTGCGGAAAAAGCATGTTTTCGATTATTTGACCTATTCGAATTTTTGGAGGCCACACTAACCATAAGTTGATGGGTTTATGAAGCCTATTTGATAGTAAACATGTCAATGCAACTGAGAAAAATCAAACACGCGGTAAAAGTAAAGCCAAAAGAGTGGAAAATTGCCTCTGAAGTCAAGTTTTTCTATATTTATAGCGTTTTAATCAAACTAAATCATCTGCTACAAGCCAGTGCACCAATGCACCACATTATCATATAGTTTAACATAAATTAATAAACGAACGTTTAATTAGTTGTAGAAACAACTTGATTCTATCAGAAGTTTATTCAGACTGATTTTTATGGATTACAATTGGTTCTTAGCTTAACTTATGCTGCCGCCGCTGCTGTTGCCGCTGCTGCTGTCGCTGTTTGTCGCTACCGCTGTTGTCGCTGTGGTCGCTGTTTGTCGCTACCGCTGTTGTCGCTGTCGCTGCCGCCGTTATGTTGTTGGGTGTCCAGTTTCCTCGAACGGTCCCACGGTGGTGCCGTTTGGAGGAATGTGCTGATGCAGCGTACGTGGCACTTGTGCATGCGCTGTGTCCATGGTCTTCTGGTTGGCTTTGTGTGAATTGCGGAACCGTTTGGTGGAATATGCTGATGTGGCGCACGAGGCAGTTGTGCATGCGCTGTGTCCATGGCCTTTTGGTTATTTGGTTGACTTTTGAGTGATATGCGACTTTGTGGTGACTTTATGGTCGATGTTCTTAACTCCTCCCCCTTTAGATGCGGACGTCCTCGGACGCGATGTAGAAACGCGTTTGAGTTTGCATCGCTTCGGTTGCTTCTGGTTGAGCCACGGGTACGTCGGCTTCTCTGGTGGCGTGGTTAAGGGTAGCGATGCCTTTTCGTCTTAAAACTTGTACGGCTAATATGATCAATAGTGTTAGTAGCAGGCTGGAGAGTCCAAAATTGATGGTTGTGGTTGTGGCGTTACTTTTTTTTATTGTTTCCAGTTTTTTTGTATTATTGATGTGTATTTCTTTTAACATCTGTAGCGAGAGCACCTCATCGATTCTATTTTTCTCAGCTAGGATCTGGAACAAAGGTGGTGTTGCTTCGGCGTACCTCATCTCTTTAGCTACGTAAACGTCGTCTCCGATAGATATTGTTGAATTTTCAAATTGTATGAGAAAAGTTCTCTTCATTTCCATTTGGTCTTCATCTATTGTTATTGGGCCTGAAAAATCGTTAAGCAGTATTGATCCAGTGAACAATTCCTCCTGGTCTGGCACGGGTTGGCTGTTGATTACTCGGCAGTCTGGTTTCTGATTTTCAGCAAAGGTGTGCTGCATGTGTCGTTGCTTAAATCTACAAGGTTTGCCTTACTACATATGGTCCTATCGTTATGAACTTCGCAGGAATCTTTAATTCCGAAAATTTGTTGGTCGCATTTAATAATATTTTTAAATTTTAGTTCGTTAATTACGTTTCCTCTCTTAATAGGTTTTAGGATCATTGCTGTGCATACATCTTTAGGAATTAATGGGATGTTAATTATGTAGAGCATACTTTTGCCATTCGTCGCTATTTTAATTTTGGCAAATTCTAGCAGTTCCTCAGCGTTCATAAACATGACTTTTTCCTGTTCCAAGATTTGTTCTATAGCGTCTATTTCTGTTTTTCACAAAATTATAGAATTAATTGTATTTATTTTAGCCCAGTCTATGGCGTGTACTAAATTAGTGAGTTCCTCCCTATAAATCTGTATTTTGTATTTGAAAGTTGTTATTTTCTCCTCATTAAGGTTTTGATTTTATGCGACAATTTTCATGATAGTGTTAGTAATTCCGCTTAGCTCGTTTATTCTATTGGTTAATATTCTATTTATTACTAGTTGTTTATTATTATTTTATTTTATTACAATTTCATGATCGCTATGGTCCGGCGTGCCGGCCAACCATTTCCAAGCAGTTCCCAATGCGTTTATCGCTCTTGCTTTTCTTCCGAAAGGCCTAAGTTTCCTAAGGTCGTTTTCGACTTTTGATAACTCGAATGACAAAAATGGGAATAAGTGGTGCGAAGTGTTTATGCTGTGTAAGGTGTCTGTTAAAATACCGTAGGATTTTTCGTACGCTCCTAGGTCGAACACATGAATAATCTTAAATGAGCCGTTTTGCACAGCTGCTGTTCCTGTTATAATTGGGATTAATTGCGAATGTGAATAATCCAGAATTGTTGCCAATCCGAGGCACGTTGGCAGGAACAACCTGCAAAATGACATTAGGTTTTAAGGTTATTTTTGTGTACTATTCTGCCATTTTGCGTTTTTATTGTAGTGTTCCTATTTTCCCCAACTATTTCCTTTTTGTACTTCGGTGTGATTTTTGACCCTAGTCTTTTATCTATTTTGACATACACTATTTCCCCCACCTTATAATTTTTGATCTCCTTTCTTTTGGAGTTGTGGTAGTCTAGGTCCTTTTTCTGTTTTTTTTCGATTGCTTCACTGATTTGCTTCCTAGCCGCCTCTAATATTTGCGGGTCGTTTATCGTTTTGTTTCCAAAAAATACATCAATTGGTCTCTTTTTTATTGTTGAGTGGACCGATTGATTGTATTCCTGAACAGCTTTAAAGACTAAGTCTCTGAAATTTAAGGTTCCTTCATCTTTTTTGAAACAACTCATAATCTCGGATAGGGTTGAATGAAATCGTTCAACTTGTCCATTGCTTGTCGAGGTATATGGTGGTGTCGTGTAGACAGTTGCTTGCAGCTGTTCTTGTAGTAAAAATTTTATAGCTGCGGAATTTAAGGCTCTCTCGTTATCCATAACGACGAATTTCGGCATTCCGAATGCTATCATAATCTCGCGTATCGGTTGTTTCAGATCTTCAGCTGCTTTTGATTTTATTATTTTGATCTGTACATACTTTGAGAACTTGTCAATAGCAGTTAGTACCAAATTTTTTGGGTAGTGTAAAGGTCTATGTGGATAATTTGACCGGGGTAGTTAGGGATTGGAGTAGACTGGATGTCACCCCGTGGCGGGTGTCTATCGTATTTTCCTGTTTTGCAAGTTTCACATGACCTCGCTATTGTTTCTACTTTTTGGCGCATGCCTGGGAAAAAAGCCCTGCTAAGGATTTGGATTTTGTTTTCCATGGCGTTTCTGTGGGCTCTCATATGTTCTTTTGTTACGATGTTATCTTGTTCGTTTTCTGATGTTACGTCATTTACCTGCTTCTGGGTGTACCTTACTTTATATGAGCTGAAATGTAGATGATAGATATTTTGTATTCTGCCCATTATCTCTTACGATGTAAACAAACCGTTCACAACCTTCGGGTCTAATCGGGCCTTAAGAATTTCGATCAGATCTTTTTCTGTGAAGTTGGGTTTTTTTATGACATGCCTTTGGTAGGTGGAGAAAGGCGATTGGAAGTCGTATGATTCCTTATCGGACATCAACAGAAACAACTGATTCTTAAAAACGTTTATAGGGACTTCCATGACAGGAATCAGGTTGTGTGAGGAGCTTTCATCACTATGAACTGTTGCTGTAGTGCTATTTACTTGTTGAGCAGGAGGGTACCTAGACAATGCATCTGCTACTACGTTAGAGATTCCTGGTTTATACTTGAGTTTGAAGTTGTATTCTTCGAGGTAGCTTTTCCACCTTTTTAATTTCCCGTTATGGTTTTTTCCACTAAGAGCGAAAGTCAAAGGTTGGTGGTGTGTGTAAATTACGACTTTTGCAGTCCCGTAGAGGTACAATCGCAGGCTTCTCAATGCCCATACTATTGCCAGCATTTCTTTCTCATTTGTGGCGTAATTCTCTTCGGTTTTTGAGAGCGTGCGGGAGATAAAGGTGATGGGTCTACCCTTTTGTTCGAGAACCGCACCAATGGCAAAGTTTGATGCGTCCGTTGTGAGTTGGAATTCATTATTAAAATCAGGGTATGCGAGCACCACATCTTGGGAAGCGAGAGTATTTTTTATTTTGCAGAAAGCTTCTGTGGCCTCATTATCTAGGACAATCTTTACTTTGCTGGATACGTTTTTTGAAAGTCGTCCGTTTTCTCCTCGAAGGAGGGATGTTAGCGGTTTCGCTAGCTTGGCATAGTCCCGGATGAATCTACGGTAATAGCTTGACAGGCCCAGGAAAGAACGCAAGTCTTTAAGGGTTTTGGGTGTCGGAAAGTTCTGGATTGCTTTTACCTTTTCGGGGTTTGTTTTAAGTCCTTCTTTAGAAATTGTGAACCCTAAAAAGTCCACTTCGGACTTGAAGAAATCGCATTTGCTGATCTGTATTTTCATATTGGCGTCACCTAAAGTCGTGAAGACCATTTCTAAATCTCTGATATGATCGTCTTCGGTATGTCTGAAGACAATTATGTCATCGATGTAGACATAGCAGCGTTTCCCTATGTGTTCTCTTAGAATGTCGTCTAGGGCCCTTTGAAATATGGACGGGGCGTTTTTCAACCCGAAGGGAAGTCTGGTAAATTCGTATTTTCCTCCGTTTATAGAGAATGCTGTTTTCTCCATATCCTTTTCTTTAAGAGGAATCTGGTGAAATCCGCTCTTCAGATCGATCACCGAGAAATATTCATTTTTTCCCAATTGCGCGATAATTTCCCCAATCTCTGGTATCGGGTATCGATCCGCGATTGTTTCCTCATTTAATTTCCTGTAGTCAAGAACCATTCTGTGCAGATTGGCTCCTGATTCACTGCCCTTTTTGGGCACAACCCAAACAGGTGCGTTATAAGGTGACCGTGAAGGTCTAATGATACCATCTTGCAGCAATTCTTGTACCTGCCTTTCAACTTCCGATTTTAATGATGCTGGATATGGATCGTGCTTACTATACACCGGTGAGTCAGATTTAGTTCTGATTTCTCCGACCACCCTCGTGGTGTATGTTAGTTTTTTGTCGGGATCGGCAAAGATCTCCGCCTGGTTCTCTATCGTGTGTTCGATGAATTCTTTTTGTTTTTGGTTCATGTGTTCCATCCGAATTGTTAAGTTGTTGACGGACTGAGTGGCTAGTTGTTTTATTTTTATTTTGTATAAACCGTTGACGTCTAAAAAGTCGTTCGTGATACTTATGTCAGCGTTGAGCTGCTTTAGGGTATCATAGCCCAAGATGCCGTCAAATGTTTCTAGCTTTGGTAGAAGGAAAAACTTTAAAGGGATGTCCCTGAGTCCGAACAGGGTCAGAAAAGTATGATGGGTTATTTTCGTTTCTCCGCCGATGGAATTTGCAAAAAAATGGATGTTTGTTTAGTTTGGGGTTCTGTACTAAAGTACTTCGAATATAACTTAAGTTGGATCCGGTGTCTATAAGGAATTTTAATGATTTGCCATCTTTTGTTATGCACCGGAAGTATGGCAAAAAGGAACCCTTTACTCTAAAAAATGAACATCTGATACCTCTACTGGTAAGGAGTTATATTCCTGACCATCTTCGTGTTCTAGTTGGTCTAGAAAATCGGCTACTCCTGCTTGTTGCATGCGATCAAAGTAGGTTTGTTCGTTATCTGCGCTTGGTGGTTGTTCCTCAGCCTCTGATCCGGCTTCCCCGGGTTCCAAGACTCCAGTTCCTATGTGGAACTGTCGCTGAAACTTTTGAGGGGGCCCGGCATAAGCAGAACCTGGTGGACGTTTGTTTGCCAGGTCATTGTCATGGGGCCTGTTCATATAATTAATCCCTCTGGATCGAATGGATTGGTCAATTTCCATAGGCAATGACCTTGGCTCCGGTTTTGGGGGAATGGTCGTGGTGGAACCGAATAGTTCTGCCTGTATGGGGGAACTTGTTGTGAGACCTGTAGTGGATGATGTGGGGCTTGAGAGGAATGTCTTTGCTGCTGGTAGATTGGTGGCCGTATTGCCGGTTGTTCGGAGTATACGTTTGCTCGGAGTAAGGGTTGTGGTATAGTTGAGGATTAAAGTTTTTCCACTGGACAGCAGGATTGCTATGTGGTGGTCTACTTGGCGGGTACCTTGCCATTTGTTGTCCCTGTGCTTGTCTAGGTGGTAAGGGAGGAGGATATTGCTTTGGTCTAGGGGCGAACGCATTTCTATGTTCTTGATTTTCGACCAAACCGCACAAATGCAGTGCGTGGCTTAGGTCTCTGGGCTCTTTTATGGCCAATAGGCGAGGTAAATCTCCATTAAGGCCTCGGACGAATGTGTCCAAGGCTTTCTCGCGATAGCTTTGCGTTAGAGCCATTATGCTTTTTGGTGTTTGTTCCTGTGCGCTAAATTGGTTCAAAATTAAAGACAGTTGGTAATATACTGCTTGGTAGAATTCGCTTAGGGCCTTCCGACCTTGTGACATTGAGAATAACTGGTATTCGAGGGTTTTTAGATCGCGTTTATCAGCATAGTGTGCTGTCAGACACTTGGAGATTGCTTTCCAGTTTAATGGTGTATTGTACGAGTCCAAGACTATGTCTGCTTCGTCTACTATTTTGTTACGAATTGCGAGGGTTACCAGATAGTATTTGCAAGTGTCTTCTTGACCCTCGTATAGGCTCATGACTCTGTCTACGCTCTTTTTCCAGGAGCTAAAAGTGGTTCTGTCTCCTGAAAATTCCCTGATCAACCGAGCTACTTCAGGTACCTTCTCTGGTTCCTCTCCAGCTCTTGGACTTCTGAGAGGTATATCTCTAAGTACTTCATTTTCCCTGGTAAAACCTACGGCTTGCCTTATTAAATTGCCTTCTGTGAGCTCTGCTCGTATTAAGTTGGCTATCAGTCCCCTAAGTTCTGGAGTGGCTACGGGAGTGCTAATGGCTGGTCGCCCACGGTTAGATGTCTGGGGCTGCTCTGTAGATCCCAGGGTGAGACCGGCGATTGCGTTAGCTAATTCGTCTTGCATGGCTACTAAGTGTTAAGGTTCACACTCACACAGGAAAGAAGAGAAAACGAGGAAAAAAAAATTTGAATATGGCAAATCGCTTTGGGATGCTTGTAGGTTTGGTTTGAGCTGCTTACTTTGTGACCTTCACTTAATGGTATAACGCCCTTTTGGTTTCACTTAATTTATTATTTTTTCCTACTTCCTATCTTTGAGAAAAGTTTCTTTAAAAATTTTTTTTTATGTTTCTTTCACTTAATCACTATGCTTACAAAATAATTAACATGCTGGCGAATCTCCCGCGATGTACTTTGGAGTTTATCCTTTTTGTCCCGTGGCGACAGCGAAGCGGTAGCGACAGCGGGTGACTCGGGATCCTAGGTGACACGGTTGCGCGGTACCCTGCGGACGGGCACTACAGGGTGTTCGACAGTGTTGGACCGACGCGATACGAAATTTGTAACCTCTGGACGGGCACAACAGGTTGTTCGACGGTGGGTGGACAAAACATAAAACAAAAACAAAAATCGGAATTCGCGCGGGTCCCTGCTCGGGCGCCAATTAATAAACGAACGTTTAATTAGTTGTAGAAACAACTTGATTCTATCAGAAGTTTATTCAGACTGATTTTTATGGATTACAATTGGTTCTTAGCTTAACTTATGCTGCCGCCGCTGCTGTTGCCGCTGCTGCTGTGGCGCACGAGGCAGTTGTGCATGCGCTGTGTCCATGGCCTTTTGGTTATTTGGTTGACTTTTGAGTAATATGCGACTTTGTGGTGACTTTATGGTCGATGTTCTTAACTCATATGCACTAATTATGGCAATTTTGCTGAATTTATGACAGGTACATTGGCAACGTAAGAGCCTTTTTTAACCGAAAATCAACGTTTCATTTTATGGGAGGACAACTAGATTCCAACCCAAAATTTTTATAGGAATTATCAAAAGGCTACTTGATATAACATTGGCTTAAGTAAATTTGTATCCAAATGTGGACTAATAACATTCATGGAATGCTTGGTTAAGTTTTGCTGGTTGTGGACGCATGACGGAATTATAAAAAAGTTAAGTTAAATTATATGAAGCTAAAATAAATGAAGGTATTTTCGACGGTCCTCAAATAAGAAATTTATTCAATGATGTTATAGACTCTTAGAAGGAAAACAAAAATTATAAATTTATTTTAAAATAAAAATATATTTTAAAAAAAGAGAAGAAAAACGAGCATCGAAAATAAGAGGAGTGAAAATTATTCTCAGCTTAATTAAAATATGTTATCATCATTTCGAAGTCTGGGTTGCAATATGTCCTTAAAAATTCTCTTTTTGCATTTCTATATGGATGTTATTGGGTCTAAAGCTTTTCATTTACTTTGAAACAATTTTTGAATTATATATGCTGAACCCCAAAAGTCAAAAGAGGATTTTAGAACAAAACAGCAGTGACAGTCCAAGTTTGCAGTACAGCGTAACAAAGCATTTAAACTGTTCAAATCACTGTAAGCTTATTTAAAATTGAAAAAATTTTTTTTGGCATCATAAAACAAATTTACTTACTTCCACTATCTTAACGTAGCATTCCATGAATGTTATTAGTCTACATTTGGATACAAATTTACTTAAGCCAATGTTATATCAAGTAGCCTTTTGATTATTCCTATCAAAATTTGGGGTTGGAATCTAGTTGTCCTCCCATAAAATTAAATGTTAATTTTCGGTTAAAAAAGCCTCTTACGTTGCCCATTTACCTTTAACAAAAATTTTAATTTAAATTTAACAAAATTGCCATAATTAGAGCATATGTTAAACTATATGATTGTGTGGTTGCAAAAAAATATCCGACCAATCTACTGGCTTGTAGCAGATGATTTAGTTTGACAAAAACGCTATGAAAATAGAAAAACTTGACTTCAGAGGCAATTTTCCACTCTTTTGGCTTTACTTTTACCGCGTGTTTGATTTTTCCCAGTTGCATTGACATGTTTACTATCAAATAGGCTTCATAAACCCATCAACTTATGGTTAGTGTGGCCTCCAAAAATTCGAATATGTCAAAAAATCGAAAATATGCTTTTTCCGCCATTTCTTGGAAATGGAAACTAAGAAATTACTTTGGCAATTCAGCATGGGTAGAGGACAGTAATTAGTTTAAAATGTTCGGGATACTCACAAAAGGTCTCATTTTGTAGAACTGTGTTATTAGTTTTTATACACTTGAAAAGTGTATATTAATTTTGCCCAGAAGTTTGTAACGCATAGAAATATTCGTTTCCGACCTCATAAACTATATATATTCTTGATCAGGACGACGAGCTGAGTTCATTTCCGCTTGTCCGTCCGTCCGTCTGTCCGTCTGTTTCTACGCGAACTAGTCTCTCAGTTTTAAAGCTATCGAGCTGAAATTTTGCACAGAGTCTTCTTTTTACTGCACGCAACTAATATGTCGGAACCGGAAGGATCGGATGACTATATCATATAGCTGCCATAGGAACGATCGGTCTAAGAACTAGTTCTAGTTAGAAAAACTTTTTTATTTTCCATCGTAGCATCACTTATCTTGGTATATGTTAGTTTTATATGCTTTCACATAATTCTGGAAAAATGTATCAACATCGGATCACTATATCATATAGCTGCCATAGGAATGATCGGTCGAAAAATAAGTCTTTGTGAGAAAAACTTTTTTGATTTCCATTGTAGCTTCTCCAATCGTAGTACACATTTGTTTTATATGTTTCCACGTAATTCTGAAAAAATTTATCAAAATCGGATGACTATAGCATATAGCTGTCATATAAACGGTCGGTCAAAAAACTACTTCTAGTGAGAAAAACTTTTTTGTTTTCTATCATAGCGTCCCCAATCTTGGTATATATTAGTTTTATATGCTTCCACATAATTTTGAAAAAATTGATCAAAATCGGATGACTATAGCATATAGCTGACATAGGACCAATCGGTCGGAAAATGTGTTTAACCAAGAAAAGTTTTTTTTATGGTATCAAATTTTTATTATCAATGATTTAAAAATTTTAAATAATTGATATCTATATCCTATATATATTTTTCGAGTTAAATCAGTTGGAGTAAAGTTTTTCAAGTGTATTAAAACTTCGGCACAGTCGAAGTTAGCTTTGCCTTCTCGTTTGTATGTATTTTCGGTTTTTGTTAAGTTTATTGTTAAACAGTGGTGTTCATAATCATCTGGAAGATTTATCATACCTGACTTAAATAGTAGATAACCATTATTTGTTTTAATAGGATTTATATGTTGTGATTGATTATTCGCTCGTAGCAGTAATGTTGACATCAATAGGGACAGAAACGTGAAAGTTAAGAATCCTGATTTGGGTTTGGTTTTACACCATTTGGCCCTATTATGTGACCCAAAAATTCTGCTTCTCGTTTCAAAAACTCACATTTGTGAAGCTGTAATTTTAAATTTGCCTGCCTTAATCTTTCAAAAACCAATTTGAGTGAGTTAAGATGCTCCTCAAGAGACGTGGAAAATACAATAATGTCATCCAAGTACACAAGGCAGTGTTTGCCAATTAGGTCTCTTAAAACGTGATTCATACACCTTTGGAAAGTAGCTGGTGCATTTTTTAGTCCGAATGGCATCCGGGTATACTCATAATGCCCAAACTTCGTTGAAAATGCTGTTTTATTAATGGAATTCTGATCCATTTCAATCTGATGGAAGCCCTTGGCTAAATCAATTGTAGTGAAATATAAACATCGTCCGAGTTTTCCCAAAATTTCATCCATATTTGGTATTGGGAATTTGTCATTGATAGTTACGTCGTTTAGTCCTCTGTAATCTACAACAAGCCTAAACTTTTCTGCCCCTGATGCGTCTTTCTTTTTTGGTACTACCCATAGTGGGCTACAATAAGGTGATTGGCTATGCCGAATTATACCTTGGTTCAACATGTCCTTAATTTGTCTTTCAATTTCTTCTGCAAAAGCAAAAGGATAACTGTATGGTTTTTTATATACTGGCTTTTCATGTTGGGTGTTAATTTCGTGCTTTACAATACTCGTGAATGTCAAATTGTCACTTTCGCGATATTGTATGTCACTGAAATTTTTTAGTAAGTTTAATAGTTTGAATTTTTCTTCATTGTTTAGATGATCCACTCTGTAATCTTGTCCAGTAGTGACTTCGTTGCTTATAGCGTAACTTATTTCTTTTGTATGGTCTCCAGGTTTAAGACATATTTTAAAGTTTTTTTCTGCATTTGGATCCCAAATGACATTTCTGTTTGTAAACGATCTTTCGCTTGTTACTGTTGTTCCAGTAATATAATCAATAATGGCACCGTTTGCCATCAACAAATTTCTGCCTAACAGCAAATCATAATGAGGTGAAAAGTCATGTATAAAAAATATCTGGCTTTGTGTAAAGAGTTTATTTGGTGCAATGGATACGTAATGATTTAACTTTGAAATCCCAGTCATAGTTCTAATGGAAGTTAATTTTGTGTGAACTGGTAAATTAAGAAAATTGGCTCTCATCATATTTATTGATGAACCTGTGTCAATAAGACACTTGTACCGTATATTACACTGCGCAACATTTTTACGGTCATCGATTCTGAAAAAATTTTTGAGAATCGCCACTGAAAGTACTTGCAAAAACTAGAAATTCTGCATTATTACTTTTGCCAAATTGGTTCGGGTTTCGATTTTATGCTATCATCCATTTTTTTGCTCAAACTGGATTATTTCAAATTTTTCTATATTTTGATACGGCTATATCTCGTAAGCTGAGAGAAAAATTTTTTTTCTGTCTTCAGCAAAGTTGTAGGTATCGAATGGGAGAAAAAATATGCAATACAAACTAACCCAAAAAAATTGCATCTTGTGCCTCAAAATCGTAAAAATTTAAATTTTTTAACAATTTTTCTACAATTTTTGGTCAATATAGATGAACGCTGAAAAGCTGTTTGCTGTCAACTTGAATTTAATTTTTATACACTTGAAAAGTGTATATTAATTTTGCCCAGAAGTTTGTAACGCATAGAAATATTCATTTCCGACCCCATAAACTATATATATTCTTGATCAGGACGACGAGCCGAGTTCATTTCCGCTTGTCCGTCCGTCCGTCTGTCTGTCCGTCTGTCCGTCTGTTTCTACGCGAACTAGTCTCTCAGTTTTAAAGCTATCGAGCTGAAATTTTGCACAGAGTCTTCTTTTTACTGCACGCAACTAATATGTCGGAACCGGCCGGATCGGATGACTATATCATATAGCTGCCATAGGAACGATCGGTCCAAAAACTAGTTCTAGTGAGAAAAACTTTTTTGTTTTCTATTGGAGCGTCACCTATCCTGGTATTTATTAGTTTTATATATTTTCACACAATTCTGGAAAAATTTATCAAAATCGGATGACTATAGCATATAGCTGCCATATAAACGGTCGTTCAAAAAACTAGATCTAGTGAGAAAAACTTCTTTGTTTTCCATTGTAGCATCACCAATCGTGGTATTTATTAGTTTTATATGCTTTCACATAATTCTGAAAAAATTTATCAAAATCGGATGACTATAGCATATAGCTGCCATATAAAGGGTCGGTCAAAAAACTACTTCTAGTGAGAAAAACTTTTTTGTTTTCTATCGTAGCGTCCCCAATCTTGGTATATATAAGTTTTATAAGCTTTCACATAATTTTAAAAAATTTATCAAGATCGGATGACTATAGCATATAGCTGCCATAGGACCGATCGGTCGGAAAATGTGGTTTACTAAGAAAAGTTTTTTTTATGGTATCAAATCTTTCTTATCAATGATTTAAAAATTTTTAAATATTTGATATCTATATCCTTTATATATTTTACCGGTTAAATCAGTTGGAGTAAACGTTTTCAAGTGTATTAAAACTTCGGCACAGTCGAAGTTAGCTTTGCCTTCTCGTTTTTTGTTTAAGCGATGTATGGTTGCGTCTTTGGTTTATCATGCGTGTTTTGAGCAACGAGACAATAATAATTTAGAGCAGCGGTGGGCGCTATATATCAGTTTGGGAGCATTCCAACAAGAAGATCAATAAAAAACGAGCCTCGATCCTCTTTTGCATAACACTTTTGGATTGGAAACATCTAAAAGAAGCACATTTTCCTTTCATGAAGCCAGTAATTTGGGTGAGAGACACAACCGGACATGATGCATACAGGTGTTACGCATGCATTAATTCTTCTCATGGATTGAACAAAAGGAAGTTAAAAAGAAAAGTATATATCCCTGCTTTTACTGCCGCACTCCCAGTGCTACGGCCTGATAGTGTCCCACTACCTATACCTCCCGCTCCGGTGGATAAACAGTCCCAGCAAGCTGAAACTTTTTACACCAATCCGACTAATTTGCACTATGTAGATTGGGTACCCGATTTGGAATCCTTTATATTCAGATTATAATGAATGATAATGAAGACTCAGATGATTTTGAACCACCCACGAGAAGATTGAGATCATCAGAACCAGGGTCATCAAATTTAATGGATGTCAACAATTAACATATTTTCATTTCATACACAAATAACAACAATAAACTCATATTTTCTATGTAATAATAGCTATAAGATGAATTGAAAAACATTTTTTTCATTCGAAATAAAGCAAAAAAAAAACACGACATATTTGTGGATGTGTGGTCGAGTTATTGACCAAAAATTGTAGAAAAATTTTAATAAAATTGAAATTTTTGAGATTTTGAGGCACAAGATGCAATTTTTTCGGGTAAGCTTGTTTCGCATATTTTTTCTCCCATTCGATACCTACAACTTTGCTGAAGACAGAAAAAAATGTTCTCTGGGTTTACGAGACATAGCCGTATCAAAATATCGAAAAAGTTGTCAAAATCCAGTTTGAGCAAAAAAATGGATGATAGCATAAAATCGAAACCCGAACCAATTTGGCAAAAGTAATAATGCAGAATTTCTAGTTTTTGCAAGTACTTTCAGTGGCGATCAAAAATTGGTTCAGATTTTATGTGTTGCACTGTGTTATTTATCATGATTTCTACGTAGTAATTTGTCCCGAGGCATTCATTGGAAAATTTTCGTGATTAATTTCATCACCCTGATCTTGCTGATAGTCTGCCTGATCTTGCTGGTCATTACAGTCTGCTTGTTGATAATGTTCATCAACTTGCATCTTTCATGAGTCACTATAATTTTCGCGCACACGTTTAAAAGATTGATTTGGTATTGAACCAACTTGATTTTGGGTATTTCGATTATAATTGTTTGGATTATTCATTTGTCCTTGTTGTAAATTCTGTCTGAATTCCTGCATTAAACCTTTGTTTTGTCCGTTCGAAGGAGGCTGTGAGTAAGTTTGGTTTTGGTTTGGTCTGTTTGAATAATTATTCTGTGGTTGATAATTGGGATTATATTGGTTAGTAGGTTGGGGATGAGTGTTTTTGAATGATTAATGGTATTATTAAATTTGGACTTTTCCGCTTTATTGTAAATAACATGGTCTGTTTCTTCATAATAGCCTTCCATTTGTGCCACTTGTTTTAGTTTTAAAATTGTTGAGATATCTTGTCTCTCAAGAGTCATAAAAAGCCTATCAGGTAATTTCCTTTGAATAAGACTTTTAACTGTATTTGTCATTGAGTTTGTATACAATCTTGCGCTTTCCAAATTACCCTCTAATTCTAACTTATTACTGATGATGAGCATCTTGGCTTCGACATCACCGCAGAACTTACGGAGGTTTCCTTGGTAGTTTGTGTTATATAGTCGTCTTAGAAGTTCTTCGACAGGTGTTTGCTTTTTATATTCGGAGATAAGGGCTTGCCTTAGCCCGGTCCAATCGTTGATCTGCCACATTTGTAGTAGCTTCTGTGCCTCGCCTGCTATCTGGATCTCAATAGCCCCAAAAATGATACTCTGTTGACGCTCGTTGTTTGTGGTATATACATTTCGAATTTGTGGTAGTAGCTGGCTGAGATTTTGTTCGTTTAACAGAACCATTACAGGTGGTGCGAGTAGGTTTGCACGTGGGGGTTCCATTTTGAAAAATAAAATGTGTTGTTGTTTTCGTTTATCTGCAGATGGTCAATAAATCAATTTGTTTTGAATCACTCAATTGGATTTACACACTGATTTGGATTGACACGATAAGTTCTTTTGCGGATCGCGTTTGTTGTGAAAAAAGGTTCGATTTAATTGAGATACTGTGCACAATTGATCAAAAAGGATACCAGTTGTATGGATAAGCCTTGTTAAATTGATCGTATCACTCCCGAACAAACGATTTTACAATTATTTTGCGATCCTAACGACTGCGCCAATTACAAGTTTGAGTCCCGATCCAAATAAAAAATATTAAAACATTGGAGCTTTAAACTTTATTTGAAATTAGATGTGGGTTGGTTGTTGGTGATCTTAAGACTAAAGTACAATTTGATGCTTATGCTCTATTTAAAGGGATAACAACGCTGGCGTACGTGACAATGGGCATGTGACAAAGACAAAGGAATGGTCATTTGTTTAGATGCTGCTATGCTGGCATCTTCTGATTGGTCAGTTTAATTATTTAGCGAATCTCGCGCTTTAAAATACAGTGGGCATGAGGATGGTAAAACAAGGTTGGACAGTGGGTCTGAATATGATAAAAAGGTAGGGTGAATACTGGATATGTCACTATATATATAATATGAAGGGAAATTTTTTTTTTTTTTTGTGTTTTTATATATATGTATTTTTTTTCGAATCAGAAAATATTAACTAAAATTTTTTTTTTGTGTATATATTTTGGTTATTTTAATTATTGTTCTTATTTTATGTATGATTTTTTTTTAACATATCCTTATGTACTGTTGCTTTTTATTTTTATTATTTGAAATAATTATATTTTCATTTTCTTCTGTACTTTCTACCTTAAAATGTCCAGTATATTTAAAATTTAGCTTATGTCCTGTTTCATTTTTCAATAGAACCTGATCTCCTATTTAAATAATTTTACTTTTGATAAGTGAGAAAGAAATTAGTTTTTGTAGGAAGTTGTGAACATGGCCGGTTAATGATATCCCTCTATTCCTAACAATTTTCTGACATAGACGGAATTTCGGAAATATTAAGATGGGAACAAACAGACGTCCACCACTTCTTAGCCAGCCATAAGGCGATACAAATAGATCTTCTAGGTGTACAGCAGTTAAAGTAGTGGTGAGTAGACTCTAGATGGTCTCTTTTATTGCCCATTATTTTGAAAGATTCCATTGAGATGGTGTCAAAGATCTTTATCGTCAGTGCCCTTTGAGTTGCTGTATTTAGTATACCGGCTTGTTTTTAAACCTTTGAAGAACTGACCTAGTCGAGAATTCCATTGGTGTACATATCGCTAACGTCAATTCCTTAACTTTTTCCCATGCTTTAGTAGGCAGGTTGCGTTATTCGAGGGTCCTACTTTTCGACCTCATCTTTACAATGACTTCATACGTTGGGCTGGAAGCTTCAAGATTTCAGCAATCTATTTTATACCCTTGCAGAGGGTATATTAAAAATCACGATGTTAACGCAGGAGGAAGCATCCAGCCACAGTAATATTCTGACGCAGACGAGCTGGTTCTTTCCGTCTGCTCGTCTCTCCGTCCCTCCCTCCTCTCCCCCCCCCCCCCCCATCTGTCTCTAGCATCTCCTCCCTCAGTTTTAAAGCTATCTTGACCAACTTTGCAAAAGTCTTTAAAAGAAAACGCGCACTTCGAATCGCGATCGGTGACAACCCAACGATCGCCAGACTTTGTTTCCATCGAGCGTCACCACTGTTATATTCTCCTTCTAACTCTGAATCATAAATCGAGCTTACCTCCTTAACGGTCTCCAAGCTTTTTGCCCCTATTGTTAACTCAAAATTTAAAGTATTTTTATCATAGTTAATTTTTTGTTTTTGCTTTTGGGACTCTAACATTAATCTAGCTCTCTTAAATGCTTGTTCTAGTCTAAATTTCGATTCTTTAGCATAGTCTTCTATATTATATAGTGGTTTTATCTTATCTATACTATTAAAATGTGTAGGCAAATTGGAAGTTTTACCAAAAACTAACTCATATGGACAATAGTAATGTGCCATTGAGGGGGTTGTGTTAAAACAATATACGAAGAATGGAGCCACACATCCCCATCTGTTTTGTCAACTGAGATGTATGAGCGGATGAACTCATTAAGTGTTCTGTGGCTTCGCTCCACGGTACCTACAGTCTGGTGATGATGTGCGGTAGAAGTTATGTATTTGATATTCAAATTTTTGCATAAATCTTCTATTATTGAATTTTTGTATTCTGTTCCCATGTCCGTAATGAACGTCTTTATTGGACCGTACTTTAGAATAAAATCTTCGAATATAGCTTTTGCTACTGTATTTGCACTTTTGTTTTTAATTGGTATTGCTACAAGGTATTTTTTTAAATCGCAGATTAAGGTTACTGCATATTCATTTCCTTGTTCAGATTTAGGTAGTGGACCGATCGTATCCACAATTACCCTGTCGAAAGCCATTTGTGGCGTTTCAGTTATAGTTAATGGTGTCTTTGTGTGTTTAGTCGTTTTTGATTTTTGGCATTTGGCGAATTTTCTTATATAATTTGATATATCTCGGGTCATGTTTTTCCAATAATAATGCCTTTTATTTTTGGTAATGTTCTACCTATGCCCGTATGACCTCCTTGTATTGGATCGTCATGGAATGTAAACATTATTGCTTCTTTCTCTTTATCATTATTTGATAATAGGGTCACCGGCTTGAGTAGCGCTACTCTTAGAGATTTTTATTTATTTATAGTTCGACAAAGTGCTGTCAACATTGCGGGGAACGATTAAAATAAGACAATAAATTATTTCTTACATCTAACATAGAAGAGTGAGCAGAGAATAGATGGTAGTACATATTATAGTTTAGACATAAGTTCCGGAAAGGTACATAATGAGCATAATTTGTAAGGCATGGCTGTAGATAGATCGGAAAGAAGTTCCTGGTGAGACGGAAAGGAATAGCAAGATTTATTTGGCTAAGCAGAGCACTAGAGTCAATCTCACCTGATAGGAGTTTATGAATGAAAAGCACACAATGGCAGGTCCTGCGGTTCTTAAGTGAAGGAAGATCGATTAAGAGTAATCTGTGCTCGTAAGGCGGTAGATGGCTGGTAGCATCCCAGTTGAGGCCACGGAGAGCGAAAATTAAAAACTGTTTTTGGACCGATTCAAGTTGGTCCTGATATATTTGGTAATGAGGTGACCAAACACACGACCCATACTCAAGAATTGGTCTAACCAGGGAGACATATAAATGTTTAGTGATGTAAGGATCATTAAATTCCTTTGACCATCTTTTGATAAAGCCAAGAACACCCCTTGCTTTGTTAGAGATGATAGATATATGACTATTAAAGCATAGTTTGGGGACAAAACGTATGCCCAAATCATCAACCTCGTTAATGCGTCCAGCGGTTTGTCATCAATAGTATATTGATATGTATACGGCTGTAAACGATGAAAACTCATACATTTACACTTATCCGTGTTTAGGGGAAGACCATTAACCAAACACCATGTTTGAAGAGCATTTAAGTCACGCTGTAGTAGGAGAGGAGACACCGGATCATTATAAGTCGAACAGAGTTTTAGGTCATCCGCATACATCAACGCATGCAAGTGATGCAAAATATGTGGGATGTCATTTATAAAAAGATTAAAAAGTACAGGTCCCAAGTGACTGCCCTGCGGAACCCCTGAAGATACATTAATGGATTTGGAAAGTGCCGAATTGAAACGGACTCGTTGGACACGATCATTCAAATAAGCCTTAATCCAATTAAGAAGGTTCGGAGGAAACCCCAGCAAGGACAGTTTGTGCAAGAGGAGCTTGCAAGAGGAGTTTGTGCAAGAGGAGCTTGCTGAAGTCTGTATAAATTACATCCGTTTGGTGTTTCTGAATAAAGCCCCTATTCATAACCGAGGTAAACTCTAGCAAATTTGTCGAAACTGATCGTTTTTCATAAAGCCATGTTGTGCCTGGGTAATAATAGATCGGCAAAAAGTGTTGAATTTGAGAAGTAATAAGCATCTCAAAGAGTTTAGGAATATCAGAAAGTTTGGAGATACCCCTATAATTTGATATTATTGATTTGGATCCCTTTTTGTGGATAGGAATGACGAACGATTCCTTCCAGTAGCTGGGAAACTCACCAAGTTGAAGAGATAAATTGAACAGTTTTAAAAGAGGGTCGCATAAGGAACTAGCACAATTCTTCAATACGCAGCTGGGGACATTATCTGGTCCGGGGCTATATGATGTGGTAAGAGATCGTAAGCCAATAAGCAGACTTTCTAAGTCTAAGACAGGTGGAAAAATGCTATTGGATTGGGTAATAGGATAAGGATACGGATTCAAGTTGCTGAAACTCGAATCTGATACCGAATAGCAACGTTAAAAAAAAGATGCAAATAAATCGGCGATATCGGCATGATTATTAGCAGTAATATTGTCCAACGAAAGTGAAGGTGGAAACTGAGAAGATTTGCGTTTTTAGTTAACAAACTTATAGAATGTTTAAGGGTCACGCTGAAAATTTAATTTACAGTTTAACAAGTATTTATTGTAGCACTCGGTATTATGCAGCATAAAGTTAGAGCGAGCCACTGAATATTTGGAGTAATCCATCTGGGAGCCAGATTTTTTAAACTTCTTATACAGACGCGACTTGACATTTTTGAGATTAGATAATCTTTTTGTGTACCAAGGGGATGATAGCGATTGAAAGGTAGAAGAACAGACGGGGACATGATTTTTTAAGACGTCATGAATAACATCGTAGAATGTCTTGGTAGCTTCCTCAATACTTTGAGACGTATCAAGGAAGTTCCAATCCGACAAAGACAGCGCCTCATTTAGGGATATAAAATTTACATTTCGAAAACAATACGATTGAGTTCCTTGGGAAAGAGGTATGGAGATGCTCGGTGTATCAAGGTCAAATTTAATTTCAATTGTAGGGTGATAAACATCCTCTGGGAATGAAAGGGGTGGGACTCTCGTAACAACAGTATTAAAAATGTCGCTAACAAAAACCAGGTCAAGGACCCTGCACAAACTATTTTTAATAGAATTAATCTGTCCTAAAGACAATTCAGCCATTACATCAAGAAAATCATGTTGGATTGACGGATAAAGTTCATTGGAATTGTCATAAGATGACCAGGATATGTGTGGGATATTAAAGTCTCCAACAACCACCAAACGATCACGATCGTTTAGAAGCGTTGCGATACGCTGAATATGTTCCGCATGGTGGTGGTATATAAGAACATGTTAGAAATAAGTTTGAGTCGTGTGTTTGAATTTTTGCAGCAACAAATTCAATGCTTTGAGATAAGTCGCAAGGAATCAGCTGGGATGGCCAAATCGCATCAACTGCAATTAGGACGCCCCCACCGCGGCGATTAGGACGGTCACATCTATAGATAACGTAATTATCCGACATGATCTCAAAATTTGAAATTTCAGCATGAAGAGAGGTCTCACTAAAAGCAATAACGTCATGTACAAAAGGTACACTATTGGTAAACAGCGTGCTGAGCTTACCGCGCAAGCTATTTACATTTTGATAGGCAAGTGAGAAAGAAGATATTAGTTTTTTGTAGGAAGTTGTGCAACATGTGCCGAAGGGCTATTGAATTCATTAAATAAATGTAGAATTGTAAACTCCGGCCAGATAGATGGCTGCAGTGCTTTTTCAACAAATATGTCAGGCAGCGAAATTTTAAATGTGGAAATATCCCTCTTATTCCTAAAGCGGAATTTTCTGACATAGACTTGAGAAATTTCGGAAATATTAAGATGGGAACAAACATGACGTCTCACCAGGTCTTCTGTAGCCGATGCCATAAGGCGGGATACAAATATAGATCTTCTAGGGTGTACAGCAGTTAAAGTAGTGGTGAGAGTAGATTCTCTAGATGGTCTCTTTTATTGCCCATTATTTTGAAAGATTCCATTGAGATGGTGTCAAAGATCTTTTCGCTCAGTGCCACTTTGAGTTGGCTGATATTTAGTATACCGGCTTGTTTTTTAAGCCTTTGAAAGAACTGACCTAAGTCGAGAATTCCATTGGTGTACATATCGCTAACGTCAATTCTTGCTATAACTTTTTTCCCATGCTTTAGTAGGCATAGTGATTGCGTTATTCGCAGGGTCACTACTTTTCGTACCTCATCATTTACAATGACTTCGTATACGTTGGGCTGAGAAGCTTCATATAGAATTTGCTTATGCAAATCTATTTTTATACCCTTGCAGAGGGTATATTAAAATTATCACGATGTTTGTAACGCAGTGAAGGAAGCATTTCCAGCCACATAAAGTATATATATTCTTGATCAGCATGACGAGCTGAGTTCATTTCCGTCTGTCCGTCTGTCCGTCCGTCCGTCCGTCTGTCCGTCTGTCCATCTGTTTCTATGCTATCTCCTCCCTCAGTTTTAAAGCTATCTTGACCAAACTTTGCAAAAAGTCTTTAAATAGAAATACGCTGCACATTTGTCGGAATCGGCCGGATCGGATGACTATATGATATAGCTGCCATTGGAACGATCGGTCCAAAGACTAGTTCTAATGAGAAAAACTTTTTTGTTTTCCATCGTAGCGTCACCAATCATGGTATATATAAGTTTCATATGCTTCTACACAATTCTGGAAAAATTCATAAAAATCGGATGACTATAGCATATACCTGCCATATAAACGGTCGGTCCAAAAAATTTAGCTTATGTCCTGTTTCATTTTTCAATAGAACCTGATCTCCTATTGTTAACTCAAAATTTAAAGTATTTTTATCATAGTTAATTTTTTGTTTTTGCTTTTGGGACTCTAACATTAATCTAGCTCTCTTAAATGCTTGTTCTAGTCTAAATTTCGATTCTTTAGCATAGTCTTCTAGATTATATAGTGGTTTTATCTTATCTATACTATTAAAATGTGTAGGCAAATTGGAAGTTTTACCAAAAACTAACTCATATGGACAATAGTAATGTGCCATTGAGGGGGTTGTGTTAAAACAATATACGAAGAATGGAGCCACACATCCCCATCTGTTTTGTCAACTGAGATGTATGAGCGGATGAACTCATTAAGTGTTCTGTGGCTTCGCTCCACGGTACCTACAGTCTGGTGATGATGTGCGGTAGAAGTTATGTATTTGATATTCAAATTTTTGCATAAATCTTCTATTATTGAATTTTTGTATTCTGTTCCCATGTCCGTAATGAACGTCTTTATTGGACCGTACTTTAGAATAAAATCTTCGAATATAGCTTTTGCTACTGTATTTGCACTTTTGTTTTTAATTGGTATTGCTACAAGGTATTTTTTTAAATCGCAGATTAAGGTTACTGCATATTCATTTCCTTGTTCAGATTTAGGTAGTGGACCGATCGTATCCACAATTACCCTGTCGAAAGCCATTTGTGGCGTTTCAGTTATAGTTAATGGTGTCTTTGTGTGTTTAGTCGTTTTTGATTTTTGGCATTTGGCGAATTTTCTTATATAATTTGATATATCTCGGGTCATGTTTTTCCAATAATAATGCCTTTTTATTTTTGGTAATGTTCTACCTATGCCCGTATGACCTCCTTGTATTGGATCGTCATGGAATGTAAACATTATTGCTTCTTTCTCTTTATCATTATTTGATAATAGGGCTTGACCGGCTTGAGTAGCGCTACTCTTAGAGATTTTTATTTATTTATAGTTCGACAAAGTGCTGTCAACATTGCGGGGAACGATTAAAATAAGACAATAAATTATTTCTTACATCTAACATAGAAGAGTGAGCAGAGAATAGATGGTAGTACATATTATAGTTTAGACATAAGTTCCGGAAAGGTACATAATGAGCATAATTTGTAAGGCATGGCTGTAGATAGATCGGAAAGAAGTTCCTGGTGAGACGGAAAGGAATAGCAAGATTTATTTGGCTAAGCAGAGCACTAGAGTCAATCTCACCTGATAGGAGTTTATGAATGAAAAGCACACAATGGCAGGTCCTGCGGTTCTTAAGTGAAGGAAGATCGATTAAGAGTAATCTGTGCTCGTAAGGCGGTAGATGGCTGGTAGCATCCCAGTTGAGGCCACGGAGAGCGAAAATTAAAAACTGTTTTTGGACCGATTCAAGTTGGTCCTGATATATTTGGTAATGAGGTGACCAAACACACGACCCATACTCAAGAATTGGTCTAACCAGGGAGACATATAAATGTTTAGTGATGTAAGGATCATTAAATTCCTTTGACCATCTTTTGATAAAGCCAAGAACACCCTTGCTTTGTTAGAGATGATAGATATATGACTATTAAAGCATAGTTTGGGGACAAAACGTATGCCCAAATCATCAACCTCGTTAATGCGTCCAGCGGTTTGTCATCAATAGTATATTGATATGTACACGGCTGTAAACTATGAAAACTCATACATTTACACTTATCCGTGTTTAGGGGAGACCATTAACCAAACACCATGTTTGAAGAGCATTTAAGTCACGCTGTAGTAGGAGAGGAGACACCGGATCATTATAAGTCGAACAGAGTTTTAGGTCATCCGCATACATCAACGCATGCAAGTGATGCAAAATATGTGGGATGTCATTTATAAAAAGATTAAAAAGTACAGGTCCCAAGTGACTGCCCTGCGGAACCCCTGAAGATACATTAATGGATTTGGAAAGTGCCGAATTGAAACGGACTCGTTGGACACGATCATTCAAATAAGCCTTAATCCAATTAAGAAGGTTCGGAGGAAACCCCAGCAAGGACAGTTTGTGCAAGAGGAGCTTGCAAGAGGAGTTTGTGCAAGAGGAGCTTGCTGAAGTCTGTATAAATTACATCCGTTTGGTGTTTCTGAATAAAGCCCCTATTCATAACGGAGGTAAACTCTAGCAAATTTGTCGAAACTGATCGTTTTTTCATAAAGCCATGTTGTGCCTGGGTAATAATAGATCGGCAAAAGTGTTGAATTTGAGAAGTAATAAGCATCTCAAAGAGTTTAGGAATATCAGAAAGTTTGGAGATACCCCTATAATTTGATATTATTGATTTGGATCCCTTTTTGTGGATAGGAATGACGAACGATTCCTTCCAGTAGCTGGGAAACTCACCAAGTTGAAGAGATAAATTGAACAGTTTTAAAAGAGGGTCGCATAAGGAACTAGCACAATTCTTCAATACGCAGCTGGGGACATTATCTGGTCCGGGGCTATATGATGTGGTAAGAGATCGTAAGCCAATAAGCAGACTTTCTAAGTCTAAGACAGGTGGAAAAATGATATTGGGTAATAGGATAAGAATACGGATTCAAGTTGCTGAAACTCGAATCTGATACCGAATAGCAACGTTAAAAAGATGCAAATAAATCGGCGATATCGGCATGATTATTAGCAGTAATATTGTCCAACGAAAGTGAAGGTGGAAACTGAGAAGATTTGCGTTTTTAGTTAACAAACTTATAGAATGTTTAAGGGTCACGCTGAAAATTTAATTTACAGTTTAACAAGTATTTATTGTAGCACTCGGTATTATGCAGCATAAAGTTAGAGCGAGCCACTGAATATTTGGAGTAATCCATCTGGGAGCCAGATTTTTTAAACTTCTTATACAGACGCGACTTGACATTTTTGAGATTAGATAATCTTTTTGTGTACCAAGGGGATGATAGCGATTGAAAGGTAGAAGAACAGACGGGGACATGATCTTTTAAGACGTCATGAATAACATCGTAGAATGTCTTGGTAGCTTCCTCAATACTTTGAGACGTATCAAGGAAGTTCCAATCCGACAAAGACAGCGCCTCATTTAGGGATATAAAATTTACATTTCGAAAACAATACGATTGAGTTCCTTGGGAAAGAGGTATGGAGATGCTCGGTGTATCAAGGTCAAATTTAATTTCAATTGTAGGGTGATAAACATCCTCTGGGAATGAAAGGGGTGGGACTCTCGTAACAACAGTATTAAAAATGTCGCTAACAAAAACCAGGTCAAGGACCCTGCACAAACTATTTTTAATAGAATTAATCTGTCCTAAAGACAATTCAGCCATTACATCAAGAAAATCATGTTGGATTGACGGATAAAGTTCATTGGAATTGTCATAAGATGACCAGGATATGTGTGGGATATTAAAGTCTCCAACAACCACCAAACGATCACGATCGTTTAGAAGCATTGCGATACGCTGAATATGTTCCGCATGGTGGTGGTATATAAGAACATGTTAGAAATAAGTTTGAGTCGTGTGTTTGAATTTTTGCAGCAACAAATTCAATGCTTTGAGATAAGTCGCAAGGAATCAGCTGGGATGGCCAAATCGCATCAACTGCAATTAGGACGCCCCCACCGCGGCGATTAGGACGGTCACATCTATAGATAACGTAATTATCCGACATGATCTCAAAATTTGAAATTTCAGCATGAAGAGAGGTCTCACTAAAAGCAATAACGTCATGTACAAAAGGTACACTATTGGTAAACAGCGTGCTGAGCTTACCGCGCAAGCTATTTACATTTTGATAGGCAAGTGAGAAAGAAGATATTAGTTTTTTGTAGGAAGTTGTGCAACATGTGCCGAAGGGCTATTGAATTCATTAAATATATGTAGAATTGTAAACTCCGGCCAGATAGATGGCTGCAGTGCTTTTTCAACAAATATGTCAGGCAGCGAAATTTTAAATGTGGAAATATCCCTCTTATTCCTAAAGCGGAATTTTCTGACATAGACTTGAGAAATTTCGGAAATATTAAGATGGGAACAAACATGACGTCTCACCAGGTCTTCTGTAGCCGATGCCATAAGGCGGGATACAAATATAGATCTTCTAGGGTGTACAGCAGTTAAAGTAGTGGTGAGAGTAGATTCTCTAGATGGTCTCTTTTATTGCCCATTATTTTGAAAGATTCCATTGAGATGGTGTCAAAGATCTTTTCGCTCAGTGCCACTTTGAGTTGGCTGATATTTAGTATACCGGCTTGTTTTTTAAACCTTTGAAAGAACTGACCTAAGTCGAGAATTCCATTGGTGTACATATCGCTAACGTCAATTCTTGCTATAACTTTTTTCCCATGCTTTAGTAGGCATAGTGATTGCGTTATTCGCAGGGTCACTACTTTTCGTACCTCATCATTTACAATGACTTCGTATACGTTGGGCTGAGAAGCTTCATATAGAATTTGCTTATGCAAATCTATTTTTATACCCTTGCAGAGGGTATATTAAAATTATCACGATGTTTGTAACGCAGTGAAGGAAGCATTTCCAGCCACATAAAGTATATATATTCTTGATCAGCATGACGAGCTGAGTTCATTTCCGTCTGTCCGTCTGTCCGTCCGTCCGTCCGTCTGTCCGTCTGTCCATCTGTTTCTATGCTATCTCCCTCCCTCAGTTTTAAAGCTATCTTGACCAAACTTTTGCAAAAAGTCTTTAAATAGAAATACGCTGCACATTTGTCGGAATCGGCCGGATCGGATGACTATATGATATAGCTGCCATTGGAACGATCGGTCCAAAGACTAGTTCTAATGAGAAAAACTTTTTTTGTTTTCCATCGTAGCGTCACCAATCATGGTATATATAAGTTTCATATGCTTCTACACAATTCTGGAAAAATTCATAAAAATCGGATGACTATAGCATATAGCTGCCATAGGAACGATCGGTCTAAAAACTAATTCTAGTGAGAAAAACTTTTTTGTTATCAATGGTAGCGCCTTTCAAAAACTGCAAGGGTATTTAAAACATCGGCGTAGCCGATGTTAGCCTTCTATTTTTTCTTTTTCTTTTCCTGCGCAGGAATTTTTCTGTTTACTTTGGTTTCTGATAGTGACTTTCAGAATTTTATTATTTGTTTGGATATTTTTTAAGTCCATGATTGTAATTCTTGATAGAGCATCGGCTACATAATTATCTTTGCCCTTTAGATACTCTACTGTAAAATTATATTCTTCTAATTCAAGTCTCATGTGTGTTAGTTTGGAACTGGGGTTTACCATTGAAAATAGGTAGGTAAGTGCTCTGTGATCTGTTTTGACAGTGAAGTGTCTACCATATATATATGGCCTGAAATGTGTTATTGCCCAATGAATAGCTGATAGTTCTTGTTCTGTTGTACTTTTGTTGCTTTCGCCTTTTGTAAAAGATCTGGATGCATATGCAACTGGAAGCTGTAGTCCATTTTTGTTTTGAGTTAGGACTGCTCCAAATGCTTGCTTACTAGCATCTGTAATTATGCAAAATTCTTTGCTGAAATCTAGATATTGCAAAAGAGTTGGGTTCATTAGTGCCGATTTTAGATGTTCGAAGGCTTTTTGGCAATCATTCCATTCGAATTTTACATCTTTCTTACATAATCTTGTTATGTGACGGGAATAGTCGGCAAAATTTTTAATAAACCTTTTGTAATAATTACAAAATGCTACAAATCTTCTAGCGCTGTGGGACTGGATAATTTTGAATGACGCCGTATTTTTTATCGGCAAGATTCCTTTGTCTGTGCATTTATGTCCTAGAAAAGTGACTTCATGCAAAAAAAATGAACACACAAGTGGTTCATATTTTAAATTGTTTATGCTGACTACTTGATCTGTATTTGTTGTATTTAGTAGTCTTATGTAAGCATTTTTGACAGTTGCTATGGTATTTGCAATGTAAATACCATGCTGAATTTCCTGGTTTGGAATCAATACACTGTCTTCTTCTGAGGATAGTTCAATTTTTCGGACAACTTGGGATCTCGCTGGCTGAACTATGGAGTTGTTGCCAGAACTGTATGTTATTGGAACATAAATCGGATGTTTTAAGTTATTTGGTCTAATTATAAGCCAGTCTTCAGATGGCTTGAAATCTAATTGGCAGTTGTATTTTTTAATGAAATCGATTCCTAGTATTCCATCACAAGGAATAGTGAATGTAAATTTACGATATGGAAATCATGTGGAATTATATATTTAGAAGTTTGTATTTCGAAAGAAGTTAGCCCTTTTGATTTGGTAACTTATTGATTTATTCCCTGTATATTGATTATATGATCAGTTTGGATGTATTGAAAATCATCGGAATTTTCTTTTAATATGGATATTTCTGCACCTGTGTCTAATAAAAAGACTAATTGTTTTCCTGTTGCTACATTTATGAAAGTAACGAATGTGTTTAGGCTGAGATTGATGGTGTGAATTTTAATGTTTCCTACTGCTGAGTACCTAAGGGTTGTTGGGAGTTTCCCGGGGCGTTTTGGGCTACTCTAACATTATTGCTGTGATTATTGTGATTGTTATTATGGGTATAACCTCCATTTTTGTGGTTATTTCCTCCATAACTTCCTCTATTGTTTCCTCTATTATTTCCTCTATTATTTCCTCTGTCATTGTTGTTGTAATTTTATCCGTTATTGCGGTTATAATTATTGTTATTATTATTATTATAATTGTTGTTATTATAATAACCGCGGCCATTGCCTCTTCCGTGATAATTACCTCTGTTGTTGTAATTACCACGCTGGCCTTGACCTCTTTGTGCTTATAGTATTGAATTAGCGTTGCCTGTCATTTCAGTACTACATTGTTAGTACTTTGTGATGTCTTCGTTTATAGTTGTGAAATTTCCTGCCTCCATGATTGTTTTCAGTTTTCCATGTTCACAATTTTTGCTCATTGTACTGATGGCTTCTTTGGTGCTGAATTTATCGGCATGTTCGGCCTTTAGGCCTTCGTCAATATACGAAGCTTCCAAAAGCTTACGTAAATTGTCAATTTCTGTAGTGAATTTTTCTGAAGTTTTCCCTTCTATGTGGTTTTTGACAATTTTGCCTATACTACATCGGATGTTTCACCAACTATAGTATCTTGCAATTTTTTTATAACTGCATTTATTGTAATTTCATTCTGTACCTTGTACAGTGTAGATCCTATTACTTTTGATTTTATGACCTCAACAGCTAACTCTTCGAATGTGCCTTTTGTTAAGTTTACTTACTTCAAAGCCGTAACGAATCTTTGAAGATGTAACTTTTGTCCATTAAATTCTGGGAGGGCATTCGAAATGTCTTTAATGTATGCCCTTTGGGCAGCTGGGGCTGCCATTATATTTTCTTTTGTGTCTATTACACTTGTATTTGAATCTAATTCTTCTTCTTCTTGTTGTTCCGGTAATGTTATTACCGCAGGAATTGTTAGATCGTGTAGATCTATTTTTTTTATATCAGTTCCTTCACTTGATTCGGAATCTTCATCTTCCGCTAAATCTATTTCTGCCTGTTCTGCTGATTCTTGCTCTTCCCTAGGGTCTATTGTCAATGGGGTATTTAATATTGTCGGTATCGATATTTGTAAATTATACCATTCTCCGACAGTTATTAAATTCGAACGTAACTTGATTAATAATAAAAAATCTAGGAGAATTTTCCAGAATCCAAAATTTATAAGTGGACGCGGTAAAAATGCTCAGGCTAGATGGATGGTGGATTTTGGCAATTCAAATATTTATTTTTGGCACTTCTGCTGCCTTCCAAAGGTTTTCAATCACTGACTTTCGCCTCAGCAGCGTTGGCGGTCGGAGGCAAGCACACAGGCACCCGAACTACCAAGCTGCGCTTACATTTACTTCAACTAGTATAACAGTTTTAATTCTGTTCTATGCTTTTCAATTTACATGCAGCGGCTGCTGCTCCAACATTCCGGCCCCGTTGAAGGGCTATAGCTCTTTAACCAATGGTAGAACAGCCAACTTGTGTATTGCCCTCTTCATAAGGCCTGTTGCCGTTCGCACCTCTGCCACTCGGACCCTTTGGTCTTCGCCCACTATGACGCGTGTTACGTGCGTGCCCAGTGATCCACTTCTGAGGGGGCAAGTTGTCCTCGTGTACGAGAACGAGGCAACCTACTTCCAAATTCGGAGCCCCCTTGGCCCATTTCGTTCGCTGCTGAAGGCTGAGAAGGTAGTCCTTGGACCAACTGTGCCAAAACTGCTGCTTGAGCTCCGACAGCAGTCGCCACCGCTTCAAAGATGCGAAGTTGCTGGTTCCTTCGAGCCCGTACCCTTGGGGCAGCATAAGAAGCGGCTGTCGCAGTAGCAGATGCCCTAGGGTAAGGGCCTCTCCATCGTTGGGATCGCTGCTGTCTGCTGCTAGTGGCCTCGAGTTGAGCAGCGCCTCTATTTCGACTAGATGCGTGCTCAATTCGTCCTGAGTTAAATTGGCGTTGCCAACGCCTCGCAGAAGACGATGTTTGGCGGCCTTGACTGCTGCTTCCCGCAGTCCTCCAAAATGGGGTGCCCTGGGCGGAATGAACACCCAATCCATTCCTCTCTCGGCTGCGTATCCTTGTAGCTGATCCTTCTGGTCTGCGAAAGCTCTCTGCAGCTCTGCCAGCACGTTCTTGGCTCCCACGAAGTTGGTGGCGTTGTCGCTGAACACTTTCTCTGGCAGACCGCGCCTCCCGATGAACCTTTTAAAAACGTTGAGAAAGGAATCAGTGGATAAGTCAGACACAAGTTCAAGATGAATAGCCTTTGAAGCGAAGCAAACGAAGACGGCAACATAATTTTTAACAGGAGGCCTTCCACGTATTTTGTAGCTCACATAGAACGGGCCACAAAAGTCTACTCCGCAAACTGTAAATGGCCTTCCTTCCCGCAATCGATCAGCAGGCAGGTTTCCCATAATTTGGCCTAAAAGTTTAGGTTTGTAGCGGAAACAATGTACGCAGTTTCGTACCACACTTGAACATGCACTTCGATCATTTATCACCCAGATTTGTTGCCTCAAAAGTCCAGCCAAAACCTTAGCACCTGCGTGATAGTTTTTAAGGTGCAAATTCGGAATATATAAAGATACAAGATGTTACTTTCGAGGTAACAACAGCGGAAATTTCGCGTCATATGGAATTTTGCTTTGCAAAAGCCTTTTACCTACTCGAACAACTAAAATCTCATCCCATTCTCCTCAAATTCGTGAATAAACGGATTCAGCGACTGCAAGCTTGGAGCAAGAGCTTCAGATTTGCTCAACAACACTATTTCTTTTTCGAACTTATTGCACGACCTTAACTAGCTTCAAAAATGCCACCTTTAATTCCCACGATGAGACCACTTTTGAGCCACAACGATTACGCTTATAGCAAAATCGAAGAATATAGGCCACAATGCGAACTAGCTTTGAAAAAGATGAACGTTGACTAACAAGTTTCAAAATTTGGTTTGTTTCTTTATCTGTCAGCTCTACAACTACCGTGTGCACCGCAACGCTTTTTTTATTTTCAGACTTTTGAACTGCTGGCGATAGCTCGACCTGATGCAGTTTTGGCCACTCATCTTCACTCCACATGAGAAATTGAGGCCCTTTAAACCAAAATGAGTTTACGATCTCATCTATATCGGTGCCTCTAGACACTAAGTCTGCAGGATTTGCGTCTGTCGGTACATGGCGCCAAATAGACAGACAGACAGCTCTATTATGTCTGCCACTCTTTTAGCTACAAATGTGGCAAGCGTGGAGGGGTCCCGTTTTAACCAATACAGAGTTATTTGAGAATCGGACCAAAAATTAATGCTTTCGATTTGAAATTTGCTTAAAATCGGTGCTACTTTTTGCAGAGCCTGCTCAACAAATGAGCAGCACATAACTCTAGTCTTGGAATCGTTTTAGTATTCAGACTCAACTTTATTGTTGTAACTGGTGCGCACATATATGCAACAGCCGTAAGCATGGCTCGAAGCATCAGCAAATCCATGAATTTGAACTGATTGGTAACGATCTAGGCAAACATATCGAGGCACTGAAATCCTATGAAGATCACGCAAAGTATTTGTGAACTTGTTCCATGATGTGTGAAGACTCATTGGAATTGCTTCGTCCCAATCCAATTTCTGTCGCCATAATTCCTGTAAGAGCATTTTTGCCTTTGTGACAATGGGACAAAGCAATCCAAGGGGATCAAACAGACGAGAAGCTACTGATAGAATGTTACGTTTGGTTGGTTTAAGCGACACAAAACAGTCAACGTCTAAATGATAGCGAAACACATCATTCTGAGGAGCCCATCGCATTCCAAGAGTAAAGTTGGACGAATAAAGTTGGATGATTCGAAGCCCACTTGGCTAACGGAAATCCTCCAGATTGCAAAACTTCTCGCACCTGACTGCAGATTTCTTGAAGCTCAACAAGATTATCTGCCCCTGAAAGCATGTCATCGACATAAAAATTGTGTTTTATGACCTTTGCTCCAACTGGATGGGATCTAGCATAAAGTTTGGCTAGTTCAAATAAGCAGCGCACTGCCAAAAATGGTGCTGATGCTGTTCCATATGTAACTGTATTAAGTCTGTATGTTTGAAGATCATGAGCTTCACTTTCCCGCCATATAATTAGTTGAAAGTTGCGATCTTTATCAGTAACGTCGACCTGCCTGTACATTTTAGATATATCTGCGGTCACTGCATATCTATTCAATCGGAAGTTGATCAGCGTTAGGTATAGCTCCCTCTGAATAGTAGCCCCAACCATTAAAGTATCATTTAGCGAAACAGCTGTGGACGTTTTACTAGATGCGTCAAAAACTACTCGCAGTTGGGTTGAGGTACTTTCAGGCCTCAGGACAACTTGATGAGGAATATAGTAGTGATGTCCTGGTGGAGTAGCTTTTAAAATTGACATGTGCCCAAGATCACGATATTCTTTCATGAATGTGTTGTACATTTCTCGAAGTGTCTTGTCTTTTGACAACTTACGCTCTAGTTGCAAGAATCGCCTTTCAGCAGTTTGAAAGGATAATCCAAGTGCACTAGGGTCTTTTTTAAATGGTAGCTTGACTTCAAATCGACCTGATGGAAGCCTTTGTACCGTTTGAGTAAAACTCTCTTAACATGCCACTTGTTCAGCTGTTTGGCGTACAGCCTTCGACTCATCTGGGCTTGAATCCAATTCTCAGAAGCGTTGCACTAATGAGTCGAGAGAACATTCAATATTGTGGGCGGCTATATTGCAACTAAGCTGTTGGCGAGGTACTTCACTTGCATACTTCCCAGAAATTATCCATCCAAGTAGGGTTTTCTGAATTAAGGGAAGGTCTGGACTAAGCTTAATTTAACCAACGCACAAAAGGTCAAAGAAGGATTCTGCTCCTAGTAGGATATCTACCTTAGCTGGCTTATGGAACTCGGGGTCTGCCAGTTCGATGTTTGTTGGTATCTTCCAACGAGCAGCAGGAATAACATGTCCTGGCTGAGAAGTTGATATTGACTTCAGAACCCAGAAGTCAGTCGAAAAGTTGTATGCATTTATGCGAGATTGGATCGAGGCGAATATTTTATGCTTTATCGCTGTGGTGGCCTTGCCGACCTTGACAATATTCAATGTGCTATTTTCACGTTGCAATCTAAGCCTCTGCGATAAGTGTTCTGACATGAAATTTATTTGAGACCCAGAATCTAGTAGGGCCCTTGCAGAGTGAAATTGACCAAATCTGTCCTTTATTTTAACCACAGCTGTGGCGAGAATAACCTGATCAGTGCTCAGCACATGACTCACATATGCCTCAGACGCTGGAGCCTGCGCTTGACCAGAGTTACCTTGTACGTTCACATCGTATCGGTGAAGTAGCGTATGGTGTGGTTTCGAACACACTCTACATTTTGAACACTTGCATTTGGATACGATGTGTCCTGTATTCAAACAGTTGATGCACATTCTTTGTGCCTTAACAAATTCAAAGCGTTGCATGACTGGAATGGCACTAAACGATTGGCAAGCCGAAATACCATGGTCATTAGCGCTGTAATAATTGCATTTGCTTTCTGACTTTCTATTTGTCGTTGTACACGAGAAAGAAGATTTATTATGACCCTTCCCTGTTTCAAATTTTGGCTTATTTTTGCCTCGAGTAGACTCTTCAGCAGCCAAATACTGATAGCGTCTATTTAGCTGATTTACACAATCGGACCAAGACGGAAGGCTATTGTAATCCAATTGTACTTTATAACGAGATTTAGTAGTATGGTCAACCTTAGACATAACCACGTGAATAAGAATCGCATTTGAGATCTCCTTATCACTGCCGAGTGAGGATAATGACGAAAAAAGCGCAGACACCGTGTCAATCATAGATCTTAAACTTGCAGCAGATGGTTTCGTCATGCTTGGTAGTTCAAATAATTGAGATATGGTGTCAAAAAATATTAAACACTTATTGTCGTACACCGACTTAAGGCTATCAAGAGCTTTTGGATAGTTGCAGTCAGTCAACTGATATGCTTTGAGAACTCCTAACGCTTCATCTGACAAACAAGACACCAAGTGAATACATTTTTCAACATTTGTTAACGTTGAGTCTTCATGAACCAGGCTTTCGAACAGACACATAAAGTTTCTATACTCCGAATGTTTCCCATTGAACTTATGCAAACGCATTTTCGGCAATTGCGAACGTTGACTTGAATTCATAGAACAGTCATGTGCCCCTACACCTTCCACTTTTTTCTTAACTGAATTTAAGTAAAGAGATTTTGTGATTACACAAATGTCTTCCAACGTACCCCTATTATCGTTAAATGGATTAAGAATATCTAACTAAGCTTGCAGATTCATGGCCTTATCAATGTAGCCCTCCAAAAGTTCTAAACGACATTCTAGTTGAGTTCTCTCAAATGAAATGGTTTTATTTTCAAACTCAAGTTTCATGCGAGAAATATCAGCTAGAACTTTGTCATATTTCAGCAAGCAGGTAGCTAGCTTTGTGCTAGTCTTTGATGGCGGTTGTAGTTGCTTCTCAAAATCTGTAATTTTTGATCCGGTGATAAATTTATATTAGAGCAAACGAACAACTATTTTGCTAACCGTAAAACAATGCTCTAAGGTTCGAATCAATAAAAATGAATTGAACTCAACGATGTAGTTGTGTATGCACAATGTGATGTATGCACCCTAAATCTGACATCAATATTATACCAGCTGCTCTGCGTAAAAGAGTGTTAGTGAATGCTCACACATATGTACATATATATGCGTGTGCTTAGGCAGGCGAAGAACAAAACGCAAAATTGACAGCAAAGCCAGTGTTGCCAACGCCTCCTCAAAAATAAAGGCCAGATGACCCTTGAAAAAAAGATAGAAAACGGACAGAATTTTTTTAAAAGGACAAAAAAACAGGACAAAGGGCATAGCCGGGCTTACTAGGCGTATCGGCTCTCAATCCTATCTATATTTTAAGTATGCAGTTACAAAGTACATCAATAGAACACCCGGATTTTTTAATAACGATTTTTATCATTTCCAACACAAGCTTTTTTCGGGTTAACTACACATTCTAAAAATTCCCAAATTTTTATGGCAATAAATGTTAATGTTAACACTAACCCAGAACAATTTTTAAAATGCAATCCGCGACAAAATTCTGCGAAAATTTGGACTTCAATTATTTTAGACTTTTGGTTGGGAATTTTTAACTTCAATTATTTTAGACTTTTGGTTGGGGTACCACTTTAATATTTAACATGGTTATTGTCATTGTTATTGTCATGGTTAATTGTCATTGTAAGATACAATTTGTATAATTTTTGCAGAATTTTTGAAGGTGTAAAAGGTTTACCACCTTTATAAAATAAATAACTTAAATCAAAAATGATAAAAAAAAACTTGATCTCATTAAACGATGATTGCTTTCAAAACCTGGCGATATATGTATAGTCGACCGTGGTTTTCACCTTATTATGAAAGATTTAATTAGATATGGTTCGATAAAAACCTTTATCGTAAAAAGATACATTTCTTATATATCAACATTTTTATCCCGGATAAATAACGAAGACAATTTATTGCCTTTTGGGAGAAAAATATCATATTCTTCATCAGCAGATGGATATCAAAATCTTAGCAAAATAGAAGTGATTTTTCAGGAAAGCAGATTTTTAAAACAGCAAGTTGTAGATGTAGCAAGGAAATCTCTTAGGAGATAATAAACTAAATGATCCGAAAAAGAGCTCTCAATAGCTTAATGCAGGATGTAGAAATATGCGGCTGAAGAAGACGCAAAGTTTTATTTCAAACAGTTTCGTCTGTGGATGCTATGAATATTTTTGAAACACCTGAGAAGGACGTTAACACATTTTTTACCGGCTTGAACCAACTAAGGCGGTATTCCTCTTAGTAGAAATTACTGATAAGCTTGGGAGTCTCAATAGAAGTTTTTCAATGCAAAAAAGAATTTAATTCAAATTAAATTGAGATCGCGAAATATTTTTAGCAAAACATATCATTTCTATATTGCGTACGTTCCACAGTCTGTGGATATTCGAGAAAATGGCGCTATTGGTGTATATTTATAAAACTAAAAAAGGATGAAAAAAAGGATAGAACTAATTAAAAAAAGCATTTTTTTCCGGATAGGGGACAAATCAAAATTTTTCCGGAAATGCCAGTTTCAAAAAGGACAGATCTATCCTGAAAAAGGACAAATTGGCAACACTGAGCAAAGCACACAACAATAATCCAAATCAGCAGTTGGGATATGCAGCCAAGTTTGTGGGCAATAGCGTCAGCCCAAGGGGGTAAGCGGGGGGCAAACGAATAGTTGACTACCTGCGACACTGTTGCGACCCAAGTGAAAGCAAAAGGGACAAAAACCGCTTGAAATTGATCGCAACCTAACTGTATGCGAATTTATCACAAGCGACGAATGAAGAATGAAGGCAAGGAAAGGTCAAAGTCCTTTTGTATATAACTTTATTTATTGATTTACATATGTGTATGTATGCCACTTTTACTTCACTTCAAAGGTTTTTGTTGAATTTTAATTTGTGTTTAATTTGCATGCACTTTATGTATAATAATTTTAATGCTTTTGTCTGTGCCAAGAGTTGAGAACGAGTGTATGTATTGGGCATTTGCGAATTTAGTCGATCGCATATATATGTACTTAGGCGATTTTCGATTATGCTCATTAACCAATATTTTTGGCACTTCTGCTGCCTTCCAAAGGATTTCAATCACTGACTTTCGCCTCAGCAGCGTTGGCGGTCGGAGGCCAGCACACAGGCACCCGAACTACCAAGCTGCGCTTACATTTACTTCAACTAGTATAACAGTTTTAATTCTGTTCTATGCTTTTCAATTTACATGCTTAAACTCTAACTTAATATATATGTATAAATGCTAATGCAGCGGCTGCTGCTCCAACAAATAATTTTGATATTTTTGACCAGTTCGTTCTATTTATTACTTCCCTATTTTCATGCACTAATATTCTTGCCCTATTAAAAGAATCGACAAGAATCTTTGTATGTTTATTAATTGTATCTTTCTGTATTATTCTATTTTGGCTTACACATTTGTAAGACTTATCAAAAGTTTCTTTTAGCTCTCGGATTTGGAGAGTTAGTTGCTCCCATTCCATACTAAGATTTAATTTTTATACACTTGAAAAGTGTATATTAATTTTGCCCAGAAGTTTGTAACGCATAGAAATATTCATTTCCGACCCCATAAACTATATATATTCTTGATCAGGACGACGAGCCGAGTTCATTTCCGCTTGTCCGTCCGTCCGTCTGTCCGTCTGTCCGTCTGTCCGTCTGTTTCTACGCGAACTAGTCTCTCAGTTTTAAAGCTATCGAGCTGAAATTTTGCACAGAGTCTTCTTTTTACTGCACGCAACTAATATGTCGGAACCGGCCGGATCGGATGACTATATCATATAGCTGCCATAGGAACGATCGGTCCAAAAACTAGTTCTAGTGAGAAAAACTTTTTTGTTTTCTATTGGAGCGTCACCTATCCTGGTATTTATTAGTTTTATATATTTTCACACAATTCTGGAAAAATTTATCAAAATCGGATGACTATAGCATATAGCTGCCATATAAACGGTCGTTCAAAAAACTAGATCTAGTGAGAAAAACTTCTTTGTTTTCCATTGTAGCATCACCAATCGTGGTATTTATTAGTTTTATATGCTTTCACATAATTCTGAAAAAATTTATCAAAATCGGATGACTATAGCATATAGCTGCCATATAAAGGGTCGGTCAAAAAACTACTTCTAGTGAGAAAAACTTTTTTGTTTTCTATCGTAGCGTCCCCAATCTTGGTATATATAAGTTTTATAAGCTTTCACATAATTTTAAAAAAATTTATCAAGATCGGATGACTATAGCATATAGCTGCCATAGGACCGATCGGTCGGAAAATGTGGTTTACTAAGAAAAGTTTTTTTTATGGTATCAAATCTTTCTTATCAATGATTTAAAAATTTTTAAATATTTGATATCTATATCCTTTATATATTTTACCGGTTAAATCAGTTGGAGTAAACGTTTTCAAGTGTATTAAAACTTCGGCACAGTCGAAGTTAGCTTTGCCTTCTCGTTTTTTATTATTATAGTCTTAAGATGTTATTTATGTAAAAACTTAGACTGGCTTAAAACACGTGCAATAGACCAGAGTGACAAACTTAGGCCGCAGTCATTGAACGTTTGAATGCCTTTCGTGATCGAGTTGCTTGCTTTATTTATTTATTTTAAGGCGTTAATCATGGTCAGAAAGTTTTGTGCTTCTTTAGAAATATCTTGTATCGAGAAGCCCTCACTCTTAAATGCAGTTATTTGCCTTTTATCAATATCATTGAGATATGGACCACGTCGATTACAGTTAAATAAACTATTTTAAAATCATAAACTTGTGTTGAACTGCGTCCTCATCAAGAACCGGCGTGATAAAGGAAAATAGCTAAATGCATTAATAGTAATGCATCAGCGGGAAATCAATTATTTACATATAAGTCAAACAGAAATAATATTTGTGTTAATGTCTTGCATATCTTATGAAATATTTTTATACACTTGAAAAGTGTATATTAATTTTGCCCAGAAGTTTGTAACGCATAGAAATATTCATTTCCGACCCCATAAACTATATATATTCTTGATCAGGACGACGAGCTGAGTTCATTTCCGCTTGTCCGTCCGTCCGTCTGTCTGTCCTTCTGTCTGTCTGTCTGTCTGTCTGTCTGTCTGTCTGTCTGTCTGTCTGTCTGTCTGTCCGTCTGTCCGTCTGTCTGTCTGATTGTACGCAAACTAGTCCCTCAGTTTTAAAGCTATCGAGCTGAAATTTTGCACAGAGTCTTCTTTTTACTGCACGCAACTAATATGTCGGAACCGGCCGGATCGGATGACTATATCATATAGCTGCCATAGGAACGATCTGTCTAAGAACTAGTTCTAGATAGAAAAACTAGCGTCACTTATCTTGGTATATGTTAGTTTTATATGCTTCCTCATAATTCTAGAAAAATTTGTCAAAATCGGATGACTATATTATATAGCTCCCATAGAAACTGTCGGTCCAAAAACTACTTCTATTGAGAAAAACTTTTTTGTTTTCTATCGTAGCGTCCCCAATCTTGATGTATATTAGTTTTATATGCTTACACATGATTTTGAAAAAATTTATCAAAATCGGATGACTATAGCATATAGCTGCCATAGGACCGATCGGTCGGAAAATGTGTTTTACTAAAAAAAGTTTTTTTTATGGTATCAAATTTTTTTATCAATGATTTAAAAATTTTAAATATCTGATATATTTCCATATATATTTTACCGGTTAAATCAGTTGGAGTAGAGTTTTTTAAGTGTATTAAAACTTCGGCACAGTCGAAGTTAGCTTTGCCTTCTCGTTTATTCCTTTTCACTTCTCATTAACACTTTTATGATATTCTGTCTTTAATGCTGTATGCTAAAATAAAGTGTGAGCGTTTATAGATATGCACCAGAGGTCAGCATACTAAATTGTTCGAGTTGGAAACAAGGATCCCTTTTTGTGAAAGGTCATATTTTGAATCGTAGTCTACGCCAACTTCTTATAAATTAAATAATCGAGCAAGGTGTTAGTAGAAACTTTGAATTCATTGCGCTACCCCTAAAACTAACTTTTTTTAATTTTTTCTTTTGATATGCCATTTATACACCAAAGTGCAACTTTTAAGGGGGTGAGAATATAGCGTTACATTTTTCATACGATTGGGGGACACTCTAGTGAACATACTACAATATATTTTACCGGTTAAATCGGTTGGAGTAAACTTTTTTAAGTGTATTAAAACTTCGCCAGAGTCGAAGTTAGCTTTGCCTTCTCGTTTTATATAAATTGTAAGTGAAATCAAGTGGCCTTTTAAAAGTTACTTAAAAAATTTAGAGTAGAATCTACAGGGTATATCTTAAGTTTTTACCCAATGTTTTTTATACCCTTGCAGAGGGTATATTAAAATTGTCACGATGTTTGTAACGCAGTGAAGGAAGCATTTCCGACCACATAAAGTATATATATTCTTGATCAGCATGACGAGCTGAGTTCATTTCCGTTTGTCCGTCTGTCCGTCCGTCCGTCTGTCCGTCTGTCCGTCTGTTTCTATGCTATCTCCTCCCTCAGTTTTAAAGCTATCTTGACCAAACTTTGCAAAATGCCTTTAAATACAAATACGCTGCACATTTGTCGGAATCGGCCGGATCGGATGACTATATCATATAGCTGCCATAGGAACGATCGGTCTAAAAACTAGTTCTAATGAGAAAATCTTTTTTTGTTTTCCATCCTAGCGTCACCAATCGTAGTAAATATAAGCTTTATATGCTTCCACACAATATTGAAAAAATTTATTAAAATCGGATGACTATAGCATATAGCTGCCATATAAACGGTCGGTCCAAGAACTAGTTCTAGTGAGAAAAACTTTTTTGTTTTTCATCGTAGCGTCACCAATCGTGGTATATATTAGTTTTATATGCTTCCACACAATTCTGAAAAAATGTATCAAAATCGGATAACTATAGCATATAGCTGCCATATAAACGGTCGATCCAAAAACTAGTTCTAGTGAAAAAAACTTTTTTGTTTTCCGTCGTAGCGTCACAAATCGTGGTATATATCAGTTTTATATGCTTCCACACAATTCTGGAAAAATTTATAAAAATCGGATGACAATAGCGTATAGCTGTCATATAAACGGTCGGTCCAAAAACTAGTTCTAGTGAGAAAAACTTTTTTGTTTTCCATCGTAGCGTCACTCATCGTGGTATATATTATTTGTATATGCTTCCACACAATTCTGGAAAAATTTATCAAAATCGGATGACTATAGCATATAGCTGCTTTATAAACGGTCGGTCCAAGAACTAGTTCTAGTGAGAAAAACTTTTTGTTTTTCATCGTAGCGTCACAAGTCGTGGTATATATTAGTTTTATATGCTTCCACACAATTCTGAAAAAAATTTATCAAAATCGGATAACTATAGCATATAGCTGCCATATAAACGGTCGATCCAAAAACTAGTTCTAGTGAGAAAAACTTTTTTGTTTTCTGTCGTAGCGTCACAAATCGTGGTATATATCAGTTTTATATGCTTCCACACAATTCTGGAAAAATTTATCAAAATCGGATGACAATAGCGTATAGCTGTCATAGGAACGATCGGTCTAAAATCTAATTCTAGTGAGAAAAACTTTTTTTGTTATCAATGGTAGCGCCTTTCAAAGACTGCAAGGGTATTTAAAACATCGGCGTAGCCGATGTTAGCCTTCTATTTTTTTAAAGTAATTTGACAACCAATAAATTTTTTTAAATAAATGTTTTTTATTGGGTCCCTTTACAATTTGTTTGATCACTTTTTAAAGATGACATCGGCCAAGTGACTACCTCCAGATGCCACACACATGTCGGCCCGTTTTTCGGCATTTTCCATCACTTTTTTGAGAGTTTCTGGTTGAATGCCAGCGATTTCTCTGCGTATGTTGGCCTTAAGTTGTTGAAGAGTGGCTGGTTTATCAGCATAAACCTTTCCCATCAGGTATTCCCACAGAAAAAAGTCAGGTGCGGTCAAATCAGTAAATCCATGGTTAGACGGGCTGTATGGCATGTTGCGCCATCTTGTTGGAACCAATAGTCGCCCATGTCATGGTTTTTTTGGTTTTTTTTCCGTCGAGTAGAGGTTGCCAAAGATCCTGTGGCATTTTGACACCAAAGCACGAATAGACCTTGGAGTTGGCGCATCATGGCCATGATACTTCGCTCTGAACGCGCGTTGAGTCAGCGTAGCAGAGGAGTTTTTTTGAAAATAAATTTTCACAATTTCAGCACGTTGTTGCGGTGTAAAGTGGTTCATGGTAAAAATTGTATTGAACTGTTTTTTCTAAAACATAAACAAACATGATGATCTGTCACCGGGTTGTCAAGTTATGAAAGAAAAACATCGGGTAAAAACAAATTCGGACCCTTTCGTATAGTTGAATATTGCGCGTTTGATTTTTTACAGGATCATATATATGAGCAAGAAATTCGTAATAGCAAAAATAACTAGAAATCCTCCTGTCTGGCGCGGAATTTGTGTACTGCCGACCATTTTTTAAGATCATCGCAAAAATAATATTGGAACGTGTGAAAGATGCTATTCTGGATACGATTGGAAATGAGCAAGCAGGATTCAGAGCTGGAGCTTCTTGTAATGACCACATAAACACGGTTAGTATTCTGATTGAACAATGCACGAAATATCGGTCAGACCTGCACTTGGTGTTCGTCCACTTCGCAAAAGTATTCGACAGCGTGAGCAGGGAATATATTTGGCGGACTACGTGAAAAAGTGCGATTCCTGAAAAGATAATCTCACCTATTACAGCCACATACGATAGCGCACAAAATCGCGAAACTAATACAACGGACACACCCAACCGCTTGTATTAGATGAACAACTGATAGAACAAGTCAAACAGTTTAGCTATCTCGGGAGCGTAGTTGCAGAGGACGGCGGTACGGAAGCTGAAGCAGCGTATGGAATGGTCTCAGCAGTGTGGAGATGTGCCTCATAACTACAGCATAGCTCTACGACATGGAAAATGACAAATAACATCGTGTCAAAACTCAAAACCTTTATCAACCGGTGCTTCAGACGAATTTTCGCATTTTTTGGCCGAACAGAATTCGAAACAGTGACCCGTTACGGTAAGCCAGAATGAAAGGAGTCGAAACGACAACCCGAAGGATGAAATGGAGCTGGATTGGCCATACTTTGCGGTAAAATTACAACTGTATCGCAAAAAAGGCAATTGAATAGATCCCTTTAGATGGGATTGGTCGGGCACCAGGCAGACCCAAAAAGACCTGGAGAAGGACCGTCGATAGAGAAGCTCAAAGTATCGGCAAAACTTGGGGTAAACTCAAAGCAAGCGCAAATAATTGAGTTAGATGGAAAGGAGGAGTGGTTGATGCCCTGTGTCCCTCGAGGGAATAAGGACCTAAAGAAGAAGTAGAATTGATATACTCTCTCGTTGTTGATCTAAGTACTGCAAGCAAATTTACACAGAAGCAGAACAGCGGATGCTCTGCTGTCCCAAATAATCCAAGAGCAAAAATCTGATTTGGTAATAATCAGTGAGCAGTACAAGAGAAAAAAAACTTACGGGTGCTTAAAAGACGAAACAAAAACTGCCGCATATCAGCGGAAGCCAAGGACTGCAACATATTTAGCTGCTATCTAACACCAAGTGATGACATTCAAACATTTCAGAACAAGCTCGATGACATTGGAGATGCAAATGCAAATACAGGGAAACCTAATTGTAACGGAGGAATTCAAGTCGAGAGCGGAAGAGTGATGCATGCCATCAACCAATTCCAGAGGCTGCAGAGTGTTAGATATGGACGAAAGAGTGGGATTGGTAGTATCGAATGTTGGCTCAGCCGCGGCATTGAGGCGAATAGGAAACGAATGCACGTTTCCGGACGGAACTTGCAACCGCATTGACAAGCAATATATACCAAGGCATTTCGAAATCGATGAGTATTAATTGGATTTCCAGCTACAAAGCATTCGAGAAATCAAAATGTTTTATGGCCTAGCAAAGGTAAGCTTTTATTGATTTCATAAAAGATTTAAAATAATCCTTTCCCTGGGCCGACTATAACAGACGGTCTCGTCCAACTTGCCAAACATTCATTTGCAGCAGCTCTAAATAGATGATAACCGCAAAAAACCTGAAAATATTGGAAAGCTCTAGTAATGCTATTCGAAAATAAGTTTTTTTTATCAGTTACTACTTTCGTGACTTAGCTCTTTGCACTCAAAAAAAATTAATTAATCCTTATACGCAGCAATTTGTCATTCACAAAATTGTTTTATGAAAATAAGCAGGGAACGTAACGTTTATAACTTATATCAAAGAAATCTCTTGATAATAATTATTTCTTGATTTTTTGCCAATTGCTAATGAAATAACTATTAATTTTTAAAATTTTTTTATAACTCTAGAAATAAAGATTAATTTGTGCATCAAAATAAAAATCTAAGATAAGAGTTATTTATGGATTTTAAAATAAAACTCAAGAAATACCGATTATTAATGGATTCAAAAAATAAAAATCTTTAATAAGAGTTATTTAAGGATTTTTAAGTATAACACATGAAATAACTATTATTTTTTGAGCATTAAAATAATGAGTTATTTAATGATTTTTAAATTAAACTTAAAACGAGAAGGCAAAGCTAACATCGACTGTGCCGAAGTTTTAATACACTTGAAAAACTTTTCTCCAACTGATTTAACCGGTAAAATATATATAGAATATAGATATCAGATATTTAAAATTTTTAAATCAGTGATAATAAAAATTTGATACCATAAAAAACTTTTCTTAGTAAAACACATTTTCCGACCGATTGGTCCTATGGCAGCTATATGCTATAGTCATCCGATTTTGATAAATTTTTTCGAAATTATTTGAAAGAATATAAAACTAATATATACCAAGATTGGGGACGCTACGATAGAAAACAAAAAAGTTTTTCTCACTAAAAGTAGTTTTTTGACCGACCGTTTCTATGGGAGCTATATAATACAGTCCTCCGATTTTGATAAATTTTTTCTGTATTATATGAAAGCATATAAAACTAACATATACCAAGATTAGTGACGCTAAGATGAACAAGTAAGAAAGTCGGTCAAGCCCGACTGTAATATACTCTGTACCCGTTTGTATATAACTAACAACTTTAAAGTGTGGGGTCACACAATTACGGGCAGTGCTGCCCAGCGTAATTATTTGATTTGCTTAAAATTCGAATATCTTTCATCTGATCTGGAAACGGTTTATGGTGGATCGATAAGTAATGACGATTAAAATATATGCCTAAAAGGTTCAAACAATCTGTCTTTAAAATTGTGAAAGATATTCGATTTTGTCCAAATTGTGGGGGTGGCAACTCTGCCATCGTTCATCTGATCGGAAAATAATGTATGGGGGTTCGATAAGTAATGAAGAGTAGAATATATGTCTAGAAGGTTCAAACAACCTAACTCCAAAATTGTGGGATATTTGAGGTGTTTTTCAAATTGTGGGGGTGGCAACTCTACTATAATTCATCTGATCGGAAAACGATGTGTGGGGGCTCGATAAGTATTAATGAGTAGAACATATGTCTAGAAGGTTCGAACAACCCAAACTCAAAATTGCGGGATATTTGAGGTGTTTTTCAAATTGCGGGGGTGGCAACTCTACTATCGTTCATCTGATCGGAAAACGATGTATAGGGGCTCGATAAGAAATTATGAGTAGAATATATGTCTAGAAGGTTCGAACAACCTTACTCCAAAATTGTAGAAGATATACGGTTTTTTTTCGATTTGCGGGGGAGGCAGGGGGCGTGACAAAAAAAAACTAAACTTGATCTGCCTGCAAGTAAAAGAAATATATGTTCCATACACCTCAAACCTCTATCTCTTACCATCTCTGAGATCTCAGCGTTCATACGGACAGACAGACGGACAGACGGACATGTCTATATCGACTCGGCTGTTGATGCTGATCAAGAATATATATTCCTTATAGGGTCGGAGATGCTTCCTTCTGGCTGTTACATACATTTGCACAAACCCAATATACTCTTTGTACCTACGGTACAGATTATAAAAACAAAAAAGTTTTTCTCACTTGAACTTGTTTTTTAACCGACCGTTTCTATGGCATATATATGCTATAGTGATCTGATTATGATATATTTTTCCTGAATTATGTGGAAACATATAAAACTAACATATACCAAGATAAGTGACGCTACGATGGAAAACAAAAAGTTTTTTCACTAGAACTAGTTCTAAGACCGATCGTTTCTATGGCAGCTATATGATATAGTCATCCGATCCGGTCGGTTCCGACATATTAGTTGCGTGCAGTAAAAAAGAAGACTTTTTGCAAAATTTCAGCTCGATAGCTTTAAAACTGAGGGACTAGTTCGCGTAGAAACAGACAGACAGGCAGACGGACAGACGGACAGACAGACAGACGGACAGAGGGACGGACGGACAGACGAAATTGAACTCGGCTCGTCGTCCTGATCAAAAATATATATAGTTTATAGGGTCGGAAATGAATATTTCTATGCGTTACAAACTTCTGGGCAAAATGAATATACACTTTTCAAGTGTATAAAAACTGATTATTTTTTGAGTAAAAAAAATATAAATCTAATATAAGAGTTATTTAATGATTTAAAAAAAAAACAACGATAATTTTTTGATCAAAAAAATAAAAATCTAAAATAAAAACTTATATGATTTTTATTATTTTTCTCAAAATAAAAATCATTGTAAAATAACGGATTTTTTTTTAAGATGTATGTGGCCGTGATTTCATATGGGTATATACTGAAGGTACAGCAACCACTTAAGCCAATCATATAAGAAGTTTTATTTGCATATATTTGTATTATTTGGGTCGTCAGTGGCATTAATCAAATATGTAAAGTAGCTCTATAAATTTAAAACACTATATAAGTGCGAATTTAATAATGCGGAAGGCGGATTAGTTGAATTTTAATTCTAAACGAAAAAAAATGATCATTGCGAGCAATTTTTATACCCGTTACTCGTAGAGTATAAAGTTGTAACAAATTCACAAGTATTAAAATACTTATTGACATTTATTCCGATTTAAAATATTTATTACTACGTATTATATTTACCAGTCAGTTCCAATAAAAAACGAGAAGGCAAAGCTAACATCGACTGTGCCGAAGTTTTAATACACTTGAAAAAGTTTACTACAACTGATTTAACCGGTAAAATATATATAGGATATAGATATAAAATATTAAACAATTTTAAATCATTGATAATAAAAATGTTTACCATTAAAAAATAAACTTTTCTTAGTAAAACAAATTTTCCGACCGATCGGTCCTATGGCATCTATATGCTATAGTCAACCGATTTTGATCAATTTTTCGAGAATTATGTGAAAGCATATAAAACTTATATATACCAAGATTGGAGATGCTACGATGGAAAACAAAAAAAGTTTTTCTCACTAGAAGTAGTTTTTTGACCGACCGTTTATATGGCAGCAATATGCTATAGTCATCCGATTATGATACATTCTTTCAGAATTGTGTGGAAGCATATTATACTTATATATACCACGATTGCTGACGCTACGATGGAAAACAAAAAAATTTTTCTCACTAGAACTAGTTTTTGGACCGACCGTTTGAATGGCAGCTTATTTTTATTTATTTTATTTATTTGTAAGTAAGTTTAACAATGTTCAGTCAAACGAAAAAATAGCAGTAGTTAAAAACAACTGTTAATAAAACCCGCGTTAGCAGTTCTGACCCGGTGGGACTAATTTATTGGCCAATGCCTTAGCAGGTGTTAGGTACGAAATTAATGAGTTTTTTACATCCAGAGTCGAGAAATGCATTGAAAATAGGTGATAGTGCTCATTATAAGTAAGGCAAATGCTACGGAAGGGGTCCCGGTGAGCATAGTTCGTTTGGCGCGTTTGAAGGTATATAGGAATGAAGTTTCGAGTCATTCTAGACGGCACTGATAAATTAATTAGGCATAACACGGCAACGGAATCAGTTTCTCCAGCTAAAAGCTTGTGAATAAATACTACAGCGTGACAGATTCTTCGGGCCTTAAGAGAAGGAAGGTCAATCAGACGTAATCTCTGTTCGTAAGAAGGAATATGCCTGCTGGTATCCCAGTTTAGGCCACGAAGCGCAAAGATCAGAAAATGCTTCTGAACAGTTTCAATACGGTTCTGGTAAGTTATGTACTGCGGAGACCAGAGACAGGAGCAATTTTCCAGATTTGGTCGAACAAGTGAAATGTATAGTTGTTTGGTGGTGTAGGGATCATCGAATTCCTCGGACCACCTTCTGATAAAGCTTCGGTCACTTTTGGCTTTATTACAAATGACTGCTATGTGGCTGCTAAAACTCAACTTAGGTTCGAAAAGAAAACCTAAATCTTTAACTGTATATAATAGTATATTAATAGTATATTCAAACAAATTTGGCTTGATACGGTGAAAGGTCATGACTTTACACTTGTCAATATTAAAAACAAGTAGATTGATTTGATACCTAAAATCGTCAACTTTAAAAATGCTATTCAAAGACTCCCCCGAATAGTATATTCAAAGAAATACGGCTTGATACAGTGAAAGATTATGACTTCACACATCAATATTAAGGGAAAGATTGATTTGACATCAAGAGGTAAGGTCATTTGGCAAAAGAAGCGGTGAAATTGAATCGTCAAAGGAGGCTCAAAGCTTAAGGTCGTCAGCGTACATAAGAGCATTCGAGATGAAAAGAACTTGAGGAATATCATTTATAAAAAGATTGAACAACAATGGACCAAAATGACTGCCTTGCGGGACTCCAGAAGTAACATGGACAATTTCAGATAATGCCGATTTAAATTGCACTCGCTGTGTGCGATCAACCAAGTATGATCTAAACCAGCTAATGAAGTTGGACGAAAGACCAACTAAGCAAAGTTTATGAAGGAGTAGATCGTGATTAACCGAATCAAAGGCTTTACTAACGTCTGTATAAATCACATCCGTTTGTTTCTATTGAGGAAACCTTCATTGACAAAAGTGGAAAACTCTAGAAGATTAGTGGTGACAGATTGTCTGTGTCTAAAGCAAAAACGATCACTACCCTAGACCCGTCCCGATCCCGAAGAAAAATTTTGAATTTGGTCCCTTCCTAATTTTTATACCCGTCACTCGTAGAGTAAAAAGGGTATACTAAGTTCGTGCAAATGTATGTAACAGGCAGAAGGAAGCATCTCCGACCCTATAAAGTATATAAATTCTTGATCACCATCAATAGCCGAGTCGATATAGACATGTCCGTTTGTCCGTCTGTCTGTCCGTCTGTCTGTCTGTCTGTCCGTCTGTCTGTCGTCTGTCCGTCTGTCTGTCTGTCCGTCTGTCTGTCCGTCTGTCTGTCCGTCTGTCTGTCTGTCCGTCTGTCTGTCCGTCTGTCTGTCTGTCCGTCTGTCTGTCTGTCTGTCTGTCCGTCTGTCTGTCCGTCTGTCTGTCCGTCTGTCTGTCCGTCTGTCTGTCTGTCCGTCTGTCTGTCCGTCTGTCTGTCCGTCTGTCCGTCTGTCCGTCTGTCCGTCTGTCCGTCTGTCTGTCCGTCTGTCTGTCTGTCCGTCTGTCTGTCCGTCTGTCTGTCTGTCCGTCTGTCTGTCCGTCTGTCTGTCCGTCTGTCTGTCCGTCTGTCTGTCCGTCTGTCTGTCCGTCTGTCTGTCCGTCTGTCTGTCCGTCTGTCCGTCTGTCTGTCCGTCTGTCTGTCCGTCTGTCTGTCCGTCTGTCTGTCCGTCTGTCTGTCTGTATGAACACCTAGATCTCACGAACTATAAAAGCTAGAGCTACCATTTTTTCAGTGTAGTCTTTTATCTTCTGCACGCAGATCAAATTTTTGCCACTCCCCCTCCCGCCACCGCAATATGAAAAAACCTCATATCTCCCACAATTTGGGCAACCTTACCCAGAGTAACGGGTATATCGAAATCGAGCATGGCCGACTTTAACTTACGCTCTCGTTTTAATCAGAAAATAATCCGTTTTATGTAAGTTTAATTTAAAAATCATTAAATAACTCTTATTTAAGATTATTATTTTTTGAATCTATTAATAATCTGTATTTCTTGAGTATTTTGATGCTCAAAAATTAATCGTTATTTCTTGAGTTATAAAAAAATGTTAAAAATTATTCGTTATTTATGAGAAATATCAAAAAAATTCACAAATTTGAAAATCATGGTGCAAATGGACAGATAAGCCATCTGGGATTTGATTGGTATATTTCCACTCTCATAGAGTGATTATGAGCGAATGATTTTTTTGATGAAAAAAAAAAATCTTTATTTACGGTCCCTGAAAATAAGACGTGCGTATAAACTTAGTGAATGTTTATTAAAGTAGAACTACTCACGTAATTGAAGGGAGAATCCTCCACCATGTTTTTCGGCGTCTCCTGAAAATTCGAACTTTGGTTGTCAAAAATGGTAACGGAATGCTTATGTTATATACAGAATAGCATGGACTCTTCTCACTAAAAGAAAAAAAAGAATATATACAAAGACTTAATTATTCAGGAACTCAAAGGCGGGTTTTGGTATTATTATTATTGTTCGGAACAGAAGCCTTTTGCTTATATTAGAATTAGTTATAATATATATTTTTAAATGTAAATGCCCTTTTGTTTTGCTAAAAATTTTGTAAACAACTAAATGTCTTTCGCAGTCAGATCTTTCGCTCAAAGCTTTTATCTTGCGAGCTTTGCCACTTATCTGAGCTTTCTGCTGCAGCTGGCCATCGTCCGCCGGCAATTGCATTTTACCACTCAGTGCAACTCTTGAGATCAGAAAATAAACATTAAAACATTGATCAAGCCCGTGAACTTGGATTAATTCGATCAGGTGTATATATCGTTATACTTCCTCAAAACAATTATTTACTAGCTATATACCCGGCGGCGCTCGGGATCTTAAACCTTGTGTTGATGTTTTTGTTTCACAAAATTAAAAAAATGCTTCACCGATATAAGAGAGTTTATGCTCAAGTTTTAATTGCTTTTCGCAAACTGGTACGGATTTTATTTTACATTCGGAAAAATCTAACTCTATATATCCGTAGGTGTTAAGTAGCTTATATAGCTTCATATTTTGTTGAGGTATTGCTCTGAACCACTATTAAATCGGTTGCAAGCCAACACATTTAGTTAAACGTTTCTTGCAATATTTAATTAGGTTGGGATATGGCTCTAAACCACTTTTGAACCAGACGTGAAAAAATTGTATGAAAATTTATATATCTTTTGTGAATTTTATTATATCTGTTTATCATATTGGTTAAAATTTTTTAGTTTGCCCTGAAGACGGAGTCGACGAGCAACCAAAATATATATGAAATACAACAAATGAAATAATTGTTAAATTTATTTACTTAACCTGACCTCAAGCCGGATAAATCTATATTTAATAACTTCTGAAATATGGCTCCAAACCTCTTTTGATCTGGTTCTACGGGTTTTAAAACAGTCTTTAAAAAGTGAAGTAGCAGTTTTCCGATAACTAACCTACATTCCAAATTTCAAATTCATAGCTGTAACACCCTCTGTGATATGGGTTTGAAACACTTTTGACCCGGCTTAGCGGCTTCGGAACCAGTCCAACCAGACCAACCAAAAAACATACTTTGACTTTTATATATGTAGTAGCCATGTGGGACAGAGCACTTGTAATTATAAGCTAATATAAGCATCACTGTTACTATAAGCTAACATAAGCATCACTGCAACTGTAAACTAACATAGGCGGCACTGCTAAGTGAACGTCATTCGAGGCTGTTAAAATAAAGAGCATTCAGTATCTGACGATCGAAGAAACCAGACGTGTGTTGCCTACAATTTCAGAAGTGGGATTTATCCAAAAAAGCCTAGCAAAAAACTATAAATTTTGTCTACCACGTTGTTGTGAAAATCGCGATAAAATGCAGACAGTTGGTGTGGACGATTTCACTACGGCAGAACTACGCAATTGGCTGGGGCATCTTGGGCTCCCCAAAAGCGGAACAAAAGCCAACATGGCAGCGCGCTTAAGCGCGATAGCAGTGGCCGCTCGTGGCAAGTACCCACCCGGATCAAACAGTGAGGATGAAACACCTAAGGCCGAAGAAAATTCCTCACAGGCTAGTCTGCTCAACGTTAACATTCCAAACGCTAAGGTAACCAACAATAACAACGAAGAAGCGACTGGAATTTTCGACGACGCCAGCGTCGCGCTAGGCAACGGTTCCAACAAAAAAATTTCCCGACAACAACAACGACGACGACGCCGAAGGTGGTGAAATTCAACGTCGCGCCAGTGTCGCGTCGCCTAACGGATTGATCGAGAACTGTGCTAGCGACAACAAAAACGAAAGCGATCAGGAACAAACAAACTCGCTAAGCATGGACAACGAACGAGAATTTGTCGAAGAAGAGCAAATCCTAAGCGAAGTTGAAAAACTACAGCGCCAACTGAGTATGGTACAGTTGCAAAATGAGCGCCTTAAAAGCACAGTTGCTTCAATAAATAACACACACGTCACAAGCAACATGTCGCCAAACATAAACAACGTGTTGCTAAGCGTTGTCAAAGATATGTTGTCAGTATTCGATGGCAATATGACAAGCAGTGTATCGGCAAGCAGTTGGGTTGCTCAGCTTAAAGCAGTTGGCAACATATACAAGTTGGACGACGTCATGATGCGTATGCTGGTACTGTCCAAATTAAAAGACCAGGCTCAACTTTGGCTTCACTCAAACGAAAGCCATTTGCGCATGGCAATTGATGAACTCCTGAAGCTGCTTGTCGACTCGTTTGAGACTAAGGAGAACAAAATGATGGCTCGCCGGAAATTCGAATGTCGCACCTGGTCGGCCAAAGAAGATTTTGCTACCTATTTTAAAGCAAAAACGTCATTGGCGCTGCAAGTAAACATCGATGACGAGGAGCTGATCGACAATTTCATCGAAGGAATCCCAGACGAGCATTTGCGCAGACAGGCTGTATATGTACAGTGCTTCACGCTGTCAACACAGCTGTTGCAGGCGTTCTCGAAAGTTAAGCTGACACCCGTCCGTGGCAGGAACAATACGGCTGGCAGTGCTGTTACCACCGGTACCAGAGCTAGTGCCACCGATACTGCTGGAACGCAATCAGCTGCGGCTACTAGATGTTTCAACTGTAATTCCTTGGGCCACTATGCGGCAAACTGCCGCAAAACCAAACGAGAGTGGGGTGCCTGCTATGGATTCGGAAGTGTAGAACATCTTATGGCAAGTTGCCCCAAACGGAAGTCTGCAGATAATGAGTATGTAAGATATTTTAGTCTCTTCTTTGAACAAAATAGTGATACCCCTTTCATTACAGAGTGCCTAATTGACTCCGGAAGCCCGATTAGTTTTATAAAAAAGTCAATCTTGAAACAACATTTAAATAATCTTGGAAATGAAAAGTTAAATTTAAAACATTCCGGAAATGAAAATTATTTTGGTTTGAACACCAGCCCATTGAAAGTATGTGGCGAAATATTATGTTTTGTTGTCATTAATAAAATAAAGTACATATTTGAATTACTAATCGTGGCGGATGAGTCAATGGGTTACAATGTAGTTTTGGGAAGAAATTTTCTAAAGGTTTGCAAATTTAGAATTTTAAGCGGAATTTTGTTGTCAAATGATAGTATTGGTGATAATGAAAATGATAGCTTACAAACTGATTGCCTTGATAATGATCGTATAACGAATGTGAACCAAGAAAATGATTGCTCAAAAATTGATTTTGTTAATAATGATCGCTTGGAATATGATAGCTTACAAAATAATTTTGTTAAATTTGATCAGTTAAAAGACAGTAATGTCTGTGGGCCTGAGGCCAGTGTTCATAAGAATGATCAGCCAGTTGTTGACAAGCCTTCAAATGAGTGTACACACACGACCTTTACGAAACTGAAAGTTTATACAGAGTTTGCGAAATTTTGCCCTTAGAATACCCAGAGTTGAACGAAAATTACAATCTAATAATTGGGAAAAACTGCAGTTACAATGTGGAACAAAGGTTGAAGAATATTTTTTGAAAAATTTTACTATAAAGCCAAACGACCAGAAGTCCCTAACACGAAGTGCGAAATGAAAATCAACTTAGAAAGTTCGAAACCGTTTCACTGTCCCCCAAGACGTTTGTCATTCGCAGAGAAAAATCAATTACAAATTTTGTTAGACGAATATTTGGCAAAGGGTTATATTCGGGAAAGCGAGTCAGAGTTTGCTTCGGCAGTTGTACTCGCCAAGAAGAAAACTGGTGATTTGAGAATATGCATGGACTATAGACCTTTGAATAAGCAGACAGTTAAAGACAATTACCCCATACCGCTTATAGACGATTTGGTAGACAGTTTATCGGTAAAGAAGTGGTTCACAAAGCTTGACTTAAAAAACGGGTTTTTCCATGTTTTTATGCATAAAGATTCGATCAAGTATACTTCGTTTACAACGCCCTTAGGACAGTATGAGTGGTTGCGCATGCCTTTTGGACTCCGCAACGCACCCTCAGTTTTTCAACGATTTGTAAATAAAGTTTTTTGCGACATGATAAGGGAAGGCAAAGTCAGTATGTATTTAGATGACATTATGATTGCCACTAAAGACGTTGAAACTCACATTCAAGTTTTGGTTGAAGTATTCAAACGACTGGTAGATAACAGTTTGGAGTTGAGACTGGACAAGTGTGAATTCCTTCAAACAGAGATAAGATATTTGGGATATTTAATATCAGGGATGGAGTCAAACCGGACGACAGAAATTTGGATGCTGTAAAAAACTTTCCAGTGCCGACAAAAACACATGATGTTCAAAGCTTTCTAGGTCTATGTTCCTATTTTAGACGTTTTGTGCAACATTTTTCGGTCATAGCGAAACCATTGTATGATTTGCTTAAGAAAGAAAGAAAGTTCAGTTTCGGTAAAGAAGAACTAGAATGTTTTGAAAAACTTAAGCAACTTTTGATAGAGTCACCCATTTTGGCAATGTACAACCCGAACGATTTGACCGAACTTCACTGCGATGCAAGTTCCGTTGGGTACGGAGCAATTCTTATGCAGAAGAAGAAAGACGGAAAACTGCATCCTGTATTTTATTTCTCTAAAAGAACAACAGAGGCTGAGTCGAAATATGCTAGTTTCGATCTAGAAACTTTGGCTATAATAAATGCTCTCCAACGGTTCAGGATTTATCTGCAAGGTTTAAAGTTTAAAATTGTCACAGACTGTAATGCCCTGGCACTAACTCTTACAAAAAAGTTAATCAACAGTAAAGTAGCACGCTGGGCTTTAGAGTTAGAAAACTATGATTATACGTTGGAACACCGCGCGGGGAGTAGGATGCAACACGTGGATGCCCTGAGTAGAAATATGCATGTACTAACGATTGACTCAAACAGTTTTGAAGAAAATTTAATAATTTGCCAAAACAGGGATAAAAAACTGAAAGACTTACGAGATTTTTTACAAATTTCTGAACACAAGGACTACGCGATGAGAAATGGCGTAATATATCGAAAGAAAGGTAGCGAGACTCTTTTGTTCTACGTACCTGAAGAAATGGAGCGTCACGTATTATACAAATACCACGACGAACTTGGACACAAAGGGTCAGAAAAAATGATCGAAGTGATACAAAAAAGTTATTGGTTCCCTAAAATTAAAGTTAAAGCAAAACAGCACATCGACAACTGTCTTAAGTGTATCACTTATTCGCCGAAAAATGGTAAGGGAGAAGGATTTTTAAACAACGTTTGAAGTTGTACACGTTGACCACTACGGACCCGTTGACAGAAGTAGATCGAAAAAACACATTTTAGTAATAGTAGACGCGTTTACAAAGTTTGTCAGGCTCTATACAACGAAAACTACCAGTACTAAAGAAGCTGTGGCCGCACTAAAAGATTATTTTCGTGCCTACAGCCGACCTAAGTGTATAATCTCCGACAGAGGTAGCTGTTTCACTTCAAAAGAGTTCGCAGACTATTTGGAAGAGAACGAAGTACAACACATTAAAATTGCTACAGGGTCACCACAAGCAAACGGACAAGTGGAGAGAATAAATAAAGTCATTGGGCCAATGATCGCTAAAATGACAGAACCAGAAAACGGCAAATATTGGGATACAGTAGTTGAGTCGGTAGAGTTTACTCTAAACAACACAGTTCACAGATCTATTAATCAACACCCCAGTAAAGTTTTGTTTGGCATGTCACAGAAGGGGAAAACAGTAGATACGCTTAGAGAAAGCTAGGAAGAGTTGGAAGATAAAGAAAAGAATCGAAATTTGGAAAAAATAAGAGAAAAGGCAAGCGTTCAGCAAGCAAGAGTTCAGTTGTCAAACAAACAGTACTTTGACTCAAAGCGGCAGGAAGCACATAGTTATAAGGCAAATGATCTTGTGGTTGTAAAAAATTTTGACTCGCACACAGGAGTATCTAAAAAGCTAATTCCAAAGTTTAAAGGTCCATATAAAATAACTAAAGTTCTACGACACGACAGGTATGTTTTAGAGGATGTTGATGGATTTCAACTGTCTAGAGTTCCGTACAAAGGTGTGTGGGCTGCACATAATATGAGACCATGGCTTGATACGACTTCATAGAATTATAATATTTTATAATATATGTTTAAGTCTAAAGAAAAAACAAACTACTATGAATTAATTCTAAGAGATCAGGAGCTCTCTAGTCAGGATTGGCCGATTGTAGTAGCCATGTGGAACAGAGCACTTGTAATTATAAGCTAATATAAGCATCACTGTTACTATAAGCTAACATAAGCATTACTGCAACTGTAAACTAACATAGGCGGCACTGCTAAGGGAACGTCATTCGAGGCTGTTAAAATAAAGAGCATTCAGTATCTGACAATCAAAGAAACCAGACGTGTGTTGCCTACATATATATGTATAAATTACATCAAAATAGTGTTGATGTATTTCTCTCACAATATTAAAATAATATGTGACTCCATATTATCAACCTCAGATATGACTCTGAAAAACTTCGAACCATTAATTATACTCGATTTTACTGATCTACACTCCAAATTAAAAATTTTTAGTCGGTGTTTTATAAATCGCTTCAGACCTAAAAAGGACTGAATTCCCATTCGATTTGGGCCGGAAGCGAAGGCTCTGAACCACTGTTGAATCGGTTCAGTCTGGTTTGGAAATTGTCTTGAACCAAGGAAATGTCCTTATAACTAACCTATACACCAAATTTTTCTGAACCACTTTTTAATCGATTTAGTGGGTTCGAAATCGGTCTTAAACCTGTAAAATGTCTATCTCCATATAACTAAGCTATATATACACACAAAATTTTAGATTCATAGCTTCAGTTTGACTAACAGGCAAGCAGACGCAGAAAGGAAGCTGTCCAAATGCAATTTAAGAGAGATGAAGAGAGCTAAATGGCGTATGCAGGTAAAGCGCTGCTTAAATTGCAAATACAAATAGCAAAGACGCGCGCAGCTTGAAAGCTGCTGCAAAAAAAGTTTGAAATGTGTTTTAGTGTGTGTATAAAGCAAAAACGAGGGACAGCTCGCAAAGGACGCTCGCAGCTTGAAGGCTGCTGCAAACAAAGTTACAAATGTCGTTTTATTTCTTTATTTTATTTATTTGTAAGTAAGTTTTACAATGTTCAGTCAAACATAAAAATAACAATAGTTAAAATAACAACTGTTAATAAAACTCGCTATAGCAAATCGCTATGACAAATTCTTTAGGTCTTAAGAGAAGAAAGGTCAATTAGAAGTAATATCTGTTCGTAAGGAGGAAGATGTCTGATGGTATCCCAGTTAAGGCCACGAGGGGCAAAGATCAGAAACTGCTTCTGAACAGATTCAATACGGTTCTGGTATGTTATGTACTGCGGAGACCAGAGACAGGAGCAATTTTCCAGATTTGGTCAAACAAGTGAAATGTATAGTTGTTTGGTGATAAAGCTTCGGACACTTTTGGCTTTATTACAAATGACTGCTATGTGGCTGCTAAAACTCAACTTAGGTTCGAAAAGAAAACCTAAATCTTTAACTGTATATAATAGTATATTAATAGTATATTCAAACAAATTTGGCTTGATACGGTGAAAGGTCATGACTTCACACTTGTCAATATTAAGGACAAGTAGATTGATTTGATACCTAAAATCGTCAACTTTAAAAATGCTATTCAAAGGCTCCCCCGAATAGTATATTCAAAGAAATACGGCTTGATACAGTGAAAGATTATGACTTCACACATCAATATTAAGGGGAAGATTGATTTGACATCAAGAGGTAAGGTCATTTGGCAAAAGAAGCGGTGAAATTGAATCGTCAAAGGAGGCTCAAAGCTAAAGGTCGTCAGCGTACATAAGAGCATTCGAGTTGAAAAGAACTTGAGGAATATCATTTATAAAAAGATTGAACAATAATGGACCAAAATGACTGCCTTGCGGGACTCCAGAAGTAACATGGACAATTTCAGATAATGCCGATTTAAATTGCACTCGCTGTGTGCGATCAACCAAGTATGATCTAAACCAGCTAATGAAGTTGGACAGAAGACCAACTAAGCAAAGTTTATGAAAGAGTAGATCGTGATTAACCGAATCAAAGGCTTTACTAACGTCTGTATAAATCACATCCGTTTGTTTCTATTGAGGAAACCTTCATTGACAAAAGTGAAATACTCTAGAAGATTAGTGGTGACAGATTGTCTGTGTCTAAAGCAAAAACGCGGGACAGAAAACTCTATCCCGTCAAGATCACTACCCTAGACCCGTCCCGATCCCGAAGACAAATTTTGAATGCAGTCCCTTCCTAATTTTTATACCCGTCACTCGTAGAGTAAAAAGGGTATACTAAGTTCGTGCAAATGTATGTAACAGGCAGAAGGAAGCATCTCCGACCCTATAAAGTATATATATTCTTGATCAGCGTCAATAACCGAGTCGATATAGCCATGTACGTCTGTATGAACACCTAGATCTCAAAGACTATAAGAGCTAGAGCTACCATTTTTCAGTGTAGACTTTTATCTTCTGCATGCAGATCAAGTTTGGTTCAAATTTTTGCCACACCCCCTCCCGCCCCCGCAATATGGAAAAAACCTCATATCTCCCCACAATTTTGAAAATAGATTGTTCGAACCTTTTAGTCAAATATTTTAATCATCATTACCTATCGATCCACCAGACATTGACCGCGTTCAGCAGAAGAACTTGCTCCCTGATCAATCATAAAATTTAATTGATCATTCTGCTGACCGCGACTGATCCGGTATCATGATAGCCAATTTGAGGTATCATGATAGCGGAGCATGTATCAAAGAAATAGTACGCTACTTTGAAGTGATACTGATACCAGCAGCTGTTATTGTATATCGATAGGCTTGGTATCGATAACATTAGGCTTGTTTTGCAAATATGAGCTTTCAATCTGCTGTAAATAATTATAAAAAAACAATGAAATATAATTAAACCTAACTTTGCTATCTTCTATACAATTTCCAGGGTGGCACAGAAAGCTAGCGTGTCTGCGACGCCATTAAAAAAAATACTGCGTTCCGTGCCTTGATTTTCTTCTAAAGGCTAAAAATGTAGCACTTCGTTCAGCAGAAACTTTTCGATCTATCATTCTTTTCTGATACATGCTCAGCGCTCCATCATTCTGCTGAACACGGCCAATATTTCCTGATCAGATGAACGATAGAAAAGTTCACGCCCCCGCAATTTGGAGAATACCTCATATCTCCCACAATTTTGAAACAAAAATTGATCGAACCTTCTAGACATATATTTTAACTATCATTACCTATCGATCCGCCATACATCATTTTCCGACCCGATGAACGATAGGAGAGTTTGCCAATCACGCAATTTGAAAAATACCTCATATCTCCCACAATTTTGAAGATAAATTATTCGAACCCTCTAGACATATATTTTAATCATCATTACCTATCGATCCGCCATACATCATTTCCTGATCAGAGGAACGATAGAAAAGTTCCCGAAATTTGAAAATTCCCTCATATCTTCCACAATTTTGAAAAAAGATTGTTCGAACCTTCTAGTCAAATATTTTAATCATCATTACCTATCGATCCGCTATACATTATTTCCTGATCAGATGAACGATAGAAAAGTTCACGCCCCCGCAATTTGAAAAATAACTCATATCTCCCACAATTTTGAAAAAAAAAAATTGATCGAACGTTCTAGACATATACTTTAATCATCATTACTTATCGATCCGCCATGCATCATTTCCCGATCAGATAAGCTATAGTAGAGTTGCCACCCCCGCAATTTGGAAGAAACTTCATATCTCCCACAATTTGGGCATGTTGTGATCTAATTAAGTATTCTTAATTATACCTTATCCTGAGTAACGGGTATATCGAAGTCGAGCAGGCCGATTTCAAATTACGCTTTCGTTTTCAATTGAAGACTGTTCGGCTTAGCGCCGCACAGTGGCTCGTTAGGCCGATTTAGCGTTGCAAAAATCATAACTCTTCAATGGAAAGAGACATTTGAAAAATTTCAAAGGGACGGTGAAAGAGAATTTATGTAGCTTTAAAATGAGCTAAAGCATGTCTTTTTAGGTCAACAGGGTAACTGAGGATCGGCTGCTTAAATGCATTTATTAATGCACTAAAAATATTTCATGAAATAGGCACAACATTTTAATTTTTATACACTTGAAAGGTGTATGTTAATTTTGCCCAGAAGTTTGTAACGCATAGAAATATTCATTTCCGACCATATAAACTATATTTTATTTAATTTTTACTTATTTATTTTCTAGTCATCCTAACGCTACAAGTACATTTTACTTATAATTTATCGCGCTAGTCACAATTGATTAACTTAAAGAACATTTAAACATTTAAAATCCCTACTTAAATTTTATCTAAAATCTAAACATTCAAAAATATGTATTGTTTTTCTAATTAATTTTAACAGATCATTAATGTTTAAATACCTAACATTATTATTTACATTATTTATTTGTATTTGTTTTTCCTACTTTGTTAATTGTTTATAGTTCGAAGATGAGTTTCTAATTTTATCTTAAATTTCGTGGCGTTCTCAATAGTTTTGATTTCATGTGGTAGTCGATTCCAACAACGAACAGCGTGAATATAAAATTGTTTTTAATTTATAAATTTGTTCTTTTTGACACACTAAAAATTAAGTTTCTGATAAAGGTATGAAGGTTCATTTGTCCAGATTATTTTGTGTAAAAGAGATAGACTTCTCAAGTCCATCCACGCCTGCAGGGGTAAATTAAAGATATGCACTGATACGTCGGATATCCTGTCAGTTCGTTTTGGCTATCAACAACCTAACTCTAACTGGCAGAAAGTCTTTTATAATATTTTGGTTTCAGAGGGTTCCGTACATCTTGCCTGTTGATCTTATTATATGGTCTTTCCATGTATCTATTGGATTGTTATTTATTGTTAAGCGGGGCAAGTTGTCAGTAATAACATTCTTATTATTGCTTATTACCAAACATTTTGATTTGCTTGCGTTTAGTCCCAGACCATTCCTTTTAGCCCGGACATTTATTTTATCTAATTCGCTATTACACACTTGGACACACTCATTAATTTTACACAAGGGTCTACTAACATACAACTGAACATCGTCCGCATACATATGAACATCACATTTCGACAATACACTTTGCAGGTCATTAACATCTATAGAAAACAAGAAAGGACCAAGAACCGATCCCTTAGGGACACCACGTTTTATAGTCAAGAAGGATGACGCTTTTTTACATGTGACTACTGATTGTCTTCGATCGGTAAGATAAGACTGCAAAAGTTTTGCAGCAGTGTTTGAGAACATGTACAATTGTTTGAGTTTTGTCTAGAAGGGTCAAAAATGTTATATTGCCATTGTCAATCTCTCTACGAATATCTTCCGTAATATTAATTATTGCTGTCGTACAGCTTCTACCTTTTCTAAACTGCATCATCGGTTTTGTTCCATCAGCTCTTGTTTCCACGGTATGACGGAAAAACGGATTTCTAGTAAATTTTGCCCTCTCGAATTTCTTGTCGCCACAATAGGCATGAATTTCTGAATTTATCAGGCCTATTCGACAAAGCACATATCAATGCTTCTGTAAAAAATCAAATGCGCAATATTCGATCATGCAAAAGGGTCCAAATTGGTCTCTGAAGTAAGACATTACTCGATTTATGGCAATTTTTACAAAATAAATCATCCTTTTTAAGCTAGAGTGGTTGGTGTATTTAAATTTTAGCCATTTGAGCCTGTAGCCAATCATCTATTCTAATTATGTGTATTAATTCTCATTTTTACCAGTTTATTTGGCGAAGCTACAGCCTGCTTAAGCCAAAAACACACATTTAAATTTATGGGAGGACTACTAGATTCCTATACCATATTTGTATAGGAACTATTAAAAGGTTACTTGATTCCACACAGAATTTATAAAAAATGTACATCTGCTTGTAAATAAATAAAATTCTATGATGAATCAAGTAGCCTCTTCACAGTTCCTATACAAGTTTGGGGTAAGAATCTAGTTGGCCTCCCATAAAATGAAATATGTGTTTTTGGCTTAAGCAGGCTGTAGCTTCGCCAAATGAACAGGTACAAATGCTAAAAAATTCACATAATTAGAATAGATGTTGGGCTATATGCTGAAATGGATAAAATAGAAATCCTCCAACCGTTTTAGCTTAAGGGAGACGATTTATTTTGTAAAAATAGCCATAAATCGAGAAACGTCTGACTTCAGAGACCAATTTGGACCCTTTTGCATGATCGAATTTTGGGCGTTTAATTTTTTACAGCAGCATTGATATGTGCTCTGTAGAGTAGGCCAGATAAATTCAGAAAATCATTCCTATTGTGGCCGCAAGAAAATCAGTGCACTTCATTCTTATATAATCAGTTATAGAAAGGGCTGCACCAAAAACACTGTTGCCCTGTGTTATCATTAAATTGTTTTTCGCCATAAGGTTTTCGAGAACTTTTGATAAGAAGGGCAATATATATATTGGTCTCTACTCATTGGTGGATTTTGGAATTGCTATAACCTTGGGAGCTTTCCATGCATCTGGAAAAGTGGAGGTCGTAAGGACAGTATTGAAAATGTACGTTATGTATTGCAGTACAGGGTTGCCCATATTCGACGGACCCATCTGGCAACGCCATAACTTTTGACAGAGATGTCAGATCGCTTAATGACATACCGCGTTTGAAGCGTCAGTCTAAGCAAATTTTTACCATGGAACAACACACGCCACGCGAGCGCTCGGAAATAGTTGAAATTTACATTCAACAGAACAAGTCAATTGTGAAAACTCATTATCATGTCCGATGAAGCCCATTTCACATTGAATGGGACCGTAAATAAGCAAAATTGCCGTATTTACGCCACTGAAAATCCTCAGGAGATTCAAGAAGTGCCTCTTCATGACGAAAAAGTCACAGTTTGGTGCGGCGTTAGTGCGAAAACGGTCATTGGGCCGTTCTTCTTCCAAAATGAAAATGGCCATGCTGTTACCATCAACCAGGAGCGTTATCGCGACATGATGACCAATTTTGTGATGCCAATTATTCGTCGAAAGCGTATGAGGCAGTTCTGGTTTCAACAAGACGGCGCTCCACCGCACACAAGTCGCATAACAATCGATTTTCTGAAGAAATTGTTTCCGGGCCGTTTGATGTCGAAAAGTGGTGATTTGGACTGGCCACCGCGATCGCCCGATTTGACGCCGCCTGACTTCTTCTTGTGGGGATATTTGAAGTCAAAGGCTTACGTTAACAAGCCAAGGACCGTAGAAGAGCTCAAGGACAACATTCGTGAAGAAATAGCCGCTATTCCGGCCGAAATGTTGGCGAAAACGATGGAAAATGCTGCAAAAAGGGCACAATACGCCATCAACGCCAGAGGCGGCCATTTGAGAGATATCATATTCAAAAATTGATGTAAACAAATCTACTTGGAACAAATTAAATGATTAAGATTGCCAACCGCCAAATTTTTATTATTTTCTTTGATTTTTTAAAAAAAAAACATGGGTCCGTCGAATATGGGCAACCCTGTATGTGAGGAAGAATTATTTTCAAGAATTTCTGATTAATTTCATCAAGACCTGTAGCATTTGACTTAATATTTAGTATCGATTCTAGGACTTCACATTGAGTAACACACATAAAACTAAAATTATTATCACAGGCTTTATAAGGTTGACTATTCAGGAACGTGTTGTGCATAACTTCAGGTACATTAGAACTTACAAAAATACTATTTAGCTCGTCAGTGTCGATGCCAATGTTAGGTTGTGGTTTGGGCTTCCCAGTACCAAGTTCTTTTAGAAGTGACCATGTTTTTGCACTTGTCCCTGCATTATTAAACTTTGCACAATAATACTCCTTTTTTGAAGAGTTAATAAGGACAGTTACTTCTTTTCTTAGCATTTTATAGACTTTATAATGCTGATCAGTCTTGAAGCGTTTCCATTTGGCATAAGCTTTGCCACGAAAGTATATATGTTTCTTTATGTTATTATTAAACCACGGCTTTGGTTTGGTTTAGATTAATTTTTGTCGAAGTGGTACGAATTTGTTGTAGAGTGAGACTATATTATCAGTAAAAAAGTCAAGTAGGGAGTCAACAGTTGAAAGGTGATAAATAGAGCTCCAGTCTCATAGATACATAGATCAGTTCTCAACAAAATATGGTCAATACGCTTAAAATCTCTGTATTCAGTTCGATTGTCAATGTGGTCTAAACATAAATCATAGGACATAAACAGAACATCATGTTTGGAAAAGACAGGAACAGAAATTTTTTCGTATAGTTGAACTCTGTCAGGGTGGCTTACATAAAAAACATCTAAGAGCGTATTGCAGGTACCAGTGAAGTGCGTTGGAATGTTACGATTTACAATTGTCATTCCAAGAGATTCCATATTGTTTAATAGATGACTTTCCCGCAGAATATTTGAATTCATATCTCCTGTTAAAATAATTTCATTAAAATTTAAGGACAAGGCGGAGACCAGATCAATTAATTCTAAATATTCTGTAGTGCGGCTTGGTCGGTATATGCAGCCGATTAGAAGTTTTCTATCATCTCTCTTATTAAGAATTTCGACAAAAATCCATTCCATTGCACTTCCCATCTGTTGCTTACATACTACTCTAGAATTAAGGCGTTTGTTAACATAAATTGCAACTCCTCCGGCATGGTCCTTACGGTCAGAACGATACAAAACATAATTTTCACACGAAAAAATCAAGTCACTCAAATCAGACACAAACCACGTTTCAGAGATACAAATAACATCTACATTTGAACTGACAAATAAAATTCTAAACTCTTCCATTTTATAAACCAGGCTCTGTGCGTTTAAATGAACTATATTAAGTCCTGACTTTTGCTTGGATAAAATTCGGATTAGGGAGTAGCTGTTCTTGTTGGGGCTACTACTATCACCCTCTTTCAAATAAGATCAAAACTATTAGTCTAAAACTATTACTAAACTATTAGTAGCACACGCAATTTTGCAAGCAGTGAGAAAATTTGTTGAACCCTATGAATCGAAATGTTGGATAAACAGAAATACAAATAAATATAAATAAATTGAAAAATAAAACAGTTTCTAAATCTAGACATAAATAAACGTAAAAATATTATATTTAATTTTAATTAATATATTTATATATATTCTTGATCAGGACGACGAGCTAAGTTCAATTCCGTCTGTCTGTCCCGTCTGTAGTCCCTCAGTTTTAAAGCTATCGAGCTGAGGAGTCTTCTTTTTACTGCACGTAACTAATATGTCGGAACCGGCCGGATCGGATGACTATAACATATAGCTGCCATAGAAACGATCGGTATAAGAACTAGTTCTAGTGAGAAAAACTTTTTTGTTTTCCATCGTAGCGTCACTAGTCTTGGTATATGTTAGTTTTATATGTTTCCTATATCGATGGCACTATCGGCCCTATCGATGGTTGGGCGCTATCGAGTAGCCCTCCACTATCGATAGTTTTAGATAGTTTTCTTTAACCATCCAGCCAGCTTTAACAATCAATAAATAGGTAGCTCTTAAAAAAAGTACAAAATTAGAGTTGATTAGTCAAATTAATCTAAGTGTTTCTTTTGAACCGACTCGTAGGGGATAACCCTTGTACTACTAACTTGCATGCATGAGCCGTTTCGTGTCCATTGTGCTGATTATAATAAACTCTACCGAGTAATTAGCTTAGAAAAATCTCTTCCTGGAATCAAAACCTCTTTTTTATTGTATTTAGCCCGTAGTTTGCGTGTCACACGTTTGTAGCTGAGCATCACCGCCGGTTAGGCGGGAGGTGGGCTGCTATTTTGCCTGGGGTTCGCGCCTAACAGGTTTCGGCTTGGTGACGCTTAGGCCACTTGAAGATTCCAAAAATACGATTTCCAGAATTATTTGAATGCAAGCATCAGAGTTTCTTTAAAATGATATGATACATATATATAATCGGAACCCACAACCCAATATTAATGCTAAAGTTTAAACCAAAAGTGACGGAAGCCAATTTTTAAGTTATTTTTTTTAATAAATTATTTAAAATTTATGCATTTTTACCATAAGCGTTTAAGTTACCAAACTATCGGAAACTATCGTAGACTATCGATAGTTTTTCAAAAACTATCGTTGACTATCGATGGTGCCGACTATCGATAGTTCTCCACCTCTAATCACTATAGCAGATAGCTGCCATAGAAACGGTCGGTTAAAAAACTAGTTCTAGTGAGAAAAACTTTTTTGTTTTTCATCGTAGGGTCACTTATCTTGGTATATGTTAGTTTTATATGCTTTCATATAATACTGGAAAAATTAATCAAAATCGGAGGACTGCATTATATAGCTCCCATAGAAACGGTCGGTCAAAAAACTACTTCTAGTGAGAAAAACTTTTTTGTTTTCTATCGTAGCGTCCCCAATCTTGGTATATATTAGTTTTATATGCTTTTACATAATTTTGAAAAAATTGATCAAAATCGGATGACTATAGCATATAGCTGCCATGGGACCGATTGGTCGGAAAATCTTTTTTAATAAGAAAAGTTTTTTTTTTGGTATCAAATTTTTATTATCAATGATTTAAAAATTTTAAATATCTGATATCTATATCCTATATATATTTTACCGGTTAAATCAGTTGGAGTAAAGTTTTTCAAGTGTATTAAAACTTCGGCACAGTCGAAGTTAGCTTTGCCTTCTCGTTTTTTAACGATTTACTGAAAATTGTGTTTTAAAGCTAAAACTACAATTAACTATATTTAATAAAAATATAATTTTATATTAGTTAAAAAAATATAATTTTCATACAAAATTAGTTTTAACTTGGAAATTGTTAATTTTCTTTAAAAATGTTGCCAATACAGGTATTCATATCATTAGTACTTAATAGATCTATTATTTCTGGTGTATATTCTTCGGTTAATTCGTCGAGGGTTCTGATGAGTCTGAGAAATGAGATAAGGGGATCAGAGAAGGTCGACAATATGTTGAAAAGGTCCGTGTTTTCTTGATGTCGACATATTTTACACGTGTTTGGAAATCTATACCTTTCGTAGTCCTTGTTTTTAGATTCTTGGGCTTCTGACAACTTCATTGATGAAAGTTTTCGTTTTATTATCTGCCCACCATGATCCAATATTTTATTAACAGTAGGTGCTCGTTTTTTTCGGATATTTTGCACATAAAAGATTCTTGTCTCATTAGCATATTTTCCATATTTGCACACATCAACTTTTTTACCACAGCTAAAGACGTTGAGAATAATCTTAAACCTTTTGATGACTCCATACATCTGATCCTTGCATGCAATGGAGAAATGCCGTATTCATAATTATGCTCATCCGTTTCCGATGTATCGAATTCCTGAAAGTTCTTTTGCTTCCTCGTGCTGATAGCACGTGCCAATGTTGATTTTGTATTGTGATGTCGCTCAAGACTTTTCCATTAATCATAGTCAAGAAGCAATGAAATCCAATCAGAAAAACTTTTCCTCCTGTATTTTCGACTGGAATTGGCCTGGTTAAGTCCTCGCAAAAACTTGACTATGTCTATGAGAGCCACTTTGAGGAGTCGATAAAAAGAGCCAGGTCCCCTAGGGGCAAGTTTGCCAGACAACCCAGATCTTCGTAGAATGGTTTACCCAAGTACTGGGTTCGTTTCCTCAGAAGTGCAGGCCAGTAACATTGAAGGTGTTGGATGCTTTCTAACTCCTCCTCATTTCTACAGCTGCGACAGAAGTCGTTGTGGGGTACGTGCATCCTGGCGACCATATGACCTATGGTGCAGTGTCCCGTTATGACTCCTGTCACTATCCTAATCCTGTTGTCCTATATAAATCTGTAAGAATATCCTGAATTGGTCTTTGTACGTCTGTTACCGCTTGTGACGCTGGCTGCGCTCATCCGTTCCTCGGACTAAGAGCTGTGTTGCTAGTTCTTCTCAGAAGATTCCAGCCCCTGTGCCCTCCTTCGTCTTGTATCCCTCTGTATTTATGGCAAGCTCGTTCTCCCTGATGGGAGTTTCTTGCTTCCAATCCTCTCTCTCCGAAAAACCGTTCTAAAATTGACCTTCCATTTCTGAGTCTTAATACAATAGCCTTTGTCTCAGCCTTTATTCCCACTTCCTGCTGGATGTTGCTGAAACCAGATGCAGTTTTTTGGTGGAGTTTCAGTTCCCGGAGTCTTACTGCGCTTTTCGCTGCTGCATACTTCAGGAAGGTGTCTATTGGCTCAAGATTCAGTATTGCGTCTAGAGCTGCCTGGGGGGTGGATCGCAGGGATCCGGCTATTCCCAGGCAAGCTGCTCTTTGTACCTTGTGAAGGTTGTTTAGTTGGGATTTGGTGTTGGCCGCCTTCCACCAGACCAGCGCTCCATAGGTAAGGATAGGCCTGACGACCGCTGTGTACAACCAATGAATGATGTACGGTTGCAGTCACCATCTCCTACCGAAGGTCTGTTTGCAAGCAAAGTATGCTCCTAGTGCTTTCTTCATTTTTTCCTCAGAGATTCTCTTCCAGGAGAGTTTCGAGTCCAGAATGACTCCTAAATATTTTGCCTCAGTAGCCCTTATGAGCTGCGTTCCGCCTAGGGCGGGTAGTGTGAACTCAGGAAACTTATATCTTCTTGTGAACAGCACCAGTTGGGTCTTGTGGGGGTTGACCCCTAGACCGTTCTGTTGTGCCCACCTCAGGGTGCTACCAAGAGCAGAATGTAGTAGCTCAGAGATTTTGGGTAGAAACTTACCCGTTACTATTAGAACTAGGTTATCTGCCAATGCCGTCACCCTACATCCACTAAACTTCAAATTTAAAAGGAAATCGTTCAGAACCTGGTTCCACAGCAATGGGTACAATGTTGGATATGACTCCCCCTTGTGGCGTGCCTCTCGTGACCCTCTTTCTAATCTTACCTGCCCAGAGTTCCGAGTTTATAACTCGGCTGCTAAGCATGTTACCTAGCCAGTTAGTTAAAATCGAGTGTGAGCCGATTTTGGCAAGTGCTGCCGTTATCGACTCGGACCTGACATTGTTTAAGGTCCCCTCGATGTCGAGAAAGGCCGCTAGCACACACTCCTTCCGATTCAGTGATTCCTCGATGCTCCCTACCACTTCATGTAGAGCTGTGTCAACAGATCTACCCTTAAGGTAGGGGTGTTGTGCGTGGAGTGAGCTTGCTTTTTATGTGTAGATCCAAAAGTCGTTCCATCGTTTTCAAAAGAAACGATGATAGACTGATGGGTCTATAATCCTTTGGTGAGTTGTGGTTTATCTTCCCGGTGTTGTGAATGAAGACCACCCTCACCTCTCTCCAGTTGACTGGGATGTACCCTGTAAGGAGACACCCCTTGAAAAGCTTAGTCAGCCAGGGCAGACTCAGGATCGATACTTGCAGCATGACTGGTCGGATGTAATCCGGTCCTGGTGATTTATAGGATTGGAATGACTTGATTATCTTTTCCTCAGTGATGATATCCCCAAAATCATCATGGTCGTCTTCGTTTCTGTATTTCCAGGTGATGTACTGAATGTAAGGTTGGTGATTCCAACCTCTGGTTCAGTATCAAGGCAACCTGGAAAATTGGTCGTGGTCATTTCCTTCCTAGTCTGGCAAAGCTCCGCTGTCCACCACAACTTGTGGTTGGGCTTTGGTGGTCGGCTGACTGGGCAGGATGGGAGATGATTTACTTAATACGTCAGTGGTCGTCCGGTTACATTCTTCGAGTGTGTCAGTATTTAACACCGATCCGTCCGGCGGGTCGGGGAGTGATTGACTGACTGTTCTAGAGAACTTTTCCCAGTTCGTCCCTTTAGGGAGTCGGTTTCTCTCTGCATCAATTGAAGTTAAACAGTGTCCTGTAGTGGTCCGAAAAGAAAGAAGAAGATAAATGACAGTTGTCGATGGTCAGCGAGCCTCTGCTTAACGCTACGGTTATGTTAATAACCTGTAGTGAGACTACACACATTTTATATACATATATACATAGGAACTTATATACATTTAAATACATTAAACAGTCATATAGAAACAAATATACATGAACATTGTTGCACTTAAATGAAGCAATAACTCAAGCACATATATGTAACATGAGTACACCACACTTGAAATCTAACAAAACTGCCGCGCAAGCGTTTTTACGGCAGCTTGCATGCTTGGAGCTCATGCCCAAGACATGCTTATATATATATATAACACACACACACATACAGACATTATGCTCACTCTCCCTCTAGCGAGTAAGAATACACAATTATATGTTTAGCTTAAGCGAACAAAACCAGCAAGACACAGAAATAAATTGTCAACGAAAGAGCACACATCGTGACTCTGAAGAAACTAAATATTCTTATTCTTCTTACTGGGGAATGGGGCAAGAGACTTCAACTGAGGATGCGGGATGGCGTTGTCCTGCTAATAACTGATCAACTTAACAGAAGCAGGACGACTAATATTACATGGCGACCGTAGACAAGGAGCAGATACCAGAGGAAAAATATCTGAGTGAGTACAGTGAGAGTGTGTTGGTAAATAAGAAAAATAACTAAAACGAAAAATGAATAGCCAAGACATTGGCAAGAAAAAGCCAAAGAAAACGAGGGGTGGTCAAAGAGTAAAGATACAAAAACGTATAGGCCACCCCCAAAGAGAATTAAATGGCACTAAACTCGAATTAAATTGAACTGAATTACAACTCCTAAAAGAGGAGAAACAAAGGAAAAAAAAACCAACACCTCCACTGGTACCACCAGTAAATATTATAAAAAACATATGTAAAGAATATCCGTATTATCCAGATAAGATCCAGCAGCTGCCCAAGAAGATAAAGGAATGTCCGCCCGACTGCGAGGGTCCATTGTTTGCACCATACTGCATTGGTACATGCATGGCAAAGAAGAATTAGCCTGTGCGAAGACCCGCACCGGCCCCGCCTAAGCTCATAGGCCCAGGACAACAGCAGCAGCCTGTGCAAGCCGGCACCGGCATCGCCTTCACCAAAGGCCCAGGACAACAGCAGCATTTGAAGGATGTCCCCAAATTTTTATTTACTTATATTTATAAAAATGAAATTTTAAAATTTTTATTTCTATGTAAACCTAATATATTTTTAATCAAATATTGTAAAACTCAATGTTAATTAGTGCTGCTTCAGTAGCGCTAAAGAAGTATAAGCCTGCAAAGCTTATGCGAAAATTAGGTAGGAAAATGTAAACCGTCAACTACGGTACAACCTTTCTCTCCACCTACGAGGTGTATTAGGAACGTGTGTCTTATACATGTGAGTTTTGGCCTTAAGGCAAAAAGTAAAAAAGCAAAAAGTAAAAAAAAAGAAGTTATTTGAATAAAATGAAATAATTTCAAAGAATTAAAAGCAAAATAAAACAAATTTTTCATAAACAATCATTCCAACTTAATTCCAAAAACTGGATATCCCGTTAATTTCATTTAAATCTTGGCCCAAGATGGGTTTAATAGACACTAAGACGGTAGATTCTACCGCAAATGTTATAAACAAAATCGAGGTAATATCCCCTCACATAGAATTGATTTCAGTTTTACTGATAGTTATTGTAGTATTGATGTGCATAAGCATCGGTATAAAAATATACCAAATGCACAACAAATGTATTAAGAAAAAGTACATGAGCAAGGCAAACGACCTAGAAAAGGCCTAAATAAAAAAAAAAAAAAACATTGCATACAAATTGAGTACTATTTTAGGGAGAAACCTAGTAATTACAGAGACTCATTAGCATGATACCATCCTACATATGGAATGGAATAAAATAAGTGAACTTATCAAACAACATAGAGTAGCATTCGATAAATCCTTTAAATGTCTCAATAAAAGTGCAGTTATTTCAAACGATACAAAAATTAAGCACATTGAGATACTAATTGGTACATATAATGAAGTACGGAGGATAATTAATGATAATAAAACTAGACTGAGCACCTTAAATTGGATACAAGCTTCAGATCTTATCAAACGTCTAAGAGAAAATCTTGTACATATATAAAATAGGCATAAACTACAATTGTTCTGCCCTACAAGATTAGATTTTCCTGCAACATTCGACAAATCGGTATTAATGGATGACAAATCCAGCATATCGGTAGAAACGAATAGAGAAGATACACAAGCAGCAGTAAAAACACCTGCTAGCTCACAACTATCAGAGACTCAACAGAACATACCAATCAACATGACAGACCAAATAGCAAAAGATAGACAATTCGTCAAAGAGGTATCATCAACCGTACCTGACTTTGACGGACGAAAGCTACATTTGGAAAGATTTATTACAGCTTTAAAACTGGTTGGACTAACAAAGGGCAACCAGGAAGCAATAGCGATTGAGGTAATAAAGTCTAAAATAATTGGCCCAATACTGTACAAAGTACAAAATGAAACGACCATTAATGGAATAATTGGGAAACTAAAAGAAGTCGTAAAAGGTGAATCAGTGGATGTACTAAAAGCCAAAATGTTGAGTATTCAACAAAAAGGTAAAACGGCATCCCAATACACCACAGAAATAGACAATCTCCGCAGATCACTAGAGGCAGCATATATAGACAATGGTCTAGATGCTAATAATGCTGAAACATTCGCCACAAAAGAGGCAATCGCAGCTATGATCCAAAATTGCGAAGACGAAAAAATTAAGACTATACTCGAAGCAGGAAACTTTAGCACAGTAAATGATGCTATTGGAAAATACATACACTGCTGCACAAAAGCCCAAGCACTGTTTTCTATTCCCAAAACAGAGGCAGAGGTAACAGTTACAGAGGTAATTACCAGGGAAGAGGTAACAATTAGAATAATGGTAATTATCAGAATAATGGTCATTACAGAGGAAACAATAACTATAATAATAGTTATAACAACAGAGGCCGTGGTAATTTTTCAGTAAATTATATCTCAGCAAAATTATGGCAACGCCAACAGGGGTAATTCCAAAAATTGGAATCAAAACCGTGGCAATCAAAATAATAACAATAACAGAAACAACAACAACAATGTGAGAGTTGCACAAAGTATCTCGGGAAACCATCAAAACCCTTTAGAAACTCCCCAACAATAAATACTATTAACCCAGAACTCACGCGAGCATCGAACAAACTCGACTATGTATCACCGGGTAGGCCTACATATTGGCCAGCAGATCCAAAAAAAATTCCCGACCTTATAGACTTCGCCATAACAAGAAAAATTCCACGTAACTTGGTTACTGCAGAAGCATTAGCAGATTTGTCGTCAGACCATTCCCCAATTATTTTTACCCTTCTGGAGAGCCCTCTGATCATCGAATATCCTCGGCGCCTGACATCCCACAAGACGAACTGGCTTAAATACAAAAAATATATTAGCAGTCACATCGAACTGAGCCCAACCATCAACAGCGAAGAAGACATCGAAAATTCCGTCCAAACACTTAACTCCATCATTACAGCTGCAGCTTATTACTCCAACCCTCAAACAGCAAAAACAACAACATCGAAGGAAGGTAGTAGATTAACCAACAGCTACATAGAGCGGCTCGTCACTGAGAAACGCCGTGCAAGAAGAGAATGGCAGAGCAATAGGTCACCTGCTGCAAAGAATCGGCTGAGAGAAGCAGAACGCAAACTCAGCAGAGCCCTCGAAACTGAAGAACAAAAAGCCCAAAGGCGTTACATAGATAAGTTGTCGCCTACAAGCACAAAATTTCCTTTTTGGAGAGCACACGAGAGCATAAAGCCACCTGCAAAGATAGACACGCCTTTGAGGAATGAGAGAGGAAGATGGGCCCGTAGTGACGAAGAAAAGGCAAATGTATTTGCACTTTACCTTAAAAATGTTTTCATGCCTAATCCACCAACAAATGGATTTGCACTCCCATCAATTTCAACTGCCGCACAAGCTGACCCAATCAAAGTTCACTCGTCCGAAATAAGAAACCTAATAAGAGAACTTAATCCGAGAAAAGCACCAGGACATGATCTCATTACGCCAAAAATGATTATGGAACTTCCAATTCCAGCCATTAACTATATCTCCAGACTTTTCAATGCTGTTCTGCGATGTGGATACTTTCCAAATCACTGGAAAAAGTCCACAATCATAATGATTCACAAACTAGGAAAGGATAAAACACAAGCGTCGTCTTATAGACCCATTAGCCTGCTACCTTGTTTATCAAAACTATTTGAGAAGATCTTACTCCGCAAAATTGATTCTCATGCACAAAATATCATTCCATCTCACCAATTTGGGTTCCGGGCAAAACACGGGACCATTGAACAAGTCAACCGCCTAACTTCAGATATTCGGACGGCGTTTGAGCACCACGAATACTGCTCCGCAATTTTCCTAGATGTTGCCCAAGCATTTGATCGTGTCTGGCTGGAAGGTCTTATCTTCAAAATTAAGACACTGCTTCCGCCGAACACACATAAACTCCTCGAATGCTACGTCAGTAACAGAGTATTTTCTATACGTCATAACGAGTACACTACGCAAGAGTTCACCATTGGAGCCGGAGTGCCACAGGGTAGCGTTCTTGGCCCTTTTCTTTATGTATTATACACTGCTGACATCCCAACAGACCCCCGACTTACAATATCCACATTTGCGGATGATACGGCAATTCTAAGCAGATCACGATGTCCAATTAACGCAACAAGACTTTTGGCAAGCCACCTAGCTGAAGTAGAAGAGTGGCTGGCCAATTGGCGCATAAGGATTAACGAGCAAAAGTGTAAACATGTCACGTTCACATTCAACAGAAGCACCTGTCCCCCACTATACCTAAACGGGACCTTGATCCCACAATCAAGTGATGTTGTATACCTCGGTATTCACCTCGACAGAAGGCTAACTTGGCGCAAACACATAGATTCGAAAAAACTTCAAATAAAGCTGAAGGCCAATAGCCTCCACTGGCTTATTAACTCCCGTTCCCCATTAAAACTGGAATATAAAGTCTTACTGTATAAAACCATCATAAAGCCTGTTTGGACGTACGGCTCCCAGCTATGGGGAAATGCCTGTGCGAGCAGCGTGGAAATCCTCCAAAGAGCACAATCACGAGTTCTTAGAATCCTCACTGGAGCGCCATTGTACATTCGAAACGAGTGTATACACAACGATCTCAACATCCCATTGGTCGATACTGAAATAGCCCAAATAAAACGCAAATATATCGAGAAGCTCCATGCCCACCCTAATCAACTTGCCCAATCTCTCACCCTGCAAGCAACGCATACCCGACTCCGAAGAAAAGACCTCCCAACCCAGCGATTGTACTAAAGGGCCGCTGAACACAAAACTACATCCAATTGGAGATAGTTTTCTTATAAATAGTTTTTAGATTAAGATTTGCAAAATTATTGTTAGTCTCATTTAGAGAAGATTCAATAAATACCAAAAAAAAAAAGCTTAAAAAAAAAAAAAAACCCAGAACTTAGCGTGTTTATAAAAGTAAAAAATGAAAATACAGGAAAAACACTCACATTACTCATCGACTCAGGTGCAATTTAATTGGAAAATTTCGTACTCGTGCAATGATTCAATTTGTACCTTGTTAAGGTTGACCATTACTGTTTTATTGGTTGTATTTAAAATACGGACATATGCATTTTTGGAGTTGGTTATCGTATTTGCGATAAAAATTCCATTTTGAATTTCTTGATTTGGAATTAAAATGTGATCATCGTTTGTGTTCACTTTAATTTCTCGGACAATTTCGGATCTTGCTGGTAAAATAATGGCATTTGTATCATTTGAGTGTGATACTGGGATCGAAATTTCATGACCCAAATTATTTGGTCGGAGTACGAACTGATCCTGGACTGTATTTATGTCAAGAATAGCATTATATTTTCTGAAGAAATCCATACCAAGAATGCCATCACCTGGTATAGGAAAATTGGGTGATACCAAATGAAAATTGTGTGGTTTAATGTATTGGTCTGACTGAATTTCTACGAAGGCCAATCATTTGGAATTGGTTACACCTTCGCCTATTCCAGATATTTTTGAAATAACGTTATAATCTATATTGTTAAATTGATCTGAGTTCTCTTTGAGAACTGACAGACAGAAAAGAAAAAGTAATGAAAACATTGTCAAAAAACTTTCCACCTCGTTTCAAAGAAACATTAACTGAACTATGTACAGAGTATGTCGATGTATTCGGTCTCGAAACCGAATCAATTACAACAAACAACTTTTATAAACAACAGCTAAGGTTAAAAGATAATGAGCCAGTTTATATCAAAAACTATCGAAGCCCGCATAGCCAAACAGAAGAAATACAAAAACAAGTTGAGAAACTGATTTCCGACAACATTGTAGAACCATCTGTGTCTGAATATAACAGCCCACTTTTACTTGTTCCAAAGAAAGCCCTTCCAGGCTCAGAAACAAAAAAATGGCGATTAGTAATTGACTATCGTCAAATCAATAAAAAACTGCTATCAGATAAATTCCCACTCCCTAGAATTGATGATATTTTAGATCAACTAGGTAGAGCAAAATATTTCTCATGCCTTGACTTAATGTCAGGTTTTCATCAGATTGAACTCGAAGAAAGTTGAAGAAATATAACATCTTTTTCAACGAGCAATGGCTCATATCGCTTCACGCGACTACCATTTGGTTTAAAAATAGCGCCAAATTCATTTCAAAGAATGATGACTATTGCATTCTCTGGACTTGAACCTTCCCAAGCATTCCTCTATATGGATGACTTAATAGTCATTGGTTGTTCTGAAAAGCATATGATTAAAAATTTAACAGATGTTTTTCAACTTTGCAGAAAACACAACCTTAAGCTACATCCCGAAAAATGCTCATCTTTTATGCACGAAGTGACCTTCCTGGTTCATAAATGTACAGATAAAGGAATCTTGCCAGATGACAAGAAATATGACGTCATCAAAAATTACCCAGTCCCACATGATGCGGACAGCGCTAGACGTTTTGTTGCATTTTGCAATTATTATAGACGTTTTATTAAAAACTTCGCCGACTATTCAATGCACATAACAAGATTATGTAAAAAGAATGTCCCTTTTGAATGGACAGTCGAATGCCAAAACGCATTCGAATATCTAAAAAATAAACTCATGCAACCTACTCTATTACAGTACCCAGATTTTAGCAAAGAATTTTGCATAATCACAGATGCAAGCAAACAAGCTTGTGGAGCAGTTTTAACTCAAAACCATAACGGACTCCAACTCTCGATAGCATATGCATCACGCTCATTCACAAAAGGTGAAAGCAACATTAGCACAACAGAGCAAGAATTGGCAGCAATTCATTGGGCAATAGTACATTTTCGACCATATATTTATGGCAAACACTTCACAGTGAAAACAGACCATAACCCCTTACTTATTTATTTTTTTTTAATGGTCAATCCCAGCTCTAAACTAACACGCATGCGGCTCGAGTTAGAAGAATATGATTTCACAGTTGAGTATCTAAAGGGTAAAGACAATTTCGTGGCAGACGCATAAAAGACCATTAAAGAATTAAAAGAAATAAACACGAACATACTTAAAGTCACTACAAGATTTCAAAGTAAACAGAAAAAATCCTGCGCAGGAAATGAACAAGTAGATACGCCTAGGCAATCTCTTGCAAACGCTTCTCAGCCCAACGTATATGACGTTATCGCAAATGACGGCTTACGGAAAATAGTGACATTGCGAATAACCCCACTTAAATGTTTGTTAAAACATGGAAGAAAAGTTATAGCAAGAATCGATATTAGCGATTTGTACACCAATGGAATTCTAGACTTAGGTCAGTTTTTCCAAAGGCTTGAAAGACAAGCCGGTATACCTAATATCAGCCAAATATCAGTGGCACCGTGCGAAAAGATCTTTGAATCAATTTCAATAGATACCTTTAAACAAATGGGCAATAAAATATGAATGACTTTAAGAGTAGCGCTACTCAAGCCGGTGACCATAATAAATAATGAGAAAGATCAAGAAGCGATACTGTCCATGACGATCCAATACAAGGAGGTCATACAGGCATAACCAAAACGCTAGCAAAAATAAAAAGACACTATTACTGGAAAAATATGACTCGTCATATCAGAATATGTGATTTAACCAAATATTTAGTTGCTATTCCAATTGCAAATAAAAGCGCAAATACTGTAGCTAAAGCAATATTTGAATCTTTTATTCTAAAGTACGGTCCAATGAAGACGTTCATTACAGACATGGGAACAGAATACAAGAATTCAATTATAAATGACCTGTGCAAATATCTAAAAATAGACAACATAACGTCAACTGCACACCATCACCAGACATTAGGTACCATTGAAAGAAGTCATAGAATCTTCAATGAGTACATACGTTTATACATATCAGTCGATAAAACTGATTGGGATACATGGTTACAATATTTCGTGTATTGTTTTAATACTACACCATCTGCAACTCATGATTATTGTCCATATGAACTTATTTTTGGTAAATCAAATAACTTACCAAAAGATTTTAATAGAATAGACAGAATAGACCCACTATACAATTTAGAAGACTATGCTAAGAAAGCTAAGTTTAGATTAGAAATAGCATATAAAAGAGCTAGAATAATGCTAGAACAGCATAAGGTTAAGAATAAGGAATATTATGATAAGAAAATAAATAACTTTAACTTGAAAATAGGAGATAACGTTTTACTAAGAAACGAAACTGGCCATAAATTGGAACCAGTATATTCAGGTCCATATTTAGTAACAGGAATAGAAGATAAAGACAAATTTAATTAAAGACAAGAATAACAAAATACAGAAAGTACTTAAAGATAGACTTAAAGAATACAGCAAATAGACTTCAAAATAGTAAAACTCAAAATCAAAAAAAATATACTTCATTTTATTAATAAAAAAAAATGCTTGGAGCTCATGCCCAAGACATGCTTATATATATATATATAACACACACACACATACAGACATTATGCTCACTCTCCCTCTAGCGAGTAAGAATACACAATTATATGTTTAGCTTAAGCGAACAAAACCAGCAAGACACAGAAATAAATTGTCAACGAAAGAGCACACATCGTGACTCTGAAGAAACTAAATATTCTTATTCTTCTTATTGGGAATGGGGCAAGAGACTTCAACTGAGGATGCGGGATGGCGTTGTCCTGCTAATAACTGATCAACTTAACAGAAGCAGGTCGACTAATATTACAAACCTGTGCACGGTCCTTGTTTCTGAAGGTAGGGTGGTCGCCCTTGTTTCAGAAAATGAGGTTTGTGCTTAAAATGTAGTCCAGCAGTGCCTCACCCCTCTCGTTAATGTACGTGCTACCCCATATGGAGTGGTGGGCATTTGCATCGCATCACTGGACTAAGTCAGTGCCCTCTTTCTGCCCGTGCCGAATAAGAGCTCTGATGGGGGTTCCTTTTCCTCATATGAAATATAGGCCGTGGCAAGGTATAGGTTACTCCCGTTCCTTCCCTCGATCGTTACCACAGTGAGGGCCTTGTCGCTGTAACGAGAAGATACATGTTCACGGCTTAACCACCTTTCTGGGGAAGAGGAAATGGTATCCGCGACCACTCAGTCTACGCACATTTTCACCTTGGATCCAGGGTTCATGAACGAGAGATGCAGGTTGATCTGCACCACTCTAAGATTATTCTGTTGACCTAGGATCCTAACTTAGAACGTACGCCCAAAGGCAGCCCATTCCAAGCTTCAGCAGGCCTTGCTTTGTCCGGATGAGGCTCTTGGATTCTCGACCAGTACTGATCCAGAGATCCTTGCCGCTTCCTTTGTCGGGCGCCAGCCCTCTCACGATGATCCAGTCGACGGTACCGTACTCCTTGTTCTGCCCCTTGATCATGTTGAGTATGGTTCGATCCTCCAAGATTGACGGTGGGATCCATACCTTCATGATCGTGCGTGCAGGAACCTGGTCCGGTGGTACAACCTCCATCTTCGCTGCAGGCCATGGGTCACCAATGCCGTGAATTGTGTCAGTGAGAAATTTCATAGATTCCTCGTTGGCACAGGCCACGACTTTGGCTCCCCTATACCACCAAATACCATCAACCACAGCTGGGAATGGATCCTTGCTCCGAGCCATGGCATGGTGGATGGCCTGCATTATGACCCCCTCCAGAATAAGCCTTTTTCGGGTGAAATTTTCCCTTCCGAGTCGTTTCGGTCGATGATGGCTACCTGGAGTTCAGGCTTCGAGCTTAATCTAGCCATAAGATCTTCTGGCTTTGGTCGCTTGTTCTCTGGAGCCTTTGAGGAGTCGTCTGATCGTTGTCGTTTGGGATTACCACCCTTACCGCTATCCGGTCCTTCCTTTTGGGAGGGTGTGGTCGACGGTGGGGGTGACCCACCTCCGACAGGCTTGCGAGCAAGCGCAAGCGCGAGCTCTTCTGTCATTGACGCGCTGGTGCTCCAAGTCTTTGAAATAATAAAAATGTGTAATGCATTTACATTACAAATTGATCCATCCGTTTGGTTTTATTAAATTATTCAACTTCAAACCACTGAAAAATTTAAAGTAATTGACCAAATTTAATAAACGAAAGTTTTTCAGGCTATCTGAAATTCTCTTTATTGAATTAAAATATTGTGGTCAAAAAAATCGAAATTCAAAATTTGATTTTTGCAACGCTAAATCGGCCAAACGAAGCGCCGAAGCAGCTTAAATTAAGAAAACTTTTTCAGTAAAGAGAATTATAACTGTCGCTTCTTCTTCTAACATTTTGCTCGGATATGTCGCTTTTGTTTTTACGGCATAATTTTTATTTATAATTTTTATTTATAAAAATTAAAAATAATTCTTATTGAAAAAATGTTATATAAAAATCGAAAAAAATATAAATTAAAAAATAATTTTTTTCTTTTTAAATTGAAAAATAATTATTATTTGGTAATTAAAAAAAGTATTACAACAGTTACGGTCCCTGATTTCAATCGATGGAAAATTACTTCATATCGTGAACTGAACCTTTTTATACCCGTTACCAGTAGAGTAAAAAGGGTATACTAAGTTCGTGCAAATGTATGTAACAGGCAGAAGGAAGCATCTCCGACCCCATAAAGTATATATATTCTTGATCAGCATCAATAGCCGAGTCGATATAGACATGTCCTCCGTCTGTCTGTCTGTCCGTCTGTCCGTCTGTCCGTCTGTCCATCTGTCCGTCTGTCCGTCTGTCTGTTTGTGCACCAACCCACAGTTCCGTACAAGCATCGACGCTGCTTTTATACTGAATACCTTGACATCACATTTACCCAAGCAATCAGTAAATTTGCAGAATTGTAATCATTTACAAGGATTGGAGCTTGCCGATCCCACATTCTTTAAGTCAAACAGAATTGATCTTCTTCTTGGTGTGGACGTCATACCGCAACTTATGCTTCCGGAGCTTCGCAGGGGAAGAAAAGATCAACCAATTGCAGAACGTACGCAGCTCGGCTGGATCGTCTTTGGTCAAGTCGAAGCAACACGTTCCCACTCTGTGATCATTCACAACCATCACGCTTACCTCGAGAATATGGTTCAAAAATTCTTTAAAATGGATCAACTTAGCTCAACACGACAGCTAACAGCAGAAGAACAATGGTGTGAGAAAAATTTTCAACGAACACACACTCGACAACCAAACGGCAAGTATATGGTTCGCCTACCATTTAAACGTTTATTTGACCTCACACAGGTACTAGGCAGGTCTTGCCAAATTGCACTCAACCGCTTTCAAATGCTTGAGCGGAAGTTCCAAAGGCAGCCTGAGCTACATAAACGCTATACCAAGGTCATCAACGAGTACTTTGAACTAGGCCAAGTTGGTAAAGTAACAACTACTGAAACCCAACTCACTTCTATTGGCGAATTGGATGGGATTTCTTGTACTTCCTGTACCTTACCGCATCACGCTGTATATAAAGAGGAAAGTATATCAACCAAATGGCGAATCGTTTATGATGCATCCTGCAAAACATCAAACGGAAAATCACTAAACGATGTACTATGCACCGGCCCAGCTCTGCAAAATGATCTGGCAGGTGTTTTTCTAAGTTGGCGATTCCACCAATTCGTGTTTGCAGCGGACATTCAAAGGATGTACAGGTGCATCGACATGTACCCAGAAGACGCTCAATATCAACGTATCTTCTGGCGTGACGAACAAAGTCAGTTAACTGAATACTACTTAAATACAGTCACGTTTGGAACTGCGTCAGCCCCATACACTACTATCCGTGTCATGCCAATTAGCAGAAGATGAGCGCGATAGGTATCCACTCGCAGAAAACCTTCTCAAAAATAAGATTTACATCAGTTTTGGATAGTCTATGGGAAACAAGTCGTCAAGCGCATCCTTCGAAAATGCGTGCAATGTTTTCGGCATCGACCTAAACCAAGCTTACAACTAATGGCAGATCTTCCGCTGCACCAGGTAAACCCTCCCAAACGTGCATTTATCGCCACAGGAGTGGACTACACGGGAGCGTTTGAAATTCGAGCATCAAGATTCCGTGGACACGAGCTACAAGGCGTACATTGCAGTTTTTATCTGCCTAGCTTCTAAAGCGATTCACCTAGAGGCTGTTACAGGATTGTCCACTGAACATTTTCTCATGGCTTTACAGCGCATCATTGCTCGCCGTGGATATTGTCCGCACATGTATAGCGATTGTGGCACTAACTTCATTGGAGCAGACAAAGCAATCCAAAGTTGGCATAAAACCTTTCAGGAGGAGTTATCACAGAAAGAAGTTCCCGCACTAGCATCACTGCCTAAACTCCAGGCCTTTATGACCTCTCAATGGAGAACCAGATGACCTATCGGTGCTAACACCCGCTCATTTCTTGATTGGCGACTCTTTGTTAGCTCCACCAGACATCAGTTCAAAGGATGTCCCACTTAACACTCAATTTCTTGAAGGACAACGTATGCTACGTCAACTCTGGACACGTTGGAGTAATGATTGGCTTTCGCATCTACAAGATCGCCCAAAATGGCGCCACGAAATCGACAACCTTCAAGTTAACGATATCGTCATTATCAAGGACGACCGGTTGCCGCCCAATCTATGGAAATTAGGCAAAATAATTGAAGTTCACCCAGGAGCAGACAATCTGGTTAGGGTTGCCTCTATTAAAACGGCATCCGGCGTGTATAAACGTTCTGTTTCAAAAATTTGTCGACTGCCACATTCAAAATTTGTCGAGCCTGATCCAGAAAAATGAGGCAATCTAAATTAGCACCTTTGATCGCACATGTATATGACATAATAAGCACTTTCTATTTTCAGCAAAGCAACAGGATAAGAGCGATCGAATGGCTTTAATACTGGTCCCAGTATTGGGGGCGGCATGTGCGATTTTGTAGGGTTAAAGGCGACAAACCTCAAGACGGCGAATTTAAAAGCTAGTCTCCAAACGAACTCACTCACACCAAATTTAATCTGGTGTCCAAAAAGGAAAAAAAAGGTCTACATCTGAACGTCACCGAGTGCAGTTGCGTGCTGGTCGCGAAATTATAATCGTTTTTATTCCTTTCTAAATTGTTAAGTTAATATTAATTTGCACTCTGTTAATAAATACAAAATTGAATTCTGTAATTAGTCACAGCCGAGTCGACTTATTGAACAAATTGAAGGAAAAGTCCCCCGAGCAGAATTTTGCTCATCTTTGAAACCGCCAGGAGGCGAGTTTCACAACACGATTTCTTGAAAATTGTTTTTTTAAAACTAACTAAATTTAATAAAAATATAATTTGAAATTACTAAAAAAATTATTTTAATAAAAAATTAGAATTGTTGTTAGAAATTGTTAATTTTCTTTAAAAATGTTGTCAATATAGGTATTCATTTCATTAGTACTTAATAGATCTAATATTTCTGGTGAATATTCTTCGGTTAATTCGTCGAGTGTTCTAATGTGTCTGAGAGATGAGATACGGGGATCAGAGGAGGGCGACAACATGTTGAAAAGGTCCGTGTTTTCTTTATGTCGAAATATTCTGCACGTGTTCGCATATCTATACCTTTTGTTGTCCTTGTTTTTAGATACTTGGGCTTCTTCTGACAACTCTCCCATCGATAAAAGCTGTCGTTGTATTATCTGCTCATCATGATCCAATATTTTATGAACAGTAGGAGTTATTTTTATACCCGTTACTCGTAGAGTAAAAAGGGTATACTAAGTTCGTGCAAATGTATGTAACAGGCAGAAGGAAGTATCTCCGACCCCATAAAGTATATATATTCTTGACCAGTATCAATAGCCAAGTCGATATAGACATGTCCGTCTGTCTGTCTGTCTGTCTGTCTGTCTGTCCGTCTGTATGAACACCTAGATCTCAGGAACTATAAGAGCTAGAGCTACCATTTTTTCAGTGTAGACTTGTATCTTCTGCACGCAGATCAAGTTTGTTTCAAATTTTTGCCACGCCCCCTCCCGCCCCCGAAATATGAAAAAACCTCATATCTCCCACAATTTTGAAAATATATTGTTCAAACCTTCTACACATATATTTTAATCTTCAATACCTATCGATCCGCCTTTCATCATTTTTCGATCAGATGAACGATAGAAGAGTTGCCACCCACGCAATTTGAAAAATACCTCATATCTTCTACAATTTGGGCAACCTTACCCTGAGTAACGGGTATATCGAAGTCGAGCAGGGCGGACTTCAACTTACGCTCTCGTTTTTTCGGATATTGTGCACAGAAAAGATTTCTTGTCTCCTTAGCATATTTTCCATATTTGCATGCATCAACATTTTTGATGACATCCAGATGAATTCCTGTTATCTCAGCAGTTGCCTCATCGTTTTTGAAGAATCTCCGGGATGTGGTTCCAAAGCCCTGCTTTGTAGCGTTCAGCTTAGGTTCGAATAAATTCAAGCCATTACTCGGTATGGAGAATAAAGGGGGTCGTGTACTTCTAGCGTTGCTCTGTGCTATGCTCGTCGGATTTGGAGTGGGTTTTTCCTAATCCTCTCATACTGATCCATAACCGTGATAAAAAAATTAAGTACACTGCCTGTAGTTAATATGATGGGCTGAACAAATATTGTGACGAGCTATATCCACGTACAAGAAACACGAACAGTTATTCGTATTAACAGTATGAAGATCGTTCCCTATTCTTTACCCTCCCAACCTTGGTAAGTCATTGTAAAATGTTTTTAATCAAACGCTAAGGCAGATTTAACACAAGTAGTATGACGACAGCATTATGTTGTTCCGGCGACGGACAAAAGCAAAAATATAATTAATCATTTTAAAAATGTATCTTTACAAATTTCATTTAAAGAACACATGGTCCATTCTAGGATACATGACGCATTAGCGGTTTCCAAATATATATATATGGCAAAAATTAACTTATATAACTATAAATTCCATAAGACTATAAATTTCATTAGACTTCAAATTATTCAAATAAACTTCGTAATATATGCACTGATTGCATTAATAGTTCGCAAAATCTCAATCAAAATCGTACCAAAACAATCGTACCAACAATGTTCGTTGGGCCCACCGACGTTGCTGGTGGTGTGTATACTTTTATACGATACTGTATGGAAAGAAATTCATTTAGCTGAGATACGAAACTATTAATTCAACGGCCTGTACAAATGTATATGCATGGTTAACTTACTGATCAAAATTCAATATTTACTTTATCATTAGATATTAGGACGAAAAGAGATATTTAAATTGTATTAAAAATTAAATGAATCCAAATTCAGACAAAACAGCTGTTCGCTAAGCTGTTTGGCTTATGTAGAACGAAAGAACAAATTGAAATATTTCATGTTGGCAATGTCGTGCGCGCTCTCAGAGAGGTACTTCTCCTTCACTCCTTATGGCGCGCTGAAATATTCTTTGGCTCTTCTTCGACTCTGCTTAACACGAACCGTTGTTATACCCTACACATTTGCTGCGGTATATGCGCTTCTTAGGTTAGGTAACGCTTGCGTACCTAGGTATTGTAAACTTGGTGGGGAAATGATGAAAGCGCGAAAGCGAGTGGCGCGGACCGGCCGGCTACACAGATACGCTGCTTGTCGCTCTGCAAAATGATTTTAGGTTACCACTAACACAACTTTTTCTAGACTAAAAATATCACATTTATTAGCACAATTTCGGTAACTATATTCACAGATCACTTAATCCAATGGCTACCAAGAGGATGAACTTTCTTTCCTTCTTGGGGATTCTTAGTTAAATGTATGCAGTTTTATGTAACACTTGTTAAACTGTATTAGCAAATGAACTTCTTTTTGGGACAGCAGACACGTTAAGTTTTTTTTCAGAGTACAAAATCAAGTGAACGAGCGTGGCTTTGCTCGCTGCCTACGTACTGCATCTACTTCCACGAAGTTGACTGCGAACAGCGAATGGAAGAAAAGTAACGGGTCTATGGCCTGATCTCTACCTCTCGTTGCCTTGCGCCTTGTTCTCATGCGCAGAGTCAAAACTAACTGTGCCTGTTGGTGTGAGCGAGAAAAACAGTTAGCTGAGTGAAAGGGAATTTTACTCTCGCTTACGCTCTGAGCAAAAACTGAATTCGAATAAAGATACACTTTAAAGATACCCTGTTGCCAACTGGCCCCTACAGCTTGGGACAGCCGACTATCAGCCCGAGCTCCGCCAAAAACGTTTGTTGTATATCCCGTTTCCTCATTTTATGTTGGCACTGTTTTCAGAGTCATTTCTAGTCGTATATGCCACTTTAAGCATGAACTCCATACGTAAGATCCTTGCATTCAATGGAGAAATGCCGTATTCATAATTATGCTCGTCCGAATCCGATGTTTCAAACTCCTGATAGTCCTTTTGCTTCCTCTTGCTAATAGCACATGCCAATTTAGATTGGGCATTGTGATGTCGCACAAGACTTTTCCATTAATCATAGTCAAGAAGCAACGAAATCCAATCAGTACTACTTTTCCTCCTGTATTTTCGACTGGGATTGGCCTGCTTTACCTGCACATTAATTGACATATATCACTGTATCGGCTAGGTATGCGGGAATATGCAGCTGTAACTTTTATAATACATTAATTATTAGCTAATACGTGATTTTCATGCTTCAAATTAATGGCGACAAGAGAACCTTTTTTTCCGAGCCTCTTAGTGTTAAACGAGAAGGCAAAGCTAACTGTGCCGAAGTTTTAATACACTTGAAAAACTTTACTCCAACTGATTTAATCAGTAAAATATATACAGGATGAAGATATCAGATATTTAAAAGTTTTAAATCATTGATAATATATTATACATTGACAGCATATTTCCGACCGATCGGTCCAATGGCAGCTATGTGCTATAGTCATCGGATTTTGATAATTTTTTTCAAAATTATGTGAAAGCAAATAAAACTAATATATACCAAGATTGGGGATGCTACGATAGAAAAAAAAAGTTTTTCTCACTAGAAGTAGTTTTTTGACCGACCGTTTCTATGGGAGCTATATAATATAAACATTCGATTTTGCTGAAATTTTCCTGTATTATGTAAAAGCATATAAAACTAATATGTACCGTGATTAGTGACGCTACGATGGAAAACAAAAAAGTTTTTCTTACTAGAACTAATTTTTTGACCGATCGTTTCTATGCCAGCTATATGATATAGTCATCCGATCCGGCCGAATCCGACATATTAGTTGCGTGCAGTAAAAAAAAGACTATGTGGAAAATTTTAGCTTGATAGCTTCAAAACTGAGAGACTAGTTCGCGTAGAAACAGTCAGACGGACAGTCAGACGGACAGTCGGACAGACGGACGGACAAACGGAATTGAACTCAGCTCGTCGTGCTGATCAAGATTATATATAGTTTATGTGGTCGGAAATGAATATTTCAATGCGTTACAAACTTCTGGGCAAAATTTATATACACTTTTCAAGTGTATAAAAATTGACCCAAAAATAGTGTCTTCCCAAAACGTGAGTTCCAACATCCATATTTGAAATAAAAAAATAGAAGGCTACCATCGGCTACGCCGATGTTTTAAATGCCATTGATAACAAAAAAGTTTTTCTCCTTAGAATTAGTTTTTAGACCGATCCTTCCTATGGCAGCTATATGCTATAGTCATCCGATTTCGATCAATAATTCCAGAATTGTGTGGAAGTAACTAAAACTAATATATACCACAATTGGTGATGCTACGATGGAAAACAAAAAAGGTTTTCGCAGTAAAAGTAGTTTTTGAACCGACCGTTTATATGGCAGCTATATGGTATTGTCATCTGATTTTGATAAATTTTTCCAGAATTGTGTGGAAGCATATAAAACTAATATATAACACGATTGGTGAAGCTATGATATAAAACAAAAAAGTTTTTCTCACTAGAACTAGTTTTTGGACAGATCGTTCCTATGGCAGCTATATGATATAGTCATCCGATCCGGCTGATTCCGACAAATGTGCAGCGTATTTGTATTTAAAGACATTTTGCAAAGTTTGGTCAAGATAGCTTTAAAACTGAGGGAGGAGATAGCATAGAAACAGACGGACAGACAGAAATGAACTCAGGTCGTCATGCTGATCAAGAATATATATACTTTATGTGGTCGGAAATGCTTCCTTCTATGCGTTACAAACATCGTGACAATTTTAATGTGTAAGTGCATTTACATTAAGAATTGATACATCCTTTGAATAAAGTCCACCAAATTTAAATCGGAATATCCGTTTGGTTTTTATACGCTCCCAAAGTTGACATTTGAAACCAATTAAAATGGAAGTCTAACATCGGCTACGTCGATGTTTTAAATACCATTGCAGTTTTTGAAAGGTGCTATCATTGATAACAAAAAAGTTTTTCTCGTTTGAATTTAGTTTTTAGACCGATCGTTCCTATGGCAGCTATATGCTATAGTCATACGATTTCAATAAATTTTTCCAGAATTGTGTGGAAGCATATAAAACTAATTTATACCACGATTAGTGATGCTACGATGGAAAACAAAAAAGTTTTTCCCACTAGAACTAATTTTTGGACCGACCGTTTATATGGCAGCTATATGCTATAGTCATCCGATTTTAATAAATTTTTGCAGAATTGTGTGGAAGCATATAAAACTAATATATACCACGATTGGTGACTCTACGATGGAAAACAAAAAAGTTTTTCTCATTAGAACTAGTTTTTGGACCGATCGTTCCTATGGCAGCTATATGCTATAGTCATCCGATCCGGCCGGTCCCGACAAATGTGCAGCGTATTTGTATTTAAAGACTTTCTGCGAAGTTTGGTTAAGATAGCTTTAAAACTGAGGAAGGAGATAGCATAGAAACAGACGGACAGACGTATGGACGGACAGACGGAAATGAACTCAGCTCGTCGTCCTGATCAAGAATATATATACTTTATGTGGTCGGAAATGCTTCCTTCTATGCGTTACAAACATCGTGACAATTTTAATATACCCTCTGCAAGGGTATAACGAAAAGGCAAAGCTATCTTCGACTGTGCCGAAGTTTTAATACACTTGAAAAACTTTACTCCAACTGATTTAACCGGTAAAATATATATATGATATATATATCAGATATTCAAAATTTTTAAATCATTGATAATAAAAAATCGGTACCATAAAAAAAACTTTTTTTAGTAAAACACATTTTCCGACCGATCGGTTCTATGGCAGCTATATGCTATAGTCATCCGATTTTGATCAATATTTCCTGTATTATGTGAAAGCATATAAAACCAATATATACCATGATTGGTGACGCTACGATGGAAAATAAAAAAGTTGTTCCCACTAGAACTAGTTTTTTGACCGACCGTTTATATGGCAGCTATATGCTATATTCATCCGATTTTGATAAATTTTTCCACAAATATGTATAATCATCTAAAACTAATATATACCAAGATTTTTGACGCTACGATGGAAAATTAAAAAGTTTTTCCCACTAGAACTAGTTTATTGACCGACCGTTTATGTGGCAGCTATATGCTATATTCATCCGATTTTGATCAATTTTTTCACAAATATGTAAAATCATCTAAAACTAATATATACCAAGATTGGTGACGCTACAATAGAAAATAAAAAAGTTTTTCTCACTAAGACTTATTTTACGACCGATCGTTCCTATGGCAGCTATAAGATATAGTCATCCGATCCGGCCGGTTCCGACATATTAGTTGCGTGCAGTAAAAAGAAGACTCGGTGCAAAATTTCAGCTCGATAGCTTTAAAACTGAGAGACTAGTTCGCATAGAAACAGACAGACAGACAGACGGACAGACGGACAGACGGACAGACAGACGGACGGACGGACGGACGGACAAGCGGAAATGAACTCGGCTTGTCTTCCTGATCAAGAATATATATAGTTTATGGGGTCGGAAATGAATATTTCTATGCGTTACAAACTTCTGGGCAAAATTAATATACACTTTTCAAGTGTATAAAAATCACAAATTCAAATGTTTTAAAAATTATGGAACTTTAAACCACTGTAAAATCTAAAGTAATCAACCAAATTCAAAAAACCAAAGTTTTTCTGACTATCTGGAGTTTCCTTTATTGAATTAAAATACTGTGGTCAAAAAAACCAGCATCAGAATTAGATTTTTGCAACGCTAAATCGGTCAAACGAGCCACTGTGCGGCGTCTTGAGTTAATCGCGACAAAGTTAACGTTGACGTTGTTGCCGATAGCAACTAGGCGGGACAGTTGGCGAGCTTTTCGACTCCATTGGGCGAATTTAATTGTAAATGCGGATCCTATCCAACGGTGAGACAAATGATGAGAGTAGAGATCTCTCTCGAAGAACGAAAATAGCGCTATACAAGTCGCTTATCATCCCAGTCCTGCAATACGGCGCAGAATCATGGACACAGCAGCGGATGAGGATTTATGAACCTTTAAAAGTTGGCGATGAATTTCGCTCCCGAATGAATCACGAACTGTATGAGCTCTATGGGGACACAAACCTAGCCAAGCGTATAAAATTGCAGCGGCTACGCTGGCTGGGACATGTCACCCGTATGGATTATAACGCTCCAGTAAAAAAGGTGTACAGTCGGAAGGGGAAAGAATTGGGGAGACCCCGCCAGAAAGGGCGACCGAAATTGAGATGGTGTACACAACGGGAGCCAGCGCGCACGACACCGTTTGAGCCAGATACAGCTGCCAGTGGGTGTGAGTGGGGGAGTTTTCGAATGCAAGAAGTTCTTTAGTGCTGTATTGTAAAAAAAAAAAAAAATTGGGTGGAGTTTGTTATAATTATGTTCTATTTTATTATGCAAATCGAATATTTGCATACCAGGTCCGTTTTTTTTTTCTGCGAAAAATTAGAATCAAACTCTCGCTGCATTGATCGGTCACGAAGAGCAAGCTGGTAGAATAGCCCTAAATTTGGGCTCGATAGAAAATTTATTTTCTTTTCCTAGCGGATTAAGAGAAATTCTTCATCGCAAAACAGATTTTGCTAGCTTGTTATGCACTTGAAAAGTGTATATTAATATTGCCCAGAAGTTTGTAACGCATAGAAATATTCATTTCCAACCCCATAAACAATATATATTCTTGATCAGGACGACGAGCTGAGTTCAATTCCGTCTGTCCGTCTGTCTGTCTGTCCGTCTGTCTGTTTCTACGCAAACTAGTCCCTCAGTTTTAAAGCTATCGAGCTGAAATTTTGCACAGAGTCTTCTTTTTGCTGCACGCAACTAATATGTTGGAACCGGCCGGATCGGATGACAATATCATATAGCTGCCATAGGAACGATCGGTCTTAGAACTAGTTCTAGATAGAAAAACTTGTTTGTTTTCCATCGTAGCGTCACTAATCCTAGCATATATTAGTTGTATATGCTTCCACATAATTCTGGAAAAATTTATCAAAATCGGATCACTATAGCATATAGCTGCCATAGAAACGGTCGGCCAAAAAACTACTTCTACTGAGAAAAACTTTTTTATTTTCCATCGTAGCGTCACTAATCTTGGTATATGTTAGTTTTATTTGCTTTCACATAATACAGAAAAAATTTGTCAAAATCGGATGACTATATTAAATAGCTCCCATAGAAACTGTCGGTTAAAAAACTACTTCTAGTGAGAAAAACTTTGTTGTTTTCTATCGCAGCGTCCCCAATCTTGGTATATATTAGTTTTATATGCTTTCACATGATTTTTAAAAAATTTCTCAAAATCGGATGACTATAGCATATAGCTGCCATAGGACCGATCGGTCGGAAAATGTGTTTTACTAAGAAAAGTTTTTTTTTATGGTATGAAATCTTTATTATCATTGATTTAAAATTTTTAGATATCTGATATCTATATCCTATATATATTTTACCGGTTAAATCAGTTGGAGTAAAGTTTTTCAAGTGTATTAAAACTTCGACACGGTCGAAGTTAGCTTTGCTTTCTCGATTTTATTTTCACTGGATGGTGTTTATTTGCATGGCGTGGGCGGTAGTTCAAATGAAACATTTCTGCTCTCACATTAAAAATTACCAATATTTTTGCAACCGATATGCTGTCCTGAAAGTAGTTGTTGGAACCTGCTGTACAAGAGTCTTGCGCGGCTCTGTCGGACTGCGTTGTGTGGGCTTGTCTGGTGCAGGACTCGAGATTGCTCAGCATATTTATACACTTGAAAAGTGTATATTAATTTTGCCCAGAAGTTTGTAACGCATAGAAATATTCATTTCCGACCCCATAAACTATATATATTCTTGATCAGGACGACGAGCTGAGCTCAATTCCGTCCGTCCGTCCGTCCGTCTGTCCGTCTGTCCGTCTGTCTGTCTGTCTGTCTGTCTGTCTGTCTGTCAGTTTCTAGTCTAGTCAGTTTTAAAGCTATCGAGTTGAAATTTTGCACAGAGTCTTCTTTTTACTGCACGCAACTAATATGTCGGAACCGGCCGGATCGGATGACTATATCATATAGCTGCCATAGGAACGATCGGTCTAAGAACTAGTTCTAGTTAGAAAAACTTTTTTGTTTTCAATCGTATCGTCACTAATCTTTGTATATGTTAGTTTTATATGCTTCCACATAATTCTGGAAAAATTTATCAAAATCGGATGACTATATCATATAGCTGTCATATAAAGGGTCGGTCAAAAAAATAGTTCTAGTGAGAAAACTTTTTAGTTTTTCATCGTAGCTAACCAATCATGGTTTGTATTAGTTTTATATGCTTTCGCGTGATTCTGGAAAAAATTTATCAAAATCGGAAGACTATAGCATATAGCTGCCATATAAACGGTCGGTCTAAAAACTAGTTCTAGTGAGGAAAACTTTTTTGTTTTCTATCGTAGCGTCGCTATTCTTGGTATATATTAGTTTTATATGCTTTTACACAGTTTAGAAAAAAATTTATAAAAATCGGATGACTATAGCATATAGCTGCCATAGGACCGATCGGTCGGAAAATGTGGTTTACTAAGAAAAGTTTTTTTTATGGTATCAAATCTTTCTTATCAATGATTTAAAATTTTTAAAATATTTTATTTTTTTTTTTTTTTAAGCTTTTTTTGGTATTTATTGAATCTTCTCTTAATGAGACTAACAATAATTTTGCAAATCTTAATCTAAAAACTATTTATAAGAAAACTATCTCCAATTGGATGTAGTTTTGTGTTCAGCGGCCCTTTAGTACAATCGCTGGGTTGGGAGGTCTTTTCTTCGGAGTCGGGTATGCGTTGCTTGCAGGGTGAGAGATTGGGCAAGTTGATTAGGGTGGGCATGGAGCTTCTCGATATATTTGCGTTTTATTTGGGCTATTTCAGTATCGACCAATGGGATGTTGAGATCGTTGTGTATACACTCGTTTCGAATGTACAATGGCGCTCCAGTGAGGATTCTAAGAACTCGTGATTGTGCTCTTTGGAGGATTTCCACGCTGCTCGCACAGGCATTTCCCCATAGCTGGGAGCCGTACGTCCAAACAGGCTTTATGATGGTTTTATACAGTAAGACTTTATATTCCAGTTTTAATGGGGAACGGGAGTTAATAAGCCAGTGGAGGCTATTGGCCTTCAGCTTTATTTGGAGTTTTTCGAATCTATGTGTTTGCGCCAAGTTAGCCTTCTGTCGAGGTGAATACCGAGGTATACAACATCACTTGATTGTGGGATCAAGGTCCCGTTTAGGTATAGTGGGGGACAGGTGCTTCTGTTGAATGTGAACGTGACATGTTTACACTTTTGCTCGTTAATCCTTATGCGCCAATTGGCCAGCCACTCTTCTACTTCAGCTAGGTGGCTTGCCAAAAGTCTTGTTGCGTTAATTGGACATCGTGATCTGCTTAGAATTGCCGTATCATCCGCAAATGTGGATATTGTAAGTCGGGGGTCTGTTGGGATGTCAGCAGTGTATAATACATAAAGAAAAGGGCCAAGAACGCTACCCTGTGGCACTCCGGCTCCAATGGTGAACTCTTGCGTAGTGTACTCGTTATGACGTATGGAAAATACTCTGTTACTGACGTAGCATTCGAGGAGTTTATGTGTGTTCGGCGGAAGCAGTGTCTTAATTTTGAAGATAAGACCTTCCAGCCAGACACGGTCAAATGCTTGGGCAACATCTAGGAAAATTGCGGAGCAGTATTCGTGGTGCTCAAACGCCGTCCGAATATCTGAAGTTAGGCGGTTGACTTGTTCAATGGTCCCGTGTTTTGCCCGGAACCCAAATTGGTGAGATGGAATGATATTTTGTGCATGAGAATCAATTTTGCGGAGTAAGATCTTCTCGAATAATTTTGATAAACAAGGTAGCAGGCTAATGGGTCTATAAGACGACGCTTGTGTTTTATCCTTTCCTAGTTTGTGAATCATTATGATTGTGGACTTTTTCCAGTTATTTGGAAAGTATCCACATCGCAGAACAGCATTGAAAAGTCTGGAGATATAGTTAATGGCTGGAATTGGAAGTTCCATAATCATTTTTGGCGTAATGAGATCATGTCCTGGTGCTTTTCTCGGATTAAGTTCTCTTATTAGGTTTCTTATTTCATGAGAGTGAACTTTGATTGGGTCAGCTTGTGCGGCAGTTGAAATTGATGGGAGCGCAAATCCATTTGTTGGTGGATTAGGCATGAAAACATTTTTAAGGTGAAGTGCAAATACTTTTGCCTTTTCTTCGTCACTACGGGCCCATCTTCCTCTCTCATCCCTCAAAGGCGTGTCTATCTTTGCAGGTGGCTTTATGCTCTCGTGTGCTCTCCATAAAGGAAATTTTGGCGAAGTCTATAAGGTCGGGAATTTTTTTTGGATCTGCTGGCCAATATGTAGGCCTACCCGGTGATACATAGTCGAGTTTTTTTGATGCTCGCGTGAGTGCGTTGTATAGTTGCTTTCCTTTGGGGTTAGTTAGTCTAGAGCCCCAGTGGGGATGTTTGGAATTATAGTCACCTGCAGCTAGGAAGCGTTGACCCAGTGTATTGAAGAAGTCTATAAATTGATTTTCCGATATTGCGAAACGTGGGGGACAATAAACTGCCGACACAGTAATATTTCCTCGCTTTGATTCCACGCATATCGATGTAGCTTGCATGTAGTTTTCCGCAAATCCAGGTAGTTGGTAATGTTTAATGCGGTTTCTGACTAGGATGCCAGTTCCGCCATGAGCTTTACCATCTGGGTGATTTGTGCCGTAAAAGGCATACCCCGATAATTGAAAATTGTATCTTTCCGTAAGATGAGTTTCTGCAAGCAGCATTATGTCGATTTCATTGTCTTGTAGGAACTTTAAAAGCTCCAGTTTGTGGCGAGAAATGCCATTTGCATTCCAGAGAGAAATTTTTAGGAGGAACTCTGTTTTGATTGTTGCGCAGCGAGCATTTGAATGAGAATGCCTTGATTTCTCATTTGTTCTTGCATTGCGTTTTGCGTATATACAATAAAATCTTTCAGAGTTTGCTGCAACGAGAGAAACATTGTTTCTAGTTTACTAAAGATTGATGATTGTTCCGCTTGGTTTTGTTCAATTTGCAGAGTCGGCTGTGTTTGTGCTTCGTGTGTAATATTAGTTGTGGGTGCGGATCTATCTGTTCCGAGTTTGAGGGCGCTTGCAAAGGAAACGCCTTGGGTGGTGCTTGTTGGGGCAAATGACGATCTAGCAGCTTTGGTGAAGAAAACACCCGGTGTCGAGTTTGAGGGTGTAAACAGATTTACGTTTCCATACGAACGGGCTGTTTCTATGCGTGTATTAATCCTGCTCTTCAGATCTTTGTAGACTTGGCAGCCTCTGTAGTTTGCAGTGTGGTTACCTCCACAGTTGCTACACTTTTTCGCGGTCGGATCCTTCTTGTTTGCAGGGCACGAAGCAGTTTCGTGAAGCTCTCCGCATGCAACACAAACTGATCGCAAAGCACAGTAGGCTTTAGTGTGCCCAAATTCTTGGCAGTTGGTGCATTGCACTGGACTTGTACGTTTGTGCGGCTCCTCTACAGTAATTCTGCGATGCAACAAAAACTGTAGTTTGTAAATTGGGTGCACCTCGTTTTTTTTGGGAACTTTGTCTTCCGGGCTTAGTTCCACTTTGAATAGTGGTTGAGGTTTCTTGTCCCTGTTCATAAGGTTTATAACGGATTTTACCTTATAACCCTGTTCAACCAAGGCAAAACCAACTTCCTCTGATGGTGCACTTGATTCAATGCCTTTGATAACGACTTGTAGGCCTTTGCTACTTTTGAGTTGGTAAGTGTAGAAGCTTTTATTATCTTCTCTTAAGTATTTATCGACTGCGCGATAATTTTCCTCAGTATTAACTTGGAGCTTTGTTTCACGAATATTTCCTCTGCTGACGGATGTTACATAGAAGTTATTATTGCCTATTAGCGGGACAAGTTTTGTTACCAGGGCTGCACAATTGTTGTCCCTTATGTAGATTGGTGGTGGCTTTAGTTTTGTGACTTGTGGAGCCACTTTATTGCTCTCAGCGTCAAGCTGTTGACCAAGAATTTGGAACCTATTTCCAGAGAGGGGATCTTTGTCCATAGGCTTATCGCTTGTCTTGTTGATTTTCGGGGGTGTTGCCGCTTTTTTTGTTTTGTGGGCTTAATTTTCGTTTGTTTATTTGTACATACCGATCGATGCCAGTCTGCACATATGAGCGGGTTGTTGGTGTGGCGGTACCTTGGGTATGTGTTAGTGGAAGTGCGTGCTGCGTTGACATTATTGGAAACTGATTCGTGGTAATTGCTGCAGTCTTCATACTTGTTGTTGTGCTGGTTGATGTTGATTGAGCGGTAGTAAGAGTTACCGTACTTGTTGTTGCACTTGATGAAACGGTGATCAGTGCGGGTTGAGGGGAGAGGGAGGCGCATTGGGCACTCCAAGTCGGAGTGGTAGTAAGGGAGCTTACGTTTGCATTATTAGTTGGTTTTAGCGTGCTGGTGGGCTCGGGGGAAACTATTGCAAAGTAAGCATTGTTGCGCTGGACAGAAAGTCGGCGTTCGTCTTGCTGTTGTTGCAGTTGAACATTGAGGTCTCTCTGACTCATGGTGTTGTAGGTAATTTTACCAGTTGCACTTTTTGTATTTCTACACGTTGTCATTTAGTTAATTTAATTAAATTAAATTTAAACTATTAGTTATTATTGGACATCATAAGCACAAGTGCCTATGTATGCCCACTAGCGTCTTTTGTCGCGGGAGGTAGGTGATTTATTTATTCACTTTTTTTTAAAAAACACTTTTAGACTGTTTTATAGCGGAGCACAAGAAAAACACGTCTGACCTGGTCAGCGGTTGTTATTATATTTTACCGGTTAAATCAGTTGGAGTAAACGTTTTCAAGTGTATTAAAACTTCGGCACAGTCGAAGTTAGCTTTGCCTTCTCGTTTTATGTTTGGTTATCCACTTACTTTGGTTATATATATCGAGATGAAAGTTTTAGCCATTTCTAGAAGCATTGCGATTTCTGTTTCAACAAATATGCTGCGACCACTTTTGGATAACGACTATCTTCCATTCTGAGTGCTTTTTTAATGTGTTCAAAGTTAAGTAACAGTGGTGGTAGTCCTGTTTAAAGGTAAATGGCGTAGTTAGGAGTATTAAAAGGGAGAGTAAATATTTGGTTAAAGAAAAATACATATGAAATTCTAAAAACCAACCTTATGCTTAAAATAGTATTTAACTTCTTCAGCTGCATTCAAATTAGTTTTCACAAATTGCTCAGGCTGAAGACACATTCAACGCATTTCTTGAACCAAGGCAGTCACTGAACCCTTAAGCAATGCTCAGTATTGAATCAGTATTGAAATCAATGTGAAGGACTGCTATTAAAACCTTGACTTCCTTTGTAGATTTTTGGGTGAATTTCATTTGTAGTACTGACACAGTACTAAAGTAACAAAATAGCTAAAGTCTATTTAAAAGTTGTCAGATTTGTAGCTTATAGAATTTACAAATATTTTATATCATTTCCACTTTAAAATTGCTAGATCTAACAACTAAATTGAACTTTCTGCGCATTGCACACTGGTTCCGCTTGTACGGAGCAGCTGCCAAAAATACTTCTAATGCGGGTAGATGCGTTTATGCACAATTTTATTAATTTTAAATTCAAAGATTAACATTAAAATCATAATAATAACAAAAAACTAACACAGCTCAAAAAGACATAAGCAAAAAGACGTGAACAAAAAACATAGCCCTATGCAAGAGCAACGATTGGTCTGGAGCTTCTAGCACAAAGCTCGGCGAAAGTCGGCAGCTAAACTAAACGTTATTAGAATCTAAAATGATTCATTAATACTACAAACGAGAAGGCAACGCTATCTTCGACTGTGCCGAAGTTTTAATACACTTGAAAAACTTTTCTCCAACTGATTAAACTGGTAAAATATATATAGAATATATATATCAGATATTTTGTTAAGAGGGTTCCGGGTGATCAATTAACACACAATTTTGTAGGGTTGATTAGAATATGTATGTACAGTTTATTTGTAGTTGTATTATATTGGTTAAGAGTAACTTCACTCAGAGTACGTCTGATCTCTTCTGATTACTTGCCTCGAATGAATGAGTAGCTACTCATTTGTGCGCCTTTACTTTACAGTGTTGGGAAAGGCGCACTTACTAGTGTTTAACAATGTTGTAAATGTTTAAATTCAAATCATAACGGTTTAACGGTTTTCAACCTACTTTTCAACTCGGCCATTCTGACATTTTGATCGGCCCGATCAACAGTGATTATTATAATTATTATTTTTTTTTTTTTTAAATACTTAAATTTAGTTTAAAATTTAGTTAAAACTAATAAGTGATTTTATGTATCAATTTATCATATTGAATTCATTATTATTTACAATTTTCTTAACAGTATAATAATTAGTCTACTAAATTGCTTTCACCAGTTTCTAGCCAATCAGCCCACTTTCTTATTCTACATGCTTTTCCATTCTTTGGGATGGGTAAATGCCGAATCGCAAGTGTATGTTGACCATTTGGTCTAATTCCTTTTCTAGACACTGTAAAACCAAGGAAATCAATTTCCGTGAAACAGAACTTGCACTTGCTCATTTTTAACTCTAATCGGAATTCGGCTTATCTTCTTAGCACTCTTCGGAGCAATACCACGTGTTCTTCGAATGTTTTTGTACCTAACGCAATATCATCCATATACACTGCAACATTCCCCTCCTTTATGATTGGCTGAAGTACAAACTGAATGAACCGTTGAAACACCGCCGGACCATTTTTTAATCCGAAAGGCATTTTCAGAAATTCATATTGTCCGTTAGGCGTAACGAATGCCGTGTATTTAATCGAATCTTCCGCAACATTAATCTGGTGATAACCACTCTTCAAGTCTAGTATACTGAAATAGCTGTTGCCTTCCAATTTCTCTAAACTGTCATCGATTCTTGCCAGTGGATACCCATCTCGTACAGTCATCTTATTAACTGGTCTATAGTCAACGCACATTCTCTTTTCCCGCTCTTTTTTCTTCACCAGCACAATTGCCGATGAATAAGGAGAACAGCTGGGTCTTATATAACCTTTTTTCTTTAAATCCTCAATCATTTTTTCAGTTTCTTGACGATCATGATACGATAGTCTGCGTGGAGCACACGTCACTGGTGCTTCATATTTCATCTTAATTTTCATTTCATATTGATGATCTATCTTGGGTATACTATCAATGTCCCAATAATTACTTTCAATAACTTGATTTATCATTTCCTTTTTTTCAATACTTAAATTTGGATCAATTTGACACTCTTTACAATCCACTGGTTCAATACAAAAAATAAACAATTCTGAATTAATCATGATCTCCTCAGACTTTAATGCACATTTTTCATGTTCACCATTTACCAATACACAAGCTGAAGGCTCAAAAGATTTTGTGCCTGCAATGTGAATATCAAAAGATTCTGAAGGTGTTCTATTTACAATATCCATAACTGAAGATTCTGAAGGATTTGTATTTGCAATGATAATGTCTGAAGCTTCGGAAGTTATTCTATTTGTAATGTCAATGTCAGAAGACTCGGAAGGTTTTCTATATGCAATGGAAATATCTGAAGATTGTAAATTTTTGGTATTTACGATGTCCATATCTGAGAATCAGAAGATTTCTGGAAATAATTTTTACACAATTCACACTGATTCACAATTTGGTCATTCTTTATTGCGCTGTAAATACAATGCAACATATTGTTTGATATTTGTAATTTTTCTTTATTTACCGCAATTTCAATATTCGGAATTTTAGTTTCGTTCAGAAAAACATAATTTTAAATTGAACTTATTAAGAAAATTTCTGCCCAGTAATACAGGATACGGAATGTAATTATCAGGAACAACGTAAATCAGCAATTCTTTTGTGACTGGAAGAAAAGTAATTTTGATCAATATTTTGCCAAAAGACACAAACGAAAATGTCCAAGTCCCTTAAAATTCGTTTTTTCGAGTTCATTCTCTACTAATTTTTGTGGTAATACGGAATGTTGGATCAAACTAATAGCGCTACCGGTATCAAAAAGAAAACACAAATCAATATTTGGCGAACTATTTCTGTTGAAAGCAATTCTTACCATATTTAGTACGCCCACTTCTGCTGAATGTTGACTATTTTCAGCTTTACCAAATTCGTCTGCTATAGCGATGGTTCTATTTTTGGTCGGGGCTGTAAACTTGCAGTCTTTGATTGAATGCTGTGTCGATCCACATTTGAAGCAGGATCCCTTAGCTCTCTTCGGTTCTGTGCAAGCAATTGCCATATGTCCAAATCCAGAACAATTATAGCAACGTACTGCATCCTTGGTAGGGATGGGCACACTGCTACGACTGCTCATACGCTTGGTGCGCATCAGCTGATAAGGACGAGCTCGCTGCTTCAACTGCTCAATTGTTTCCGCGGCATACAATACCCCAATATCCGGAGAACTGTCACGAAAACCTTCGATGATCATCTGAATAGTCTGCACCTCATCAATTTCAGCTCGTGACGCAATTTCCTGCATTTGCATGATATACCCCAGTACAGACATTTTGCTGGGTACAAACACTGTTGACTTAAGTAGATTGACCACGTCAACTAGAGAGCATGACTGGCCAAAAGTTTGCAGAAAATGTTGTTTAAAATTAGCGTAAGTTTCCGATTGGTCCACACGCAGAAATAGCTCAGCTTCCGACGATTGTTTCATCAGACGACGGACACACTTTAATTTAAACGTGTCATTGTCCTCCACAGACTCACAAATGCGTTCAAAATCTTTGATCCACTTATGCGCATCGTAAATCTCAGCTCCTGAATACGGTGTCATAGCCTGTATGACGTCACTCATCTCGGCCAATTGTCGCTTACTTTGTCCACGTAACTCACTCAAAAGATTTTTCTTTTGCAGAAGTTCAATTTCGGCTTGGATTATAGACTTTTCCAACTCCATGTTTCGCAATTTATCCTCCGGCAAAACACCGACTGTGGATGAATCTTCCTGAATGTTCAATTTATTCATCTTGTGCTCCATATTCGACACTGATTTAATTTCGGTCTGCTCTGTTGTCGGGTGTTTAACTAACTGCGTCATTGTGCATTCTGCTGACAAGTCAGATCCACTCCATAAGCTAGCTTCCTCACTAGCTTCAGTTTCCAGATCTCTAAGGACTGCTCCGTTTTCCATAGCCAGCTTCCTCAATTGTCTATATGAAGCTTGCGAATTGAATTCAATATTGTTGCTATTAAGCCAAACAATTATTTCGTTTTTTTCCATAATTAAATTTCAGCGAGACGCAAAAAAATTTTTCTGCAGAATTTCGTGTATGTAATTGTAACGATTGTATGTCTGTCTCGTTTCTTCCCACTGGTGTAAAACGCTTCTGTATCGAATGTTCTCGAGGCGTCACTGCACACATACAAACAGCCACACAGCAATGAAAAATTGGTTTGTTTTTTGTAGGCTTCTCTGGATTATCCCACTTCTGAAGTTGTTAAGAGGGTTCCGGGTGATCAATTAACACACAATTTTGTAGGGTTGATTAGAATATGTATGTACAGTTTATTTGTAGTTGTATTATATTGGTTAAGAGTAACTTCACTCAGAGTACGTCTGATCTCTTCTGATTACTTGCCTCGAATGAATGAGTAGCTACTCATTTGTGCGCCTTTACTTTACAGTGTTGGGAAAGGCGCACTTACTAGTGTTTAACAATGTTGTAAATGTTTAAATTCAAATCATAACGGTTTAACGGTTTTCAACCTACTTTTCAATTTAAAATTTTTGAATCATTGATAACAAAAATTTTATACCATAAAAAAAACTTTTCTTAGTAAAACACATTTTCCGACCGATCGGTGCTATGGCAACTATATGCTTTAGTCATCCGATTTTAATAATTTTTTTCAAAATTATGTGAAAGCATATAAAACTTATAGATACAACGATTGGTGACGCTACGATGGAAAACAAAAAAGTTTTTCTCATTAGAACTTGTTTTTGGACCGATCGTTCCTATGGCAGCTATATGCTATAGTCATCCGATTTTGATAAATTTTTTCAGAATTGTGTGAAAACATATAAAAAAACAAAGTATATTCTACGATTGCCGACGTTATGATGGAAATCAAAAAATTTTACTCACAAAGACTTATTTTTCGACCGACCGGTAAAATATATATAAGCTATAGATATCAGATATTTAAAATTTTTAAATCACTTGATAATTAAAAATTTGATACCATAAAAAATTTTTCTTAGAAAAACACATTTTCCGACCGATCGGTCCCATGGCAGCTATATGCTATAGTCATCCGATTTTGATAAATTTTTTCGAAATTATGTAAAAGCATATAAAACCAATATATACAAAGATTAGGAACGCTACGATAGAAAACAAAAAAGTTTTTCTCACTAGAACTATTTTTTTGACCGACCGTTTATATGGCAGCTATATGATATAGTCATCCGATTTTGATCAATTTTTCCAGAATTATGTGGAAGCTTATAAATCTAACATATACCAAGATTAGTGCCGCTACGATGGAAAACAAAAAAGTTTTTTTTAACTAGAACTTGTTCTTAGACCGATCGTTCCTATGGCAGCTATATGATATAGTCATCCGATCCGGCCGGTTCCGACATATTAGTTGCGTGCAGTAAAAAGAAGACTCTTTGCAAAATTTCAGCTCGATAGCTTTAAAACTGAGAGACTAGTTCGCGTAGAAACAGACGAACAGACGGACAGACGGACAGACAGACGGACAGACAGACGGACAGACAGACGGACAGACGGACAGACAGACGGGACAGACGGACAGACGGACGGACGGACAAGCGGAAATGAACTCAGCTCGTCGTCCTGATCAAGAATATATATAGTCTATGGGGTCGGAAATGAATATTTCTATGCGTTACAAACTTCGGGGCAAAATTAATATATGTACACTTTTCAAGTGTATAAAAAAGTCAAATGTGCAATTATGTATTACACATGATTTGTCGCTCATTACACAGCAATTCCCGATTGATTCATTTGTCGCTCTTTTGGCGCTGATTGTAATTGAAACAATTGGAATGGAGCAAAATAAACTATTCTAGCAAATAATTTGATATATTGAAAAATGGAAATGATTAATTTGGTTCTGATATTTTGACTTTCATATTTTTATACACTTGAAAAGTGTATATTAATTTTGCCCAGAAGTTTGTAACGCATAGAAATATTCATTTCCGACCCCATAAACTATATATATTCTTGATCAGGACGACGAACCGAGTTCATTTCCGCTTGTCCGTCCGTCCGTCTGTCTGTTTCTACGCGAACTAGTCTCTCAGTTTTAAAGCTATCGAGCTGAAATTTTGCACAGAGTCTTCTTTTTACTGCACGCAACTAATATGTCGGAACCGGCCGGATCGGATGATTATATCATATAGCTGCCATAGGAACGATCGGTCCAAAAACTAGTTCTAGTGAGAAAAACTTTTTTGTTTTCTATCGTAGCGTCACCTTTCCTGGTATTTATTAGTTTTATATATTTTCACACAATTCTGGGAAAATTTATCAAAATCGGATGACTATGGCATATAGCTGCCATATAAACGGTCGTTCAAAAAACTAGATCTAGTGAGAAAAACTTCTTTGTTTTCCATTGTAGCATCACCAATCGTGGTATTTATTAGGTTTATATGCTTCCGCACATATCCGAAAAAATTTATTAAAATCGGATGACTATAGCATATAGCTGCCATATAAAGGGTCGGTCAAAAAACTACTTCTAGTGAGAAAACCTTTTTTGTTTTCTATCGTAGCGTCCCCAATCTTGGTATATATAAGTTTTATAAGCTTTTACATAATTTTGAAAAAATTTATCAAGATCGGATGACTATAGCATATAGCTGTCATACGACCGATCGGTCGGAAAATGTGATTTACTAAGAAAAGTATTTTTTGTGGTATGAAATTTTTATTATCAATGATTTAAAATTTTTAAATATTTGATATCTATATCCTATATATATTTGACCGGTTAAATCGGTTGGAGTAAAGTTTTTCAAGTGTATTAAAACTTCGGCAAAGTTGAAGTTAGCTTTGCCTTCTCGTTTATTTTTGGCCTCTAGCGGATCCAGTGTGCATTGTACGTCAACGTCTAATCATGACTCAAAAAATAATACTGCCATATTAACAAAGTTAAACAGTCAATCAACTCGACTTATTCCAAAAGCATTGTACTTCTCCATTTGAATTGTTGCTTGAAGTAACAATGCAAGCAAAAGAGGATCACCAGTTACGTTATTTAATTAATAAGAAACATTGCAGCATTTAAAGATAGCCACAACGATTTACGATCATATGCGAAATGGAATATTCTTAAACTACATAAGAAATAAAATAACCTTCGGCACAAACAAGCAAGGCAATACGGCAGGGGCATTAATATGAAGCCAACGTTTTTGGGTTTCTAACAAATTAATAAAAATAATGCACAACAATCTCTGTGTTGTACAAATAGTAGGCCATTGTGAAGGTCTTATTAACACAACATGTGCAAAAAATATGGAATCTTCGTCCATGCTTAGTCAGAATGGCAGAAAGTTTGGAAAATTGCTGTTTTTTCCTCAATGCCATTTTTAATAAGATACAGCAAGAGCCAAGACAACACCACGAAGAAGACAACAAGCATTATTTCAATCGCTAACAGAAATACGTCAGAACGAAAAGACGCGTTTTGACGTAGCAGTAAGACGACGAAAGCTGCAAACGACAAGAGAGTACAAAAGCGGAAGCGCTAAGACGAGAGGCGAGCGGAGTCGAGAGCGTGTCTAAGCGAGGGCAGTTGAGTTCTGGTCGTGCCTTCTGACAAAAGCCTTTAAAACAACAGTCATATGATTTTAAAGTTGGGTTCAGTTTTGAAAAATTTGTGTTCAAATTGTTCAAATTCGATGAACTAAACATATTTTTATGTACAACAGCAATGGGGACATAGTTGCGCGTTGCATCCTCGCAGCCCGGCCGTTGTTGTGCTTAGATATAATTTAAATGTATTTTGTTGTTGCTTCGCCTTTCAGAAATATTTTGGTGCCCACCACTAATCTACAATAAAGTATTATCCCTATATTTGAATTTATAAATAAGGACCCACATATTATTGAACTTTTAAGAACTGTAAGGATATATAAGCATTGGTAAGTACAGTCTAGCTGGACTGACATTCCTTCTTGTTGATTATAACTACATGTTTTGTTTGCAGAGTTGTGTAATAAAAAAGGAAGTGTTCAAACTATTTTTTTAAAATTAATTTTAAAATAGTTAATTATTACCTTGTGTTTGTTAAAGCACGCGCTAACTTTGTAGAATCACAATTGCACAGTCGTGAATTTGAAAGGCATCCACAAGAGTGTAGGTCGTACTTTCCATTCGCATGATTATTTTGTAAGCGGCAAATGTTACAGGAACTCTCATTATTCATTTTATATCTTTTCTGCTGTTGAATTTTTAAAGCTGACAGCGTTTTCCCCCCTGTTTTTTTATTTTTTCCCCCGCAGCTGTCACATAGAACGGCATCATTGTCTTTATTTTCATTACTTTCAAGAGTTGAAGAGTACTGTAAGGAAGACTTCCCACCAACATTTTCATTTTTTGCCCTATCAGAATCGTATGGAACAGCATGATTTCCAGGAATAGAGCTAGATTGAAAATTGGGCTTTCCACCAGTTTTTTTATTTTTTCCTCCGCAAGTATCGCATGAGATAACATCAGTATCACGGTGACTTTGTTGAAAGTCTAAACCCTTAAAATATTCTGCACCTATATTAGAAAAGAAAGCATTTTGTAATTATCGTGTATCTACTTAAAATAATTAATTTTACTTCGTTTCCCTCTCCTTTCAGCTAAAGGCTTCCATTGTTTATTTCTCCTTTTTGAATTCATATAGAATCGAGAAGGGATTGAAGAATAAGCTGCATTATTATCATTATCGGTAGTATATAAGCCATCAATTAAATTAAATTGGTTTTGGAAATTAAGAGTTTTGTCTGGAAAATCATCGTTTGCTCTATTAAAGTTATCTGAAATTAAATACATTAGATAAATAAATAAATGCAGTTGAACTATCTTTTTCCAACTTCGACAACTTTGCCATATCAAATCCTTATGAAAGCACGACATTATAACATTGGTAAGAAAAATTAAATTAAGTATCTGACAATTTCGATTTAATAACTTTTACGGAAGTACGTATACATTGGGACACTGAGTTTAAAAATTACCACTAAACATTGATTTTGGTGAGTTTTTCCCAGTTACCCGTAGAGTAAAAAGGGTATACTTAGTTCGTGCACATGTACCTAACAGGCAGAAGAAAGCATTACCGACCCCATAAAGTATATATGGACATATCTGCAGAAAGGTCCACCGTGACCGAAAAATTAAATGTTAATAATTAAATGATATTATTTGAAATTCAATAAGAAATATATTCAAATTTTATGTTTTTTAAGAATTTGCAGCTTACCTTAAGCTTCTTCGTACCTTCGGTACGAAGAGTATATTGGATTTGTGCAAATGTATGTAACAGTCAGAAGGAAGCATCTCCGACCCTATAAAGTATATATATTCTTGATGAGCATCAACAGCCGAGTCGATATACCCATGTCCGTCTGTCTGTCTGTCCGTATGAACAAACAGATCTCAGAGATGGTAAGAGTTAGAGGTTTGAAGTGTATAGAACATAAGCTAATTATACTTGCTGGCAGGTCAAGTTTATTTTTGATTGAAAATTTGAAAAAAACCTCACATCTTCCACAATTTTGGAGTAAGGTTGTTCGAACCTTCTAGACATTTACTCTACTATTCATTACTTATCGAGCCCCATACATCGTTTTCCGATCAGATAAACGATTGTAGTGTTGCCACCCCCACAATTTGAAAAACACCTCAAATCTCGCAAAATTTTGAAGTTAGGTTATTCAAACCTTCTTGACATATTTTCTACTTATCATTACTTATCGAGGCCCGTTACATTGTTTTCCGATCAGATGAACGACAGTAGAGTTGCCACCCCCACTATTTGAAAAAAAATCTCATATCTCCCACAATTTTAAAGATAGATGGTTTGAACCTTTTAGGCATATATTTTTATCATTATTACTTATCATTCCACCAAACACCTTTTACAGATCAAATTAAGGTTATTCGAGTTATTAGCAAATCAAATAAGTTTGTGTTATCAGTTATTTACAAAATGGTACAGAGTATATTACAGTCGGGCTTGACCGACTTTCTTACTCGACTTCTTTATACCCTTGCAGAGGGTATATTAAAATTGTCACGATGTTTGTAACGCAGTGAAGGAAGCATTTTCGACCACATAAAGTATATATATTCTTGATCAGCATGACGAGCTGAGTTCATTTCCGTCTGTCCGTCCGTCCGTCTGTCCGTCTGTTCGTCTGTCCGCCCGTCTGTCTGTCCGTCTGTTTCTATGCTATCTCCTCACTCAGTTTTAAATACAAATACGCTGCACATTTGTCGGAATCGGCCGGATCGGATGACTATATCATATAGCTGCCATAGGAACGATCGGTCCAAAAACTAGTTCCAATGAAAAAAACTTTTTTGTTTTCTACACTATCAAAATCGAATGACTATACCATATAGCTGCCATAGCAACGATCGGTCTAAAAACTAATTCTAGTGAGAAAAAATTTTGTATTATCAATAGTAGCGCCTTTCAAAAACTGCAAGGGTATTTAAAACATCGGCGTAGCCGATGTTAGCCTTCTATTGTTTCATATTATTTTGATAATAACAAATATTAAATTAATCGTACTAATATCAAATTGATAGAATAATAAATAAAACGAGAAGGCAAAGCTAACTTCGACTGTGCCGAAGTTTTAATACACTTGAAAAACTTTTTTAACCTGTAAAATATATATAGTATATAGATATCAAATATTTAAAATTGTTAAATCAATTGTTAATAAAAATTTGATACCATAAAAAATCTTTTCTTAGTAAAATACACAACACAAACCGATCGGTCCTATGGCTGCCATTTGCTATAGTCATCCGATTTTAATAAATTTTTACAAAATTATGTGAATGCTTATAAAAAAAAAATATGTACCAAGATTGGGGACGCTACGATAGAAAACAAACAAGTTTTTCTCACTAGAAGTAGTTTTTTGACTGACCGTTTCTATGGGAGCTAAATAATATAGTAATCCGATTTTCATTAATTTTTCCTGTATTATGTGAAAGCATAAAAAACTAATATTTACCAAGATTGGTGACGCTACGATAGAAAACAACAAAGTTTTACCCACTAAGACTTATTTTCGGACCGATCGTTCCTATGGCAGCTATATGATATAGTCATCATATCCGGTCGATTCCGACATATTAGTTGAGTGCAGTAAAAATAAGACTCTTTGCAAAATTTCAGCTCGATAGCTTTAAAACTGAGAGACTAGTTCGCGTAGAAACAGACAGACGAACAGACGGACTGACAGACGGACAAGCGGAAATGAACTCAGCTCGTCGGAAATGAATATTTCTATGCGTTACAAACTTCTGAGCGAAATTAATATACACTTTTCAAGTGTATAATGACAAAAAAAAAGAGACAAAAAATGAAACTTTTACTGCGTTGAGATTAATGTTATTATTAATGTTATGTCTAAGGTCCCGACTTCGATTCCCAGTCAAGGTAATGTTTGTTAACTACAAAAATGCTTAAAATTCCTGACTTTTCAGAGCAGTTATGGTGGTTTACCTACCATATAAGTATTAATATTACTTAGCTATAAAATTCTGAGTGGGGGGAGCAAGAAATTTACCCAATCTGCCGATATTTCCCATACACTTTTAGTTTTGTGCAGTGATGTAATCAACCCAAAATCACCTTTGAAATCACTCATATAGTTAAATGCTAAATTGGCTGTTACAGTCCCCCACATGGGGCCAAGCCGAGCTTCTCTCAATCTCTTGACTCGTGTGTCTTTTATTTTTCGCTCAAGAGAAAGGGACCTACAGTTTAACGCCAAATCTGAAAGGCAAAGTTTTTGAGAAGCTTTTTCATGGCAACATACTTCACAACTGGCGCCAACAGCTGTAACGGTGGAAAATATTTAAGGAACAACTTTTTAACTAGATGTTCCGAGGCGGGATCGAACCCACAACCTCTCGCACAGTAGGGGCACACGCTACCCACTAAGCCACAATCACCATATATTCGATTTAAAATCTCCCCAGAAATCCCCTTAGGCCTGATCGGAACTGAAGGGTTAATTCAACAACGGCATAACTCAAAAAACACGATTTTTAGTTTAAAATGCATCTACACAATGCCGGAAAGTTTGAACAAAATCGGATGACTATAGCATATATCGCTCAACAAACTAGTTCACGTATTTTTAAGTCAAGAAAATGCCTTAAGAAATTAGCTTACCCTCAAGCAGATAATTTAGGGTACAACTTTGGATTTGATTTTCTTTATCAGTTATATTTGGAATTTCTAGGTTATCATTTAGTGTTGGATCTTTTTGTTTTTCACAAATTACAAATCTTCTTTGTGGTAAAGCTTTATATTTATACACTTGAAAAGTGTATATTAATTTTGCCCAGAAGTTTGTAACGCATAGAAATATTCATTTCCGACCCCATAAACTATATATATTCTTGATCAGGACGACGAGCTGAGTTCATTTCCGCTTGTCCGTCCGTCCGTCTGTCTGTCTGTCTGTCTGTCTGTCTGTTTCTACGCAAACTAGTCCCTCAGTTTTAAAGCTATCGAAATTTGAAATTTTGCACAGAGTCTTCTTTTTACTGCACGCAACTAATATGTCGGAACCGGCCGGATCGGATGACTATATCATATAGCTGTCATAGGAACTATCGGTCGAAAAATAAGTCTTTGTGAGAAAAACTTTTTTGATTTCCATCGTAGCGACAACAATCGTAGTATATATTAGTTTTATATGTTTCCACACAATTCGAAAAAAATTTATCAAAATCGGATGACTATAGCATATAGCTGCCATATAAACGGTCGGTCAAAAAACTACTTCTAGTGAGAAAAACTTTTTTGTTTTCCATCGTAGCATCACTAATCGTGGTATATGTTGGTTTTATATGCTTTAACATAATTTTGGAAAAATTTATCAAAATCGAATGACTATAGCATATAGCTGCCATATAAACGGTCGGTCAAAAAACTAGTTCTAGTGAGAAAAACTTTTTTTTTTTCTATCGTAGCGTTCCCAATCTTGGTATATATTAGTTTTATATACTTTCACAAAAATTTTAAAAAATTTATCAAAATAGGATGACTATAGCAAGTAGCTGCCAAATCTGATATCTATATCCTATATATATTTTACCAGTTAAATCAGTTGGAGTATAGTTTTTCAAGTGTATTAAAACTTCGGCGCAGTCGAAGTTAGGTTTGCCTTCTCGTTATAAAAAGATTCAATACTATTGTGATTATAATTATAATAAGTGTAGTTAACGTTATAATATGAAATACATTATAATTGTTTGTGTGTTCTTGTATTATTTCTTTTCCTTGAATATAAGATATTGAGTCCAGTTTGGTTACATTATTATTACATAAATTGTTTGTGTATAGTCTAACATCGTGTTTGTAAGTAATATGTCATTCATTTGAACAAAACAATTGAAACCTTTTATTATATTATTTTCTTCTATTATTATTTCTCTGTTTAGACAATTTTCATTTAATACAGTTTTAGAATTTCCAGGGGATAATTATATTGGGTTCTACATAATTCACTTCTAAATATTTATGCATTTTTGTGTATCTACATTCTGTTGATACTTTTTTTTAAATATAATTCCTGTAATACAATTATTTAATACCAGATTTTTTGAGTTAATTGTGTAGGTTTGATTGTTTTGTATGAAATATTTATTATGAACTATTTTTTGTTAGAATGTTACTATTACTATCTGGATATGGTAGTAATTCAAAAATCGGTGTTTCAAAGATTTCACGTCGATAGTATCAAAATTTCATTTGTAATCGTTTTTAACCAAGTTGATGATTTTATATTTATAAGGTTTTCTGAGTTAATGTGATTCAATGAGTCGTGTTTGAGTAATTTGGGGTAAATATACCAAGTCTAGTTAGTATGCATTCCTAACTCTATGTCTTCTATGTATACTGAGAACTGTTGTAAGTTAAATATGAGAATTGCTCATTTTTGATCATTTCCATAAATTACATTCATTTGATATTTCCCATGGTTGATTGTATCAATTACATGATTCTATTCACTTGCTTGGATACTGTTTTCTGATAACGCGTTTATTTTGAGTTTTAATTCATCTATATCTCCTTGATCTAAGGTTCCGAATAAGTATTTGTACGCTTTTCCGACGAAATAAGCAAGTCCTCTTTTATTACGCTTAGCAATTCTAATTCCATTCTGTTCTCTTTCGATTTTTTGAGTTAAATATTTTATTTGAGCAACATTTTTAAGCTCTTCTGTTTGAATTAATAAGTTTTTAAAAGTTTGTTCAGTGTTTGTTATATTCAGGGACAAATAATAGTATTCATAATTTAATGGTAAATCTATTTCTCCGGCTTTAAAAATTCCAGGCTTTGCCATTTTGCATAATTTTTATACCCTAAAAAAAATTAAAATTGTCACGATGTTTGTAACGCATAGAAGGAAGCATTTCCAACCACATAAAGTATATATATTCTTGATCAGCATGACGAGTCGAGTTTATTTTCGTCTGTCCGTCTGTTTCTATGCTATCTCCTCCCTCAGTTTTGAAGCTATCTTGATCAAAAAATTTATAAAAATCGGATGACTATAGCATATAGCTGCCATATAAACGGTTGGTCCAAAAACTAGTTCTAGTGAGAAAAACTTTTTTGTTTTCTATCGTAGCGTCACCAATCGAGGTATATATTAGTTGCATATGATTTCACACAATTCTAAAAAAATTTATCAAAATCGGATGACTATAGCATATAGCCACAACAAAAAAAAATTGATAAAAAATATCGCGGATTTTTAAAAGTCGCGGACTGCATTTTAAAAATTTGAAAAATTATAAGACCGGTTTATAGATTTTCCATATGTATATTTTGTATTTTTTCAACATGATTGGCCTGCATAATAATATTGCAATGTACTGCTTTTAGCGTTTTAACCACCTTTCACATTTTTTAAAAATCTGGAAAAATTATAAGAGCTTTAACAAACCATGGCGAATATACCCACAAAAAAGCAAAGTGGAACCCCAATTGCAAGTTGAAAATAAATAAGGTTAAAAATTAAAAATACACCATGAGCGCTAGGACAAAACCAAAGATGCGGAAATTTTTTTCAGATACCCAACTTTGAATCTGCAAACCAAAAATTTAATTTCGGTCAAGGGCCGCTGCCCATGGGAATCCGGCTACGCCCTTTGAGTCTTATTGGATGATCATATATATAATCCTTTATAAAAATACATTGGACACTTATTATAGGAACATTTAAGGTTCGTTTTAGAGAGATTATAATATTTTTCAAATATTAATTCAAAATTATATAAAAATGTAATAAGAACATCATTCAAAAAAACTTTGTCGGGTAACGTATCATAAAAAAAATTTTTTTTAATTCCCCCCTCCCCTATATCTTTTTTTTGGGGGGGGTTTTTTTTTTTTGGGGGGGTTTTTTTTTTTTTTTTTTTTTATTTTTTTTTGTTTTTTTTTTGTGTTTCTCTCCCTTAAAAATAGAAGGCTAACATCGACTACGCCGATGTTTTAAATACCCTTGCATTTTTTGAAAGGCGCTTCCATTGATAACAAAAAAGTTTTTCTCACTAGAATTAGATTTTAGACCGATCGTTCCTATGGCAGCTATATGCTATAGTCATCCGATTTCGATAAATTTTTCCAGAATTGTGTGGAAGTATATGAAACTCATATATACCACGATTGGTGACGCTACGATAGAAAACAAAAAAGATTTTCCCACTAGAATTAGTTTTTGGACCGATCGTTCCTACGGCAGCTATATGCTATAGTCATCCGATTTCGATAAATTTTTCCAGAATTCTGTGGAAGTATATGAAACTAATATATACCACGATTGGTGTCGCTACGATAGAAAACAAAAAAGTTTTTTCCACTAGAACTAGTTTTTGGACCGACCGTTTATATGGCATCTATATGCTATAGTCATCCGATTTTTATAAATTTTTCCAGAATTGAGTGGAAGCATATAAAACTAATATATACTACGATTGGTGACGCTACGATAGAAAACAAAAAAGTTTTTCCCACTAAAATTAGTTTTTAGACCGATCGTTCCTACGGCAGCTTTATGCTATAGTCATCCGATTTCGATAAATTTTTACAGAATTGTGTGGAAACATATAAAACAAATACATTCCACGAATGGTGCAGCTAAGATGGAAAATAAAAAAGTTTTTCTCACAAAAACTAGTTTTTGCACCGATCGTACCAATGGCAGCTATATGATATAGTCATCCGATCCGGCCGGTTCCGACAAATGTGCAGCGTATTTGTATTTCAAGACTTTTTGCAAAGTTTGGTCAAGATTGCTTTAAAACTGAGGGAGAAGATAGCATAGAAACAGACGGACAGACGGACGGACGGACAGACGGACAAACGGAAATGAACTCAGCTCGTCATGCTGATCAAGAATATATATACTTTATGTGGTCGGAAATGCTTCCTTCTCTGCGTTACAAACATCGTGACAATTTTAATATACCCTCTGCAAGGGTATATAAACTGTGCCAGGAATTTTTTGTTTACCTTTTCCTGTCATTGGTATCCAGCAACATAAACGAAATCCACAGTTTGTTATCGATAGTTGGCCTATCGTTTGCGTGTGTGGATGCCAAAAACACAAAACACAGGAATATATGTTCTACAATTATTTTTGACGTGATGAGCGAAAAGATGGAGGCAAATGCTGGGTGCCAAACAATAAAAATGAATTGCGGATTTCCAACTTTGGAGAGCAAATAATGGAGAATGCTTAAACCGTTATCTTATATAAAATAATTTGATATTTTTATTATTGCTGCACACCAGCTAATTCATCTTGCCAAGATACTTGGCTTTACAGTTGACAAAGTTCTTAGTATTATTTTGAATATATTAGAGGTAATCCTTTGGGGTATCCGACCACGAATGTCTTTAATTGGCTATCACTAGAGGGCCGGGTATTTTTTGGGCTTCGTCGTTTTGTGGTTTGGCCCAGGCCCGTAATAAGCCCGGATCGATTTACTCGGCCCGTGCACACATCTACATACTTCCTACTTTGGATATTATCTAGAGCCTTACGGCTTTCTATGGCTTTTTTCCAAGCGAATGTGTGGACAATGTGGCTGAAGAGGCCATATCTGTCTACGGTTTCTGATGCTACATTCTCCTACAAAGGCTGCACATATGTGGGATGCAGTCGCTAGGCCGAATTGACCATTTCGTTCAGAATGTTAATTTATTTAAATTAAGTCGCCTTACAAAACACAACAGATTAATAAGTGTGACCTTGCACCGTTAAGGCCTTTTTTACCTTTCTTGGTCTTTTTTACCGTTTCTGGTCACACTGTTTTAGTTGAGTTCCACACACTTTTAATAAATAGCAAATTCCTGACAGGAATTTTCCGCAATGGTGGATACTAGCCTTTAATATATAGATGAAAAAATGAACTAAATTTTGATTATTAATTCCAATGACAGGGGAGCGTAACTAAAAATAATTCTTTAGATTCTTTTGGTGTCTTTTGCAACAATTTGATTTTGGCGCCCAACACGTGTGGCAAGGCTAAGGTTAGATCTCATTACTTGGCATAGGGATTTTGATCTCCCGAAAAGTAAAAGCTAAAATATTTTAGTTTACCTTGCAAAAATAGAAAAAACGAGAAGGCAAAGCTAACTTCGACTGTGCCGAACTTTTAATACACTTGAAAAACTTTACTCCAACTGATTTAACTGCAAAAATATATATAGGATATAGATATTTAAAATTTTTGAATCATTGCTAATAACAATTTGATACCATAAAAAAATATTTTCTTAGTAAAACACATTTTCCGACCGATCGGTCCAATGGCAGCTATATGCTATAGTCATCAGATTTTTATAATTTTTTTCAATATTATGTGAAAGCATATAAAGCTAATATATATCAAGATTGGGGACGCTACGATAAAAAACAATAAAGTTTTTCTCACTAGAAGTAGTTTTTTGACCGACCGTTTATATGGCAGCTATATGCTATAGTCATCCGATTTTGATAAATTTTTCCAGAATTGTGTGGAAACATATAAAACATATATATACTACGTTTGAAGACGCTACGATGGAAATCAAAAAAGTTTTTCTCACAAAGACTTATTTTTCGACCGATCGTTCCTATGGCAGCTAAATGCTATAGTGATCCGATTTTGATAAATTTTTCCAGAATTATGTAAGACCATATAAAACTAACATATACCAAGATTAGTGAAGATACGATGGAAAACAAAAAAGTTTTTCTAACTAGAACTAGTTCTTAGACCGATCGTTCCTATGGCAGCTATATGATATAGTCATCCGATTTTGATACATTTTTCCACAAATATGTGAAATCATCTAAAACTAATATATACTAAGAATGGTGACGCTACAATGGAAAATAAAAAAGTTTTTCTCACAATGACTTATTTTCTGACCGATCGTTCCTATGGCAGCTATAAGATATAGTCATCCGATCCGGCCGGTTCCGACATATTTGTTGCGTGCAGTAAAAAGAAGATTATGTGCAAAATTTCAGCTCGATAGCTTTAAAACTGAGAGACTAGTTCGCGTAGAAACAGACAGACGGACAGACGGAAAGACGGACAGACAGACGGACAGACAGACGGACAGACAGACGGACGGACGGACAAGCGGAAATGAACTCAGCTCGTCGTCCTGATCAAGAATATATATAGTTTATGGGGTCGGAAATGAATATTTCTATGCGTTACAAACTTCTGGGCAAAATTAATATACACTTTTCAAGTGTATAACGAGAGCTTAAGTTGAAGTCGGCCCTGCTCGACTTCGATATACCCGTTACTCAGGGTAAGGTTTATTTACGAATATTTTATTAGATCACAACATGCCCAAATTGTGGAAGATATGAGTTTTTTTTTCCAAATTGCGGGGGTGGCAACTCTACTATAGCTCATCTGATCGGGAAATGATGTACGGCGGATCAATAGGTAAAGATGATTAAAATATATGTCTAGAAGGTTCGAACTATCCATTTTCAAAATTTTGGAAGATTTGAGGTATTTTTCAAATTGCGTGGGCGGGAACTTTTCTATCTTTCATCCGATGAAGAAACGATGTATGGCGGATCGGTAGGTAATGATGATTAAAATATATATCTAGAAGGTTTTATCAATCTATTTAAAATTGTGGGAGATATGAGGATTTTTTCAAATTGCGGGGGCGGGAACTTTTCTATCGTTCATCTGATCACGAAATAATGTATGGCGGATCGATAGGTAATGATGAATAAAGTATATGTCTAGAAGGTTCGAACAATCTATTTTCAAAATTGTGGGAGATATGAGGATTTTTTTTAAATTGCGTGGGCGGGATCTTTTCTATCGTTCATCTGATCACGAAATGATGTATGGCGGATCGATAGGTAATGATGAATAAAGTATATGTCTAGAAGGTTCAAACAATCTATTTTGAAAATTGTGGGAGATATGAGGTATTTTTCAAATTGCGGGGGTGGCAACTCTACTATAGTTCATCTGATCAAAAAATGATGTATGGCGGATCGATAGGTAATGATGATTAAGATATATGTCTAGAGGATTTGAACTGTCTACTTTCAAAATTGTGGGAGATATGAGGGTTTTATCAAATTGCGGGGGCGGGAGGGGGCGTGGCAAAAATTTGAAACAAACTTGATCTGCCTGCAAACAAAACAAGTATACACTGAAAATTTGGTAGCTCTAGCTCTTATAGTCTCTGAGATCTAGGTGTTCATACGGACGGACGGACGGACGGACGGACGGACGGACGGACGGACAGACGGACAGACGGACATGTCTATATCGACTCGGCTATTGATGCTGATCAAGAATATATATACTTTATGGGGTCGGAGATGCTTCCTTCTGCCTGTTACATACATTTGCACGAACTTAGTATACCCTTTTTACTCTACGAGTAACGGGTATAAAAATAGCAAAGGCAATTGTAATACTTTGGTTCATGTCTCAATTGATTAAAGTTGTAATGAAATAAATAGAAGATTTGAAATTCTTTTGGACTGCGATTTTTTTAGCGTCTGCTGAAATAAGTCGTCCAAAGAAATCAGTTGAAACTTTAAATTATTTGGCTAAATAGCAACGCATAAATGTTGTGAAGATTCAATAAATGTATTAGGGTGGACCTTGTGCTTAAAAAGATCTCATGGCAGGAGCAAAGTCAAGTACAACTTAAATTAATATGAGAGCTCGATTTTTTTTCGAATGAAATAAAAGAGGTTTTAAGAGAAATGTTCTAGATTGAGTAATTAATTTTGTATACATCTTCGGAATTCGAGTGTTTATGCAATTGAACACCCTCGAACAAGATTATTGGTATTAAATTTTTATTTAGCTGTACATCTATTGAAAGAACTTACTAAATTTCAGGACTTTGAATTTTCGTATGTTGTCTGCAGGATTAAAGCGATATTGAATCTGTGTTCTGTTGGAATACAAGGTATATGCGAAGTCGTATTCTTGTCCGCTGAATATATATCCGGATTACTTTAGTTTATGTAAGCGCATCGAAAATCAAACTTAGTTAAAATAGCCCAAGTTAAATTTTCCTCCACTCAAAGTTGTAAACAGCAGAAATTATTTTTATGTTTATGTCTCCCTTTGTCAAAGGAAATTATATGAATTATGCCAATCAATCACAGTTTTGATGAAAACAGACCCCAGCAACAGGCTGAGGTGAATGAAAACATTTGCATTATTTTTTCTGATCGTATGCAAGATACGCAACCATGTATGATTGCTAAGTGTCAACACATTTTTTATTAAGTATGCATTGAGTCTCGTCTAAAAACACAAAAGTGTCCCAGCTGCGTAGCAGTAATCAATGCAAAAGATTTAAAAGTTGTAGTAGGAAATCATTCGCCAAAAAGAATGCTTCCACCCATAACTCGTCCTTGTACTCGATCATTAGCACAACAATTTGATGCAGCTAATACACAAGCGACAGGAGATGCATTTGCCCTAATCGTCTTAGATGATGATGGAAATAGAAACTTACCAGGTAGTACTCCAAGTAATCAAGGAGCCAAACCAAAAAATGTAGAGAAAGGTAGAGCACCAGGAAAGCGAGGCAACCAAATGCGAGCTCAGAAAATAATATTCAGATAGGAGATCTTGAGACAATCATCAAAGATACAATAACACGAGTGTTATCCTCAATGAATGGACCCAGTATCCCGACCACTGCTCCAGTACAAGAAATGGCACGAGAATCGTTTTCGAATCAGAGAAGTGCTAGATCCTCAAATTTCATGCAGGCCCTAGGTTCTTATAAAATTGCTGTCATTTTGCAGAAATGGGGAGTCCGATTTGATGGTACTCAAGAGGGATTATCGGTAGAGGAGTTTTTATACTTTAGCAGTTGAAAGTTTGGATGGTGATTTTGAACTTTTAAGCAAGAACATACATCAGCTTCTTGCAGGCAAAGCCAGCAGTTGGTTTTGGCGATACCACAAGCGAGTGAAAAAACTCAAATAAAAAACTAAACTAATCTTTCAACTGGAATCAATTTTGTATAGCTCTTCGGGAAAAATATCGAGAAAGTCGATCAGCAACAGAGCTGCGGGAACAAATTCGGTCACGCAAGCAAAAGCCCGGAGATACTTTTTGACTCATTTTATGAAAGCGTTTGCAAACTTATGGATAAGCTATCTGTTAGTTTTGCAGAAGATGAGTTAGTAGAAATGGTACAGGGAAATCTACAGAGTGATATGAAGGATAGACTTCTATTTAAGAATGTTACATGTATGTCTGAGTTACGTCGATTGGTACAAAAGAGAGAAAATTTTCTTAAAGAAGTAGGCCGATCACGCGTAGTACAAAGCAAGTTAAAAGACTCTGGAACATATCGCGTATACGCCCTGAATGAAGAGCAAAGTGAAGAGAATATAGTCGATGAAGATGAAATCGCTGCGATAAATCATGTAGGTTCTTCTAAAATAAAAACGCTCGTGTGTTGGAATTGTGAAACACGACTCTTTTGTTACGGATTTTATTTATTTATTTATTTAGTTATTAGCAACTTCATCATTATTGAAACAGTTACATTTGGGTTTAGTATAAGCAGATTAGGTAATAAGGAAGAAGAAAGTTTATAGCGTAAAAGGATTCCCTTCCGATTTGATGGGGGAAATTTAGTTAGTCTAATGACTTGCTACGCCCCTGCTCGCAGCAAAGGTAATCAGAAGGGTATGCTAAAAGGTAGCAGAAGGCGCTACGAATTACTTAGATAACGAAGAATTTAAGTCTTTACCGCCTCGTTGGAACTGCAACCACTGAGAAGGAAAGAGTAACTGTTGTAATCCCTGCAGAGGACTCGAAATGGACAATTAAAAGCATACAGTGAAGAGACATTAGAAAGTCTTAAGGGAATATAGTTCCCAGTTTGTCTCGAAGGAACATTAAAGTTAACTTGAACAAGTAGGTTTGATGCATCGATATTACCTTCAATGAGTTTACGCAGGAACATTAATCCTATCATGGTGCGTCTCTGCTCTAGAGTTGGTAAATCAAGAAGTTTGAGCCTAGATATGTAAGGAGGGAGTTTTAATAGTGGATCTCAACGTAGGTTTCGCAGAGCAAACGAGAGGAATTGCTTATGGACAGATTCAATTCGTGCACACAGAGTAATAGATTGAGTGTTCCAAACACATGAGCCAAACTCCAGAATCGGCCTCACTAGTGATGTAAATAAAAGTTTGGTTATGTAAGGATCTTCAAACTCCTTAGACCAGCGCTTAACAAATCCCAGCACACTCATGGCTTTATTCACAGAGAGTTCAATATGTGCCCTAAAAGATAGTCTTCGATCAAGTGTAATCCCCAGATCGACAAAGGATTCAACCATCTCAAGTTGGTGCGAGTCGAACAAATAAGTGCGTAGAAGTGGAGGTCTGCGATAGAAAATCATCGACTTACACTTGTCACTATTTAATTGTAACGCATTATTGGAGCACCACATAAAAATTGAATTTAGATCAATCTGGAGCAGTGCAGAATCATAAGGAGAGTTGTGACTTAAAAAGATTTTTAGATCATCCGCGTACATAAGTGCACGGGAATGTTTAAGAATATTAGGAAGATCATTTATGAATAACACAAAGAGAAGAGGGCCAAGATGACTTCCTTGGGGAACTCCAGATGTCACAAAAACTGGACAAGAAAAAGAATTATTAAAAACTACTTTTTGAGTTCTGGCCTTAAGATAAGATGTGATCCAATTGAGAAGCCCTAACGGAAAGCCAAGCAATCGCAATTTTAAAATTAGTAAAGTGTGAGAAACACTGTCAAATGCTTTACTAAAATCCGTAAAAATAACATCCGTTTGCATGCCTCTAGTAAACCCATGAATTACGCTTGTGGTATTTTCGAGTAAGTTAGTAGTAATCGATCTGTTTTTAACAAAACCATGCTGAAAAGGTGAAATGAGAGATGAACAGGAATGTTGTAGCTGGGATGTTATTAATTTTTCGAAAAGTTTTGGAATCGCAGAGAGTTTTGCAATACATCTGTAGTTAGCAATGTCCGCTCGAGTTCCCTTTTTATGTAAAGGAATAATAAGTGATTCCCTCCAGTTCAAAGGAAATATTGATTGCTCAAGCAATTTAGAAAAAAGAATGAAAATTGGATAAGCAAGGAAGTTAGCACATTGCTTTAAGATACATGAAGGAACATCGTCTGGACCAGGAGAGAGATTAGACTTTAGGTAAAGCAGACCATTAAAAACAGATGAATGTGAGAGAGATGGACATTGTATAGAGTCATAAGAATGAATCGGATAAGGATAGCCATAGCAAGGAGCAGACGACGAGTAGGTCGATTGAACAAATTTAGCAAATAGATTGGCAATATCGTCATTAGACGAAGCAACATTGTTCTCAAAGTGTAAAGAAGATGGAAAAGAAGTGGTGCGACGCTTTGTGTTGACAAAGTGATAAAAACGCTTAGGATCGGTTTTCAAGTTATGCTTAACTCGAGAAAGGTACCTCATATAGCAAATACCGTTTTGGGCTTGAAATTTTGACTTTGCAATCGAGTATATTGTAAAGTCTGATGCCTGTCTTTTAAGATTGCTAAGCTTTGCACAGCTCCAAGGAACATTTTTAGTTGAGCAACTTACGGGTTCCAGTGGGATACAAATATCAAAGATATCATACAATTTCGAATAAAACATGTTTGTAGCTGTTTCAACACAGATAACTTGATCGAGAAATGACCAGTCAGTATTTGATAGCATTCTATTTAAGGCTATATAATTAGTTTTTCGAAAGCATCGCTTAAAGTGCGATTTAGGTGCTGTCAAAACCTCGGATGAACCTGGCAAATCAATTATGATTTCCAAGGTGGGGTGATAGGGGTCCTCAGGACAAGAAACAGGAGAAGTCCGATTGACAGACGTTGATGAAATATCAGTAAACAATAAATCAAGAACACGTCCAATCGAGTTTTTAATACAATTGGCTTGAGATAAGGTAAGCCAAGCACACAATCCAAAAAGCTATGCTGACAAGCAGGAAAATAAAATACTGAGTCCTGTGATGAAATCCAGGATACAAAAGGTAGATTAAAATCACCGGTAGCAACCTGAAAATCAGAGTTACGACATGATTCAGAGATAAAGCTTAAGGCCGAAGCATGCTTCAAATATGTTGACTCATCAGATGACGGAGGAACATATGAACAACTTACAAAGACGTTAGAATTTTCATAGCGCAGAGATACGCAGATAAACTCTATGTCATTTGTATTAGGTACATGAAAGATAGTTCCAGAAAGATCCTGTTTAACTGCAATTAATACACCACCTCCATTACAAGTGGGACGGTCAACTCTAAAAATGCAATAGGAATCACAAAGAATCTCACTATTTAGAATATTCGGGTGAAGCCAAGTTTCCGTAAAAATCAATATGTCAGCATCGAGAGAAAAACGATGTAAGAAGAGGGATTGGAGTTTACTTCTAATGCCTCTTACGTTTTGGTATTTGATGACAAGGGACGATCTAAGTTTTTTGAGGATTTAGGAAGAGTGGCAAAGTTTAGATTGGTTTTTAGTCCATATTCTTAAACTATACAAAATTCGGGCCATATACTGGGTTGAAAAATGTGGTCCATAAGTGATGGTGGAATTGAAATTTTGAAGGACGAATTTGATCGCTGTTTTCTAAATTTAAATTTAGTAACGGAAATGTCCGAGGATCCTGTACAGTAGACTAAGTAATTCTTCAAATCAGTCTCAGTGGTATCGGGGCAAAGGCGAGAGACAAAGACTTGTTTCCGTGGAGGAACGGCTACAAGTGGTCGAAAAGAGAGAGCAGAAGTAGAAGTAGGAGCTACAGCATTGTAAACATGATTACGGGCAGCAGCAATGGTTGGAGCAATGATAGGAGCAGTAATGGTAGGAGCAGCAGAAGGAACTGCAATTGGACCATTTGCCAACGGTAGTGGGGGAGCAGCTATGGATGCTGCAGGCGTTGGTGATGAAGTCCCCACGACGGCAGCAGCAGCAGGAACTGAAGAAGCTGTAGCAGTAATAGTTAGGGCAGAAGAGGAAGTAGGGTCAGCGTCAATGGTAGGAGCAGCACAAGGAACTGCAACTGGAACTTTTATCAGCGGTAGTGAATGAGCAGCTGTAGAAGCTGCAGGCGTTGCTGAGGAAGTCATCACGACGGCAGCAGTAGCAGGAACAATGACCACAGACTCAGATGGCTGGTGTAAATTATCTGTCTTATCAGCAGCACCAACAGCACCATTATTAGCAGCATCAGAGTCCATATCGCCAGGTGTTACATTAGTATTGACAGGCGTAGAGGTGCTTGACAATATTTCCATCGCAAGATTAGAGAGTTCTTTGGCTGGAGAGCTCGCCGCTTCTGCATCAAAGGATATCAAAAGCGGTTCATTCGGCAAGGTTGTCGAGGGTTCAGCCTGAATAGGTTCTGTAAAATGGGAGTGATTAGAGTGTGTGGTGGGTACGTTTCGTTTTTTACGCTTAGGCGATTCAGCTAATAGATTCAAACCCTGGAAGGAGGCTTGCACCTTTAAAAACTTTCCATTAAGTTTTTGGAAATCCTCTTGGAGCTCCATAAAACCCCCGTGGGTCTGCTTAATAAATAGGTGCATTTCAAAAGCAATTTCACGACAAGCTATGCAACACCAGTTTAAGCCACTGAACTTGGCTAAAATGTCGCATTTTCGGGCAGGAAAGCCGGCACACTTAAGATGTGCTACATTGCCACAGAGCCAACAAGAAACAAGCATATCCAATGCTCCAATCTTGTGGTTAAATTCGCAATCTTCAATGCAACACGACTGCATTTTAAAAACGCTCAAAAACTACGGCAAAAGCGGAAAACACACAAAGAATTTGTTGTGGTCAATACTTTGGTAATGATTGTCTGAGCGAAGCAGCTGTGGCGCACCAAACAGAACAAATGTATAAACGCGAAAAAAACGGTAATTAAAGCTTATGCTTATGCTTGTACTGATAGCTTTAGTATGAGAGCTAAAGACTAAACTAGCAACAACAACACAGCACTTCGCGAAGAAAGAGAGGCTCACAATAATGCAAAAATAAAAAAATTATTAAATTTATTTATGCAAATTGATAAACTAGGGCACTAGGGAATATTAATAGCAAGAATAGTAAGCACTGAATTTGGCTTAAGTTCATGTTATCAAATTCAGGTATGAAGCGAAATATATTCACTAGAGAAAGAAGATATAAGCAGAGCAAGAGAAAAAAAAACACGACCGAACGCGGAGACGATTGCTTGCTATCTGCTTAAGCTTTGGAAAATTTTTCGAAATTACCGATTCCAAACCTCATCAGGTTAGTGGAATTCTAAAAGTACGTATGACATACCAAGACAAGGAAAGGGATATTGAATTATACGTAATTCCTTCTATCGCTCAACGACTAATTTTAGGTATCGACTTCTGGCGCATATTTGAATTAGCTGCAGGAATTATTAGTTCCATAGCTACGTCCAATGTTAAGGTAGAGTCCGAAATCGATCAATATCCTTTGTCCGAAAATCAACTGCGACAGCTAGAAGCAGTTAAAGAACTGTTTCCCAACTTTGAGAAGCAAGGCTTAGGACGCACTGCGCTAATCAAACATCATATTGATGTTGCCGATGCCAAAGCTGTGAAACAGAGACATTTTCCGGTTAGTCGTGCAGTTGAGAAACTGTTGTACACGGAAATCGACCGAATGCTAGAATTAGGGGTGATCGAACTCTCACAAAGCGCTTGGAGCTCTCCAGTTCGATTAGTAGTTAAGCCTAAGAAAGTTCGGTTATGCCTAGATGCCAGAAAGGTAAATGAGGCAACGAAAATGGATGCATATCCACTTCAAAGTATTGATGGTATATTTGCTCGGCTACCAAGGGCAACGTTCATTTCCAAATTGGATCTGAAGGATGCCTATTGGCAGATTGAGTTGACCGAGGAAGCGAAGCCTTTGACTGCATTTACAGTGCCAGGCAGATCGCTTTACCAATTTTAGGTAATGCCTTTTGGCCTTTGCAATGCCCCGTCAACCATGTGTCGCCTGAGGCACGATCTAATCCCAGCAGATTTACGCCATTGCGTATTTGGCTATCTAGACGATCTTTGTATCGTATCTGAGGACTTCGCATCTCATTTAACAGTTTTAGTTCGAATTGCCGATAAATTCAGAAAGGCAAATCTCACATTGAATGGTAGCTAAAAGACATTTCTGTGTCACCAAAGTTAAATATTTAGGCTTTGTGAATATCGTGTATCTTAAACTGACCCACACCGAAGAATATCAAACAAGTACGGGGATTTTAAGGCGCTTGTGGCTGGTATAGACGTTTTATACAAGATTTCGCTGAAATAACGTTTCCGATTAAGGAAGTACTTTCGACCAAAAAATGCTTTAAATAGTCAGCAGAAGCTCAAGAGGCTATGGATAAGTTGAAGACACTCCTTACCACTGCTCTAATCCTTCGCAACCCGAATTTTGATCGAAAATTTTATCTGCACTGCGATGCCAGCGATTTTGGCATTGGAGCCGTACTTATACAGTTGTCCGATAGCGGCGAGAAAATTATCCAAGTCTCAAAGAAATTATAGCGTCACCGAACGCGAATGTCTTGCTGTAATTTTGGCAATAGAGAAATTTCGTTGTTACTTGGAACTACACGAGTTTGAGGTTGTAACGGAACACTCGAGTCTAGTATGGCTTATGCGGCAGCAGAATGTCTCAGGAAGGTTAGCTCGATGGATTTTCCGTTTGCAAGCATTTAAGTTTTCGATATGTCATTGTAATATTAGTCGTCCTGCTTCTGTTAAGTTGATCAGTTATTAGCAGGACAACGCCATCCCGCATCCTCAGTTGAAGTCTCTTGCGCCATTCCCAATAAGAAGAATAAGAATATTTAGTTTCTTCAGAGTCACGATGTGTGCTCTTTCGTTGACAATTTATTTCTGTGTCTTGCTGGTTTTGTTCGCTTAAGCTAAACATATAATTGTGTATTCTTACTCGCTAGAGGGAGAGTGAGCATAATGTCTGTATGTGTGTGTGTTATATATATATATATATAAGCATGTCTTGGGCATGAGCTCCAAGCATGCAAGCTGCCGTAAAAAACGCTTGCGCGGCAGTTTTGTTAGATTTCAAGTGTGGTGTACTCATGTTACATATATATGTGCTTGAGTTATTGCTTCATTTAAGTGCAACAATGTTCATGTATATTTGTTTCTATATGACTGTTTAATGTATTTAAATGTATATAAGTTCCTATGTATATATGTATATAAAATGTGTGTAGTCTCACTACATCTCCCCTTTTAGAGAAATAACGTAATTTATGAAGTTATTTGATATTTAATTAATAAAGAAATTAATATTATTGTTTGGAATGAATAAGTGTTACTTAAATTTACAAGTTTTTTTTTTCTTTTTAAATAAATTTTTTTTTGTATATTATAAAATGAAGTATATTTTTTTTTGATTTTGAGTTTTACTATTTTGAAGTCTATTTGCTGTATTCTTTAAGTCTATCTTTGTGTACTTTCTGTATTTTGTTATTCTTGTCTTTAATTAAAATATTGTCTTTATCTTCTATTCCTGTTACTAAATATGGACCTAAATATACTGGTTCCAATTTATGGCCAGTTTCGTTTCTTAGTAAAACGTTATCTCCTATTTTCAAGTTAAAGTTATTTATTTTCTTATCATAATATTCCTAATTCTTAACCTTATGCTGTTCTAGCATTATTCTAGCTCTTTTATATGCTATTTCTAATCTAAACTTAGCTTCCTTAGCATAGTCTTCTAAATTGTATAGTGGGTCTATTCTGTCTATTCTATTAAAATCTTTTGGTAAGTTATTTGATTTACCAAAAATAAGTTCATATGGACAATAATCATGAGTTGTAGATGGTGTAGTATTAAAACAATACACGAAATATTGTAACCATGTATCCCAATCAGTTTTATCGACTGATATGTATAAACGTATGTACTCATTGAAGGTTCTATGACTTCTTTCAATGGTACCTAATGTCTGGTGATGGTGTGCAGTTGACGTTATGTTGTCTATTTTTAGATATTTGCACAGGTCATTTATAATTGAATTCTTGTATTCTGCTCCCATGTCTGTAATGAACGTCTTCATTGGACCGTACTTTAGAATAAAAGATTCAAATATTGCTTTAGCTACAGTATTTGCGCTTTTATTTGCAATTGGAATAGCAACTAAATATTTGGTTAAATCACATACTCTGATATGACGAGTCATATTTTTCCAGTAATAGTGTCTTTTTATTTTTGCTAGCGTTTTGGTTATGCCTGTATGACCTCCTTGTATTGGATCGTCATGGACAGTATCGCTTCTTGATCTTTCTCATTATTTATTATGGTCACCGGCTTGAGTAGCGCTACTCTTAAAGTCATTCATATTTTATTGCCCATTTGTTTAAAGGTATCTATTGAAATTGATTCAAAGATCTTTTCGCACGGTGCCACTGATATTTGGCTGATATTAGGTATACCGGCTTGTCTTTCAAGCCTTTGGAAAAACTGACCTAAGTCTAGAATTCCATTGGTGTACAAATCGCTAATATCGATTCTTGCTATAACTTTTCTTCCATGTTTTAACAAACATTTAAGTGGGGTTATTCGCAATGTCACTATTTTCCGTAAGCCGTCATTTGCGATAACGTCATATACGTTGGGATGAGAAGCGTTTGCAAGAGATTGCCTAGGCGTATCTACTTGTTCATTTCCTGCGCAGGATTTTTTCTGTTTACTTTGAAATCTTGTAGTGACTTTAAGTATGTTCGTGTTTATTTCTTTTAATTCTTTAATGGTTATTCGTTACAGTGCGTCTGCCACGAAATTGTCTTTACCCTTTAGATACTCAACTGTGAAATCATATTCTTCTAACTCGAGCCGCATGCGTGTTAGTTTAGAGCTGGGATTGACCATTGAAAATAAATAAGTAAGGGGTCTATGGTCTGTTTTCACTGTGAAGTGTTTGCCATAAATATATGGTCGAAAATGTACTATTGCCCAATGAATTACTGCCAATTCTTGTTCTGTTGTGCTAATGTTGCTTTCACCTTTTGTGAATGAGCGTGATGCATATGCTATCGAGAGTTGGAGTCCGTTATGGTTTTGAGTTAAAACTGCTCCACAAGCTTGTTTGCTTGCATCTGTGATTATGCAAAATTCTTTGCTAAAATCTGGGTACTGTAATAGAGTAGGTTGCATGAGTTTATTTTTTAGATATTCGAATGCGTTTTGGCATTCGACTGTCCATTCAAAAGGGACATTCTTTTTACATAATCTTGTTATGTGCAGTGAATAGTCGGCGAAGTTTTTAATAAAACGTCTATAATAATTGCAAAATGCAACAAAACGTCTAGCGCTGTCCGCATCATGTGGGACTGGGTAATTTTTGATGACGTCATATTTCTTGTCATCTGGCAAGATTCCTTTATCTGTACATTTATGACCCAGGAAGGTCACTTCGTGCATAAAAGATGAGCATTTTTCGGGATGTAGCTTAAGGTTTCAGCTAATAGATTCAAACCCTGGAAGGAGGCTTGCACCTTTAAAAACTTTCCATTAAGTTTTTGGAAATCCTCTTGGAGCTCCATAAAACCCCCGTGGGTCTGCTTAATAAATAGGTGCACTTCAAAAGCAATTTCACGACAAGCTATGCAACACCAGTTTAAGCCACTGAACTTGGCTAAAATGTCGCATTTTCGGGCAGGAAAGCCGGCACACTTAAGATGTGCTACATTGCCACAGAGCCAACAAGAAACAAGCATATCCAATGCTCCAATCTTGTGGTTAAATTCGCAATCTTCAATGCAACACGACTGCATTTTAAAAACGCTCAAAAACTACGGCAAAAGCGGAAAACACACAAAGAATTTGTTGTGGTCAATACTTTGGTAATGATTGTCTGAGCGAAGCAGCTGTGGCGCACCAAACAGAACAAATGTATAAACGCGAAAAAAACGGTAATTAAAGCTTATGCTTATGCTTGTACTGATAGCTTTAGTATGAGAGCTAAAGACTAAACTAGCAACAACAACACAGCACTTCGCGAAGAAAGAGAGGCTCACAATAATGCAAAAATAAAAAAATTATTAAATTTATTTATGCAAATTGATAAACTAGGGCACTAGGGAATATTAATAGCAAGAATAGTAAGCACTGAATTTGGCTTAAGTTCATGTTATCAAATTCAGGTATGAAGCGAAATATATTCACTAGAGAAAGAAGATATAAGCAGAGCAAGAGAAAAAAAAAACACGACCGAACGCGGAGACGATTGCTTGCTATCTGCTTAAGCTTTGGAAAATTTTTCGAAATTGCCGATTCCAAACCTCATCAGGTTAGTGGAATTCTAAAAGTACGTATGACATAACAAGACAAGGAAAGGGATATTGAATTATACGTAATTCCTTCTATCGCTCAACGACTAATTTTAGGTATCGACTTCTGGCGCATATTTGAATTAGCTGCAGGAATTATTAGTTCCATAGCTACGTCCAATGTTAAGGTAGAGTCCGAAATCGATCAATATCCTTTGTCCGAAAATCAACTGCGACAGCTAGAAGCAGTTAAAGAACTGTTTCCCAACTTTGAGAAGCAAGGCTTAGGACGCACTGCGCTAATCAAACATCATATTGATGTTGCCGATGCCAAAGCTGTGAAACAGAGACATTTTCCGGTTAGTCGTGCAGTTGAGAAACTGTTGTACACGGAAATCGACCGAATGCTAGAATTAGGGTGATCGAACTCTCACAAAGCGCTTGGAGCTCTCCAGTTCGATTAGTAGTTAAGCCTAAGAAAGTTCGGTTATGCCTAGATGCCAGAAAGGTAAATGAGGCAACGAAAATGGATGCATATCCACTTCAAAGTATTGATGGTATATTTGCTCGGCTACCAAGGGCAACGTTCATTTCCAAATTGGATCTGAAGGATGCCTATTGGCAGATTGAGTTGACCGAGGAAGCGAAGCCTTTGACTGCATTTACAGTGCCAGGCAGATCGCTTTACCAATTTTAGGTAATGCCTTTTGGCCTTTGCAATGCCCCGTCAACCATGTGTCGCCTGAGGCACGATCTAATCCCAGCAGATTTACGCCATTGCGTATTTGGCTATCTAGACGATCTTTGTATCGTATCTGAGGACTTCGCATCTCATTTAACAGTTTTAGTTCGAATTGCCGATAAATTCAGAAAGGCAAATCTCACATTGAATGGTAGCTAAAAGTCATTTCTGTGTCACCAAAGTTAAATATTTAGGCTTTGTGAATATCGTGTATCTTAAACTGACCCACACCGAAGAATATCAAACAAGTACGGGGATTTTAAGGCGCTTGTGGCTGGTATAGACGTTTTATACAAGATTTCGCTGAAATAACGTTTCCGATTAAGGAAGTACTTTCGACCAAAAAATGCTTTAAATAGTCAGCGGAAGCTCAAGAGGCTATGGATAAGTTGAAGACACTCCTTACCACTGCTCTAATCCTTCGCAACCCGAATTTTGATCGAAAATTTTATCTGCACTGCGATTTTGGCATTGGAGCCGTACTTATACAGTTGTCCGATAGCGGCGAGAAAATTATCCAAGTCTCAAAGAAATTATAGCGTCACCGAACGCGAATGTCTTGCTGTAATTTTGGCAATAGAGAAATTTCGTTGTTACTTGGAACTACACGAGTTTGAGGTTGTAACGGAACACTCGAGTCTAGTATGGCTTATGCGGCAGCAGAATGTCTCAGGAAGGTTAGCTCGATGGATTTTCCGTTTGCAAGCATTTAAGTTTTCGATATGTCATTGTAATATTAGTCGTCCTGCTTCTGTTAAGTTGATCAGTTATTAGCAGGACAACGCCATCCCGCATCCTCAGTTGAAGTCTCTTGCGCCATTCCCAATAAGAAGAATAAGAATATTTAGTTTCTTCAGAGTCACGATGTGTGCTCTTTCGTTGACAATTTATTTCTGTGTCTTGCTGGTTTTGTTCGCTTAAGCTAAACATATAATTGTGTATTCTTACTCGCTAGAGGGAGAGTGAGCATAATGTCTGTATGTGTGTGTGTGTTATATATATATATATAAGCATGTCTTGGGCATGAGCTCCAAGCATGCAAGCTGCCGTAAAAACGCTTGCGCGGCAGTTTTGTTAGATTTCAAGTGTGGTGTACTCATGTTACATATATATGTGCTTGAGTTATTGCTTCATTTAAGTGCAACAATGTTCATGTATATTTGTTTCTATATGACTGTTTAATGTATTTAAATGTATATAAGTTCCTATGTATATATGTATATAAAATGTGTGTAGTCTCACTACATCTCCCCTTTTAGAGAAATAACGTAATTTATGAAGTTATTTGATATTTAATTAATAAAGAAATTAATATTATTGTTTGGAATGAATAAGTGTTACTTAAATTTACAAGTTTTTTTTTTCTTTTTAAATAATTTTTTTTTTGTATATTTGTATAATTTTATATTTTTTATTTTTTTTTATTAATAAAATGAAGTATATTTTTTTTTGATTTTGAGTTTTACTATTTTGAAGTCTATTTGCTGTATTCTTTAAGTCTATCTTTGTGTACTTTCTGTATTTTGTTATTCTTGTCTTTAATTAAAATATTGTCTTTATCTTCTATTCCTGTTACTAAATATGGACCTAAATATACTGGTTCCAATTTATGGCCAGTTTCGTTTCTTAGTAAAACGTTATCTCCTATTTTCAAGTTAAAGTTATTTATTTTCTTATCATAATATTCCTAATTCTTAACCTTATGCTGTTCTAGCATTATTCTAGCTCTTTTATATGCTATTTCTAATCTAAACTTAGCTTCCTTAGCATAGTCTTCTAAATTGTATAGTGGGTCTATTCTGTCTATTCTATTAAAATCTTTTGGTAAGTTATTTGATTTACCAAAAATAAGTTCATATGGACAATAATCATGAGTTGCAGATGGTGTAGTATTAAAACAATACACGAAATATTGTAACCATGTATCCCAATCAGTTTTATCGACTGATATGTATAAACGTATGTACTCATTGAAGGTTCTATGACTTCTTTCAATGGTACCTAATGTCTGGTGATGGTGTGCAGTTGACGTTATGTTGTCTATTTTTAGATATTTGCACAGGTCATTTATAATTGAATTCTTGTATTCTGTTCCCATGTCTGTAATGAACGTCTTCATTGGACCGTACTTTAGAATAAAAGATTCAAATATTGCTTTAGCTACAGTATTTGCGCTTTTATTTGCAATTGGAATAGCAACTAAATATTTGGTTAAATCACATACTCTGATATGACGAGTCATATTTTTCCAGTAATAGTGTCTTTTTATTTTTGCTAGCGTTTTGGTTATGCCTGTATGACCTCCTTGTATTGGATCGTCATGGACAGTATCGCTTCTTGATCTTTCTCATTATTTATTATGGTCACCGGCTTGAGTAGCGCTACTCTTAAAGTCATTCATATTTTATTGCCCATTTGTTTAAAGGTATCTATTGAAATTGATTCAAAGATCTTTTCGCACGGTGCCACTGATATTTGGCTGATATTAGGTATACCGGCTTGTCTTTCAAGCCTTTGGAAAAACTGACCTAAGTCTAGAATTCCATTGGTGTACAAATCGCTAATATCGATTCTTGCTATAACTTTTCTTCCATGTTTTAACAAACATTTAAGTGGGGTTATTCGCAATGTCACTATTTTCCGTAAGCCGTCATTTGCGATAACGTCATATACGTTGGGATGAGAAGCGTTTGCAAGAGATTGCCTAGGCGTATCTACTTGTTCATTTCCTGCGCAGGATTTTTTCTGTTTACTTTGAAATCTTGTAGTGACTTTAAGTATGTTCGTGTTTATTTCTTTTAATTCTTTAATGGTTATTCGTGACAGTGCGTCTGCCACGAAATTGTCTTTACCCTTTAGATACTCAACTGTGAAATCATATTCTTCTAACTCGAGCCGCATGCGTGTTAGTTTAGAGCTGGGATTGACCATTGAAAATAAATAAGTAAGGGGTCTATGGTCTGTTTTCACTGTGAAGTGTTTGCCATAAATATATGGTCGAAAATGTACTATTGCCCAATGAATTGCTGCCAATTCTTGTTCTGTTGTGCTAATGTTGCTTTCACCTTTTGTGAATGAGCGTGATGCATATGCTATCGAGAGTTGGAGTCCGTTATGGTTTTGAGTTAAAACTGCTCCACAAGCTTGTTTGCTTGCATCTGTGATTATGCAAAATTCTTTGCTAAAATCTGGGTACTGTAATAGAGTAGGTTGCATGAGTTTATTTTTTAGATATTCGAATGCGTTTTGGCATTCGACTGTCCATTCAAAAGGGACATTCTTTTTACATAATCTTGTTATGTGCAGTGAATAGTCGGCGAAGTTTTTAATAAAACGTCTATAATAATTGCAAAATGCAACAAAACGTCTAGCGCTGTCCGCATCATGTGGGACTGGGTAATTTTTGATGACGTCATATTTCTTGTCATCTGGCAAGATTCCTTTATCTGTACATTTATGACCCAGGAAGGTCACTTCGTGCATAAAAGATGAGCATTTTTCGGGATGTAGCTTAAGGTTGTGTTTTCTGCAAAGTTGAAAAACATCTGTTAAATTTTTAATCATATGCTTTTCAGAACAACCAATGACTATTAAGTCATCCATATAGAGGAATGCTTGGGAAGGTTCAAGTCCAGAGAATGCAATAGTCATCATTCTTTGAAATGAATTTGGCGCTATTTTTAAACCAAATGGTAGTCGCGTGAAGCGATATGAGCCATTGCTCGTTGAAAAAGATGTTATATTTCTTCAACTTTCTTCGAGTTCAATCTGATGAAAACCTGACATTAAGTCAAGGCATGAGAAATATTTTGCTCTACCTAGTTGATCTAAAATATCATCAATTCTAGGGAGTGGGAATTTATCTGATAGCAGTTTTTTATTGATTTGACGATAGTCAATTACTAATCGCCATTTTTTTGTTTCTGAGCCTGGAAGGGCTTTCTTTGGAACAAGTAAAAGTGGGCTGTTTATTCGACACAGATGGTTCTACAATGTGCGGAAATCAGTTTCTCAACTTGTTTTTGTATTTCTTCTGTTTGGCTTGCGGGCTTCGATAGTTTTTGATATAAACTGGCTCATTATCTTTTAACCTTAGCTGTTGTTAATAAAAGTTGTTTGTTGTAATTGATTCGGTTTCGAGTCCGAATACATCGACATACTCTGTACATAGTTCAGTTAATGTTTCTTTGAAACGAGGTGGAAAGTTTTTTGACAATGTTTTCATTACTTTTTCTTTGCTGTCTTTTGAATTTAATTGGAAAATTTCGTACTCGTGCAATGATTCAATTTGTACCTTGTTAAGGTTGACCATTACTGTTTTATTGGTTGTATTTAAAATACGGACATATGCATTTTTGGAGTTGGTTATCGTATTTGCGATAAAAATTCCATTTTGAATTTCTTGATTTGGAATTAAAATGTGATCATCGTTTGTGTTCACTTTAATTTCTCGGACAATTTCGGATCTTGCTGGTAAAATAATGGCATTTGTATCATTTGAGTGTGATACTGGGATCGAAATTTCATGATCCAAATTATTTGGTCGGAGTACGAACTGATCCTGGACTGTATTTATGTCAAGAATACCATTATATTTTCTGAAGAAATCCATACCAAGAATGCCATCACCTGGTATAGGAAAATTGGGTGATACCAAATGAAAATTGTGTGGTATAATGTATTGGTCTGACTGAATTTCTACGAAGGCCAATCCTTTGGAATTGGTTACACCTTCGCCTATTCCAGATATTTTTGAAATAACGTTATAATCTATATTGATAAATTGATCTGAGTTCTCTTTGAGAACTGAAATATCTGCACCTGAGTCGATAAGTAATGTGAGTGTTTTTCCTGTATTTTTATTTTTTACTTTTATAAACACGCTAAGTTCTGGGTTGATAGTATTTATTGTTGGGGAGTTTCTAAAGGGTTTTGATGGTTTCCCGAGTTACTTTGTGCAACTCTTACATTGTTGTTGTTGTTTCTGTTATTGTTATTATTTTGATTGCCACGGTTTTGATTCCAATTGTTGGAATTACCCCTGTTGGCGTTGCCATAATTTTGCTGAGAGCCTCTAGGTTAGGTTAGGTTGCGATGGCTGAGAGCGACAAGTCACTCTCCCACTTAGGCCTCTTGGGCCCATTGCGATGCCATATATATTCCCTGTTAACCCTTTTAATATTGAGGTGGGTCCTCTGAACTGAACCATTGTGTGGACAGCATAAACTTAAGTAGAGCTGGGATTTCTAGCACGGATATATCAGAAAGGTTGAGCAAAAGGGGTTGACCTAGGATTGTAAGTCTTCTTCTGCTCAGGGCGGGACAATGACAGAGAAGATGTTGTACTGTTTCTTCCTCCTCTTCATATCTGCAGCTTCTGCAGAAATCATGGTGTGCCACGCCAAGGCGGGCTGCGTGTCTGCCGATGAGACAGTGACCCGTCAGGGTCCCTACCAGAAGCGAGATGTGTTCTCTTCTGTTACGTAAAAGTGTACCGGTGCGTTTTAGGTTATATGTTGGCCACGTAAGTCTCGCAACAGCACAGGAGGAAAGGTTTTTCCACCGATTGTTAGCGAGACGTAGTGTTTCGGCTTTTGTGTGAAGCTTAAAGGTCGCCATAGGCATACCTATCTTCTCTGAAAGGAGCTCGATGGTGGTGCCTAATCTGGCCAGTTTGTCCGCAGATTCGTTTCCGTCTATGTTCTGATGTCCAGGCACCCATATCAGGTGAATACTGAAGTGTCGAGCGATCTCGTTAAGAGATAGGCGACATTCAGTGAGCGTTTTCGCGTTATTGTTATGCGAGTCAAGTGCCTTTAGAGCTGCTTGACTGTCAGAGTATATGAAGACGCTTCCTTCTTTGACCGGCAGTGTGCTTAGGTAGATGGCAGCCTCCTGGATGGCCACCATCTCTGCTTGGTACACACTACAGTGGTCGGGAAGACGGAACGAAATGTTCAAATCTAAGTCAGGGGAGAATACGACCCCGCCTATTTTTTCATTGAGCTTAGAGCCATCTGTGTAGATGTTGATGGCGTTGGCTCTGCTATGTGGAAGGGTATCCCAGTAGAGTCGGCTTGAGATGTTGACATCGTATAGCTTGTCGAATGTCAATTGTGGTGTGCAATAGTCTAAGATGAATGGTATACCCGCATGAGTCGTGAGGATAGTCGAGTGTCCCGAAGTACCCCCCCTCCAGGCACTAGTTTCGCGTAATCTGATCGCTGTTGTGATCGCCAGTTGCTTTGCTACGAGGTCGAGTGGTAGTAGATGGAAAATAGTGTTTAGTGCTTCAGATGATGTCGTTCGAAGAGCGCCACTCATGCATATTTCCGCGCTTCTTTGCACTCTATTTAAGTTGTTGTGAGTTGTTTGTTTCTCGAGCGCTGCCCACCATACCAGTGCTCCGTAGAGTAGTATGGGGCGAACTACGGCTGTATAAAGCCAATTTACTATTGATGGGGAGAAACCCCACTTGCGGCCTATGGCTTTTTGCACGAAAAAAGAGCAATGGTCGCCTTTTTTGCGTTCGTTAATGTTGTCGTTCCAGAGTAGTTTCCTATCTAAAACGACTCCTAGGTACTTTGCGTTGTCTCCAAATACCAGACTAATTCCATTGATTTTGGGAGGGATAAGGCTAGGAATTTTGTACTTTCGGGTGAATAGGACTAGTTCCGTTTTGGTTGGGTTTACACCCAAACCACAAGATGACGTCCACTGTGCTTAAGTTGTCAGTGCGGTCTGCGTTAGGTCACACAGCGTCTGTGGGAACATTCCACATTTGAGAATTGCAATATCATCCGCGTAAGCCACCACCGCATGTCCCTCCTCCTCCATGAGCCGCAGAAGTTGGTTAACTGTTACGACCCATAGTAGTGGAGAAAGAACACCTCCTTGAGGAGTGCCTCTATTCACAAATGTGTGAGCAGTTTTACCGCCAAGATGTGAATACACCGACCTGCTGGTTAGCAATTGGCCGATGAATCTGATCAGCGGCATATCTGCTCCCACATCTGCCAAGGCAGAGGTGATGGCGTTAGGTTGGACATTATTAAAAGCACCCTCAATATCAAGGAATGCCACTAGAGAGAAGTCTTTCAATTCAAGAGATTTTACAATCTGTGAGACAAGGGAGTGAAGAGCGGTTTCTGTAGATCTATCCTTGCTATACGCGTGCTGTGTTTGTGTAAACAGAGAGGGGCATATAGTTAGCCTCAAGTGGACCTCTATTAGTCTTTCCAGGGTTTTAAGAAGGAACGAGGATAGGCTGATTGGCCTATAATCATTTGGCTTAACGTGTGAAGCCTTTCCAGCTTTCGGTATAAAAACAACTTTAGTTTCTCTTCATCTAGTGGGGATGAAGTTGACCTTAAGACAGCTTACATATATTGTGTGAAGCCAGGTCATAGTATGCCCAATGGTGTGTTGTATTTGGGCAGGAAATACGCCATCAGGACCTGGCGATTTAAGGGGTTCGAACGAGTCGATTGCCCACCTAATCCTGGTGTCTGTGACTATATCTTGGTTAGAAGGCCTAGAGAGGTCGGTTAGCCTGGCGCTGTGTTCTTGGTTTGAGGAGCATCCAGGAAAATGGGTGCTTAGTAGAAGGTCTAGAGATTCTTCGCTGGTGTCGGTCCAGCTACCATCTGATTTTTGTAAAAGTCCTGGCGATGTTGGTGAGGTTGGCAAGATCTTCCGCAGACGAGATGCGTCGGAAGTGGATTCTATATTACTACAGAATTGGGCCAAAAGAGGATCGCTTGGCCCTTCTAATAGCTTTCTTGTATGTGCTAAGTCTTTGTTTGTATGACTCCCAAGCGGTTGTTGGGTCATTATGTTTAGCTTTGTTAAAAGCGTGTCTGCAATCTTTCCTGAGTTTGTCCAGATCTGCAGACCACCATGGTGGTTTGAAAGTGGATTTTACTTTCCGGGGGGGACAGGCTTTGGAAGTGGATTCTATATTACTACAGAATTGGGCCCAAGATGATCGCTTGGCCCTTCTAATAGCTTTCTTGTATGTGCTAAGTCTTTGTTTGTATGACTCCCAAGCGGTTGTTGGGTCATTATGTTTAGCTTTGTTAAAAGCGTGTCTGCAATCTTTCCTGAGTTTGTCCAGATCTGCAGATCACCATGGTGGTTTGAAAGTGGATTTTACTTTCCGGGGGGGACAGGCTTTGTTAAATGAGTCATTGTACGCCGTGGTAAGCGTTTCTACAAGCTCGTCTATCTGGTTTCCAGTACTTGGTATGTAAGGTGGGTTCGATTTAAGCTTTTTGGTTAGGAAGTTGTTGTGAACTTCCCAGTTGGTCTTTTTAGGGTTTTGTATCTTTTTGGGTGAAGGACATTTATTTGATAGTATGAACTCTATACATCGATGATCCGAGAAGGAGTGCTCAGTCAGCACCTTTCATGATACGAGTTGATAATAGAGATCATCAGAGATAAGGGTAATAACAAGAACTTCTTTTCTATTTTTAATGATGAAGGTTGGATCATCACCATTATTGGCTATATGCATATTTGTTTGCAGTAAATAATTGTAGAGTGACTCACCGCGGTCGTTGATGTCTGTACTGCCCCATAGTGTGTGGTGTGAGTTGGCATCGCCTCCTAAAATAAGGCTCGTATTTGGTTTGCTTCCGATTAGGTCCTGGATTAACTTAGGCGGTGGGGGGCTCTCGCTGTCAAAAGCCATATAAAAAGATGCCAGCCTGAAGGTTGAACTCTCCAGTTCCAAGCTGACTGTTGTGATGTCTCCATCACTGTACTGAGGAAGTAAAAGTGTACTTAAATGCTTCTTGGTAAAGATGCATGTACGAATTTTTCCATTACCCTTGGTGTGGAAAAGGTTGTATTTGGGCGTCCGCAAGCCGTTGATTCTGTCACCAGAAATCCACGGCTCCTGGACAAGGGCTATATCTACTTCGCCTGAGGATAGGCGAAGTAGAAGTGCAGCGGTTGCTGCTTTAGAATGGTGCAGGTTAATCTGTAGCACCCGAACCATTAGTGTGATGCGTCACCGTCTCTCTGTTCCGTCGAGATCCTCCGATTGGAGAAGCTCCTGTTCCGAGTATAGGCGCCTGAAAGATGGTCCATAGTCTGAACCTGCAGAAATGTAGCCACAGAGTTCCTCTTGTGGGGAAATACGCTCTGCATCCATATCCTCGTCACTGCTCTCGTCCACCTCAACGCTTGCTGTAAGGTTTGCAAGCGCTGTTGTGTCCGTCTTGTATACGGTCATATAAATTCTTTGGAACCCATAGTTTAAAGCTCCATCGCATTTATTTAAAAACTCAACTGAGTCGTTATCAATCTGGAAAATAACCAAAGTGGTTGCTCGGGTTGAACGTTCCACCTTGATCACCCTCCAGTTAATGGTAGGAGCACTTGGATTAAGCATCCTCAGTAGTTGTAGGATCTTTTCTGCTTCCGCTGGGTGAACGGGTAACCAAGCTCGAGCCCTCGGACAGGATGGTATGTCCTTAGCATCAACGACTCTCAACTTCGCGTTAGGGTAAACCTCGCCAACCTTAGCTATAGCGGCCCTATAAAGATCCACTGATCTCTCGTCCTCGCATGCTACCAGTCGAATATTTCCCTGGAACCATCCTATGCTATAACAGCACGGGGGTGGCCCAGGGTTCTCCAGCAGGACATCAAGGGTAACGCGGCTTGTTTCCGCCTCAATCCACTTCCAGTGGTGTCTTGGGATCGTTCCGGTTGGATTGTTCCCATCTATTACACCCACATTCTTCTTGTTTTTTGCCGCCTCAGCAAAGGAGACCCGGAGAGGGGCACCGTGCGTCTTCGGTCTTTTGGATGACATCGGTTGATGTTCCTCCATAGACCGATTTCTTTTGCAGTAGGTGGCTGCTCAATAGGAGTTGGTAAAGGCCGATCGTGTTTTGGCGCCGACGACTTCTTTGGTGGGGGCATGTCCAGAGAAAAGTTTGGTAAGGCTTCTCTAGCCCAGGCTATGTCCTCCTGAACCTTTACATAATCATCCTTAGACGTCTGGTCCTCCCTGATTGGGTTGGTTGCCAGACGTTTCAGGATTCTGTACGCCTTGCCCTGGTCCTCGATACCGACCTTTGTTGGATCGGTTCTGGTGTACACCACGGATCTATTGCAGACGATTTCTGCCTTCTTTACTGCACCGTTGGCTGAAAGCCCAGCAGCTGGTTTCTGACTGGAGGCTTTTTTGCCAGCGACAGCAGACTGCACATTTTTTGCAGAGGGAGCCGTGCTGTTAGCTTCCTCTCCAAGCACTCGCTTGGGCACAGCAGTAGAGCCACTTGCAGCGAGTGGTCCTTTGGAGTTTTAAAAATTTTGCATTTTCTGAAAAGTACTATTTAGACCAAAAAAGTGTTGATTGAGTCTTGATTAAGTTTCTTAGTCATTTTAGTGCCCGACTCCCACATATTACTATCTGCATCGTTTACCTCCACTCTGTTTACTTTCGTCTTTTAATAAAAAATTTTTACATTCACAATATATAACATATATCCTATTTTATATAGTAAGAATGCCCAAAATTTGTTATCACAAATATTAAAATTCCATTTAATTATTCGGGAGTGAAAGGACTTAAAGACAGAAGTAAAACGATAAGATTTTGTATATATATATGAATCTAGCCGTAAAACGGCCAAAAAGACGCACTTTGGTAGTAGCTTAAAGGTGTCAGCACTGTCGGGTTGGACAGCACTGATGTGTTACGTTTTAGTGTTACGTGAAGTAGTGACGTAAAAGGTTGTACTTACGTCGCAAACTTAAGCCGCCAACGACTAAACAAACTTTAATGTGGTTTTATGTATGGGTTTCTGTCCAAACCGAATCTCACTGGTTGCACGCTCCTGGTTATGCACTGCACTACCACAGACCGTCTTTCGATTCGAGTGGGAGGGGGTGGGGGAGTGGAGATTCACGTTCACTTGCGTCTGCGGGCGGGCACCAGAGGGGGGGGATGATTTGCAAAACTTAAGCTAAGCCCAGCTTCACAAAACAGCACTGAGATTAATTGTTTTTTGTATGTTGGTTCGAAATGCTTGGTAAACACTTGGTAAACACTTGGTAGCGGATTTCCACTTATGGCTCGCACAAAAACGGGATAAACAATTTAAAAATTAATTTTATACGCGGGAGCTTATGAAAAACACGATCGACCGATATCAGTGTGACCAGAGTTCATATATAATTTCCTGAAAAATTACCACGGCCTCTGTTGTTATAACTATTATTATAGTTATTGTTTCCTCTGTAATGACCATTATTCTGATAATTACCATTATTCTGATAGTTACCTCTTCCCTGGTAATTACCTCTGTAACTGTTACCTCTGCCTCTGTTTTGGGAATAGAAAACAGTGCTTGGGCTTCCTGTGGCTTTTGTGCAGCAGTGTATGTATTTACCAATAGCATCATTTACTGTGCTAAAGTTTCCTGCTTCGAGTATAGTCTTAATTTTTTCGTCTTCGCAATTTTGGATCATCGCTGCGATTGCCTCTTTTGTGGCGAATGTTTCAGCATTATTAGCATCTAGACCATTGTCTATATATGCTGCCTCTAGTGATCTGCGGAGATTGTCTATTTCTGTGGTGTATTGGGATGCCGTTTTTCCATTTTGTTGAATACTCAACATTTTGGCTTTTAGTACATCCACTGATTCACCTTTTACGACTTCTTTTAATTTCCCAATTATTCCATTAATGGTCGTTTCATTTTGTACTTTGTACAGTATTGGGCCAATTATTTTAGACTTTATTACCTCAATCGCTATTGCTTCCTGGTTGCCCTTTGTTAGTCCAACCAGTTTTAAAGCTGTAATAAATCTTTCCAAATGTAGCTTTCGTCCGTCAAAGTCAGGTACGGTTGATGATACCTCTTTGACGAACTGTCTATCTTTTGCTATTTGGTCTGTCATGTTGATTGGTATGTTCTGTAGAGTCTCTGATAGTTGTGAGCTAGCAGGTGTATTTACTGCTGCTTGTGTATCTTCTCTATTCGTTTCTACCGATATGCTGTATTTGTCATCCATTAATACCGATTTGTCGAATGTTGCAGGAAAATCTAATCTTGTAGGGCAGAACAATTGTTGTTTATGCCTATTTTATATATGTACAAGATTTTCTCTTAGACGTTTGATAAGATCTGAAGCTTGTATCCAATTTAAGGTGCTCAGTCTAGTTTTATTATCATTAATTATCCTCCGTACTTCATTATATGTACCAATTAGTATCTCAATGTGCTTAATTTTTGTATCGTTTGAAATAACTGCACTTTTATTGAGACATTTAAAGGATTTATCGAATGCTACTCTATGTTGTTTGATAAGTTCACTTATTTTATTCCATTCCATATGTAGGATGGTATCATGCTAATGAGTCTCTGTAATTACTAGGTTTCTCCCTAAAATAGTACTCAATTTGTATGCAATGTTTTTTTTTTTTTTTTTATTTAGGCCTTTTCTAGGTCGTTTGCCCTGCTCATGTACTTTTTCTTAATACATTTGTTGTGCACATCAATACTACAATAACTATCAGTAAAACTGAAATCAATTCTATGTGAGGGGATATTACCTCGATTTTGTTTATAACATTTGCGGTAGAATCTACCGTCTTAGTGTCTATTAAACCCATCTTGGGCCAAGATTTAAATGAAATTAACGGGATATCCAGTTTTTGGAATTAAGTTGGAATGATCGTTTAGGCAATAAATTGAATTTAACGAAAAATTTGTTTTATTTTGCTTTTAATTTTTTGAAATTATTTCATTTTATTCAAATAACTTCTTTTTTTTTACTTTTTGCTTTTTTACTTTTTGCCTTAATGCCAAAACTCACATGTATAAGACACACGTTCCTAATACACCTCGTAGGTGGAGAGAAAGGTTGTACCGTAGTTGACGGTTTACATTTTCCTACCTAATTTTCGCATAAGCTTTGCAGGCTTATACTTCTTTAGCGCTACTGAAGCAGCACTAATTAACATTGGGTTTTACAATATTTGATTAAAAATATATTAGGTTTACATAGAAATAAAAATTTTAAAATTTCATTTTTATAAATATAAGTAAATAAAAATTTGGGGACATCCTTCAAATGCTGCTGTTGTCCTGGGCCTTTGGTGAAGGCGATGCCGGTGCCGGCTTGCACAGGCTGCTGCTGTTGTCCTGGGCCTATGAGCTCAGGCGGGGCCGGTGCGGGTCTTCGCACAGGCTAATTCTTCTTTGCCATGCATGTACCAATGCAGTATGGTGCAAACAATGGACCCTCGCAGTCGGGCGGACATTCCTTTTTCTTCTTGGGCAGCTGCTGGATCTTATCTGGATAATACGGATATTCTTTACATATGTTTTTTATAATATAGGGTGGCCTATACGTTTTTGCATCTTTACTCTTCGACCACCCCTCGTTTTCTTTGGCTTTTTCTTGCCAATGTCTTGGCTATTCATTTCTCGTTTTAGTTATTTTTCTTATTTACCAACACACTCTCACTGTACTCACTCAGATATTTTTCCTCTGGTATCTGCTCCTTGTCTACGGTCGCCATGTAATATTAGTCGTCCTGCTTCTGTTAAGTTGATCAGTTATTAGCAGGACAACGCCATCCCGCATCCTCAGTTGAAGTCTCTTGCCCCATTCCCCAGTAAGAAGAATAAGAATATTTAGTTTCTTCAGAGTCACGATGTGTGCTCTTTCGTTGACAATTTATTTCTATGTCTTGCTGGTTTTGTTCGCTTAAGCTAAACATATAATTGTGTATTCTTACTCGCTAGAGGGAGAGTGAGCATAATGTCTGTATGTGTGTGTGTGTTATATATATATAAGCATGTCTTGGGCATGAGCTCCAAGCATCCAAGCTGCCGTAAAAACGCTTGCGCGGCAGTTTTGTTAGATTTCAAGTGTGGTGTACTCATGTTACATATATATGTGCTTGAGTTATTGCTTCATTTAAGTGCAACAATGTTCATGTATATTTGTTTCTATATGACTGTTTAATGTATTTAAATGTATATAAGTTCCTATGTATATATGTATATAAAATGTGTGTAGTCTCACTACAGGTTATTAACATAACCGTAGCGTTAAGCAGAGGCTCGCTGACCATCGACAACTGGCATTTATCTTCTTCTTTCTTTTCGGACCACTACAGGACACTGTTTAACTTCAATTGATGCAGAGAGAAACCGACTCCCTAAAGGGACGAACTGGGAAAAGTTCTCTAGAACAGTCAGTCAATCACTCCCCGACCCGCCGGACGGATCGGTGTTAAATACTGACACACTCGAAGAATGTAACCGGACGACCACTGACGTATTAAGTAAATCATCTCCCATCCTGCCCAGTCAGCCGACCACCAAAGCCCAACCACAAGTTGTGGTGGACAGCGGAGCTTTGCCAGACTAGGAAGGAAATGAGGAGGCTTTTTAACAAAGAAAAACGGACATATAATCAAGAAGACTGGAACGCATACTGACAGGGTTTTTCGATATTCAAGGGGACGTGCAGGAAAGCGAGAAGAGATTCCTGGACTTAATTCTGTGAGGATATAGTCTGCACTAGCGAAGCATCCAGACTTCAAAGAGTGTTGCCTAAAGACCCGTCCAACCCTGAACTACTCTGCAGCCCGGATGGAATATATGCAAAAAACAGCCAGGAATCTCTGGAACTGCTAACAACGACCAATTTTCCAGGTTGCCTTGATACTGAACCAGAGGTTGGAATCACCAACCTTACATTCAGTACATCACCTGGAAATACAGAAACGAAGACGACCATGATGATTTTGGGGATATCATCACTGAGGAAAAGATAATCAAGTCATTCCAATCCTATAAATCACCAGGACCGGATGACATCCGACCAGTCATGCTGCAAGTATCGATCCTGAGTCTGCCCTGGCTGACTAAGCTTTTCAAGGGGTGTCTCCTTACAGGGTACATCCCAGTCAACTGGAGAGAGGTGAGGGTGGTCTTCATTCACAACACCGGGAAGATAAACCACAACTCACCAAAGGATTATAGACCCATCAGTCTATCATCGTTTCTTTTGAAAACGATGGAACGACTTTTGGATCTACACATAAAAAGCAAGCTCACTCCACGCACAACACCCCTACCTTAAGGGTAGATCTGTTGACACAGCTCTACATGAAGTGGTAGGGAGCATCGAGGAATCACTGAATCGGAAGGAGTGTGTGCTAGCGGCCTTTCTCGACATCGAGGGGACCTTAAACAATGTCAGGTCCGAGTCGATAACGGCAGCACTTGCCAAAATCGGCTCACACTCGATTTTAACTAACTGGCTAGGTAACATGCTTAGCAGCCGAGTTATAAACTCGGAACTCTGGGCAGGTAAGATTAGAAAGAGGGTCACGAGAGGCACGCCACAAGGGGGAGTCATATCCAACATTGTACCCATTGCTGTGGAACCAGGTTCTGAACGATTTCCTTTTAAATTTGAAGTTTAGTGGATGTAGGGTGACGGCATTGGCAGATAACCTAGTTCTAATAGTAACGGGTAAGTTTCTACCCAAAATCTCTGAGCTACTACATTCTGCTCTTGGTAGCACCCTGAGGTGGGCACAACAGAACGGTCTAGGGGTCAACCCCCACAAGACCCAACTGGTGCTGTTCACAAGAAGATATAAGTTTCCTGAGTTCACACTACCCTCCCTAGGAACGCAGCTCATAAGGGCTACTGAGGCAAAATATTTAGGAGTCATTCTGGACTCGAAACTCTCCTGGAAGAGAAACTCTGAGAAAAAAATGAAGAAAGCACCAGGAGCATACTTTGCTTGCAAACAGACCTTCGGTAGGAGATGGTGACTGCAACCGTACATCATTCATTGGTTGTACACAGCGGTCGTCAGGCCTATCCTTACCTATGGAGCGCTGGTCTGGTGGAAGGCGGCCAACACCAAATCCCAACTAAACAACCTTCACAAGGTACAAAGAGCAGCTTGCCTGGGAATAGCCGGATCCCTGCGATCTACCCCCCAGGCAGCTCTAGACGCAATACTGAATCTTGAGCCAATAGACACCTTCCTGAAGTATGCAGCAGCGAAAAGCGCAGTAAGACTCCGGGAACTGAAACTCCACAAAACAACTGCATCTGGTTTCAGCAACATCCAGCAGGAAGTGGGAATAAAGGCTGAGACAAAGGCTATTGTATTAAGACTCAGAAATGGAAGGTCAATTTTAGAACGGTTTTTCGGAGAGAGAGGATTGGAAGCAAGAAACTCCCATCAGGGAGAACGAGCTTGCCACAGCAGAAATTATTTTTATGTTTATGTCTCCCTTTGTCAAAGGAAATTATATGAATTATGCCAATCAATCACAGTTTTGATGAAAACAGACCCCAGCAACAGGCTGAGGTGAATGAAAACATTTGCATTATTTTTTCTGATCGTATGCAAGATACGCAACCATGTATGATTGCTAAGTGTCAACACATTTTTCATTAAGTATGCATTGAGTCTCGTCTAAAAACACAAAAGTGTCCCAGCTGCGTAGCAGTAATCAATGCAAAAGATTTAAAAGTTGTAGTAGGAAATCATTCGCCAAAAAGAATGCTTCCACCCATAACTCGTCCTTGTACTCGATCATTAGCACAACAATTTGATGCAGCTAATACACAAGCGATAGGAGATGCATTTGCCCTAATCGTCTTAGATGATGATGGAAATAGAAACTTACCAGGTAGTACTCCAAGTAATCAAGGAGCCAAACCAAAAAATGTAGAGAAAGGTAGAGCACCAGGAAAGCGAGGCAGACCTCCTCAACAGCTTCGAACAGCGCGGCAACCAAATGCGAGCTCAGAAAATAATATTCAGATAGGAGATCTTGAGACAATCATCAAAGATACAATAACACGAGTGTTATCCTCAATGAATGGACCCAGTATCCCGACCACTGCTCCAGTACAAGAAATGGCACGAGAATCGTTTTCGAATCAGAGAAATGCTAGATCCTTAAATTTCATGCAGGCCCTAGGTTCTTATAAAATTGCTGTCATTTTGCAGAAATGGGGAGTCCGATTTGATGGTACTCAAGAGGGATTATCGGTAGAGGAGTTTTTATACTTTAGCAGTTGAAAGTTTGGATAGTGATTTTGAACTTTTAAGCAAGAACATACATCAGCTTCTTGTAGGCAAAGCCAGCAGTTGGTTTTGGCGATACCACAAGCGAGTGAAAAAACTCAAATAAAAAACTAAACTAATCTTTCAACTGGAATCAATTTTGTATAGCTCTTCGGGAAAAATATCGAGAAAGTCGATCAGCAACAGAGCTGCGGGAACAAATTCGGTCACGCAAGCAAAAGCCCGGAGAAACTTTTGACTCATTTTATGAAAGCGTTTGCAAACTTATGGATAAGCTATCTGTTAGTTTTGCAGAAGATGAGTTAGTAGAAATGGTACAGGGAAATCTACAGAGTGATATGAAGGATAGACTTCTATTTGAGAATGTTACATGTATGTCTGAGTTACGTCGATTGGTACAAAAGAGAGAAAATTTTCTTAAAGAAGTAGGCCGATCACGCGTAGTACAAAGCAAGTTAAAAGACTCTGGAACATATCGCGTATACGCCCTGAATGAAGAGCAAAGTGAAGAGAATATAGTCGATGAAGATGAAATCGCTGCGCCCCTGCTCGCAGCAAAGGTAATCAGAAGGGTATGCTAAAAGGTAGCAGAAGGCGCTACGAATTACTTAGATAACGAAGAATTTAAGTCTTTACCGCCTCGTTGGAACTGCAACCACTGAGAAGGAAAGAGTAACTGTTGTAATCCCTGCAGAGGACTCGAAATGGACAATTAAAAGCATACAGTGAAGAGACATTAGAAAGTCTTAAGGGAATATAGTTCCCAGTTTGTCTCGAAGGAACATTAAAGTTAACTTGAACAAGTAGGTTTGATGCATCGATATTACCTTCAATGAGTTTACGCAGGAACATTAATCCTATCATGGTGCGTCTATGCTCTAGAGTTGGTAAATCAAGAAGTTTGAGCCTAGATATGTAAGGAGGGAGTTTTAATAGTGGATCTCAACGTAGGTTTCGCAGAGCAAACGAGAGGAATTGCTTATGGACAGATTCAATTCGTGCACACAGAGTAATAGATTGAGTGTTCCAAACGCATGAGCCAAACTCCAGAATCGGCCTCACTAGTGATGTAAATAAAAGTTTGGTTATGTAAGGATCTTCAAACTCCTTAGACCAGACAAATCCCAGCACACTCATGGCTTTATTCACAGAGAGTTCAATATGTGCCCTAAAAGATAGTCTTCGATCAAGTGTAATCCCCAGATCGACAAAGGCTTCAACCATCTCAAGTTGGTGCGAGTCGAACAAATAAGTGCGTAGAAGTGGAGGTCTGCGATAGAAAATCATCGACTTACACTTGTCACTATTTAATTGTAACGCATTATTGGAGCACCACATAAAAATTGAATTTAGATCAATCTGGAGCAGTGCAGAATCATAAGGAGAGTTGTGACTTAAAAAAGATTTTTAGATCATCCGCGTACATAAGTGCACGGGAATGTTTAAGAATATTAGGAAGATCATTTATGAATAACACAAAGAGAAGAGGGCCAAGATGACTTCCTTGGGGAACTCCAGATGTCACAAAAACTGGACAAGAAAAAGAATTATTAAAAACTACTTTTTGAGTTCTGGCCTTAAGATAAGATGTGATCCAATTGAGAAGCACTAACGGAAAGCCAAGCAATCGCAGTTTTAAAATTAGTAAAGTGTGAGAAACACTGTCAAATGCTTTACTAAAATCCGTAAAAATAACATCCGTTTGCATGCCTCTAGTAAACCCATGAATTACGCTTGTGGTAAATTCGAGTAAGTTAGTAGTAATCGATCTGTTTTTAACAAAACCATGCTGAAAAGGTGAAATGAGAGATGAACAGGAATGTTGTAGCTGGGATGTTATTAATTTTTCGAAAAGTTTTGGAATCGCAGAGAGTTTTGCAATACATCTGTAGTTAGCAATGTCCGCTCGAGTTCCCTTTTTATGTAAAGGAATAATAAGTGATTCCCTCCAGTTCAAAGGAAATATTGATTGCTCAAGCAATTTAGAAAAAAGAATGAAAATTGGATAAGCAAGGAAGTTAGCACATTGCTTTAAGATACATGAAGGAACATCGTCTGGACCAGGAGAGAGATTAGACTTTAGGTAAAGCAGACCATTAAAAACAGATGAATGTGAGAGAGATGGACATTGTATAGAGTCATAAGAATGAATCGGATAAGGATAGCCATAGCAAGGAGCAGACGACGAGTAGGTCGATTGAACAAATTTAGCAAATAGATTGGCAATATCGTCATTAGACGAAGCAACATTGTTCTCAAAGTGTAAAGAAGATGGAAAAGAAGTGGTGCGACGCTTTGTGTTGACAAAGTGATAAAAACGCTTAGGATCGGTTTTCAAGTTATGCTTAACTCGAGAAAGGTACCTCATATAGCAAATACCGTTTTGGGCTTGAAATTTTGACTTTGCAATCGAGTATATTGTAAAGTCTTATGCCTGTCTTTTAAGATTGCTAAGCTTTGCACAGCTCCAAGGAACATTTTTAGTTGAGCAACTTACGGGTTCCAGTGGGATACAAATATCAAAGATATCATACAATTTCGAATAAAACATGTTTGTAGCTGTTTCAACACAGATAACTTGATCGAGAAATGACCAGTCAGTATTTGATTGCATTCTATTTAGGCTATATAATTAGTTTTTCGAAAGCATCGCTTAAAGTGCGATTTAGGTGCTGTCAAAACCTCGGATGAACCTGGCAAATCAATTATGATTTCCAAGGTGGGGTGATAGGGGTCCTCAGGACAAGAAACAGGAGAAGTCCGATTGACAGACGTTGATGAAATATCAGTAAACAATAAATCAAGAACACGTCCAATCGAGTTTTTAATACAATTGGCTTGAGATAAGGTAAGCCAAGCACACAATCCAAAAGCTATGCTGACAAGCAGGAAAATAAAATACTGAGTCCTGTGATGAAATCCAGGATACAAAAGGTAGATTAAAATCACCGGTAGCAACCTGAAAATCAGAGTTACGACATGATTCAGAGATAAAGCTTAAGGCCGAAGCATGCTTCAAATATGTTGACTCATCAGATGACGGAGGAACATATGAACAACTTACAAAGACGTTAGAATTTTCATAGCGCAGAGATACGCAGATAAACTCTATGTCATTTGTATTAGGTACATGAAAGATAGTTCCAGAAAGATCCTGTTTAACTGCAATTAATACACCACCTCCATTACAAGTGGGACGGTCAACTCTAAAAATGCAATAGGAATCACAAAGAATCTCACTTTTTAGAATATTCGGGTGAAGCCAAGTTTCCGTAAAAATCAATATGTCAGCATCGAGAGAAAAACGATGTAAGAAGAGGGATTGGAGTTTACTTCTAATGCCTCTTACGTTTTGGTATTTGATGACAAGGGACGATCTAAGTTTTTTGAGGATTTAGGAAGAGTGGCAAAATTTAGATTGGTTTTTAGTCCATATTCTTAAACTATACAAAATTCGGGCCATATACTGGGTTGAAAAATGTGGTCCATAAGTGATGGTGGAATTGAAATTTTGAAGGACGAATTTGATCGCTGTTTTCTAAATTTAAATTTAGTAACGGAAATGTCCGAGGATCCTGTACAGTAGACTAAGTAATTCTTCAAATCAGTCTCAGTGGTATCGGGGCAAAGGCGAGAGACAAAGACTTGTTTCCGTGGAGGAACGGCTACAAGTGGTCGAAAAGAGAGAGCAGAAGTAGAAGTAGGAGCTACAGCATTGTAAACATGATTACGGGCAGCAGCAATGGTTGGAGCAATGATAGGAGCAGTAATGGTAGGAGCAGCAGAAGGAACTGCAATTGGACCATTTGCCAACGGTAGTGGGGGAGCAGCTATGGATGCTGCAGGCGTTGGTGATGAAGTCCCCACGACGGCAGCAGCAGCAGGAACTATGGCAGAAGCTGTAGCAGTAATAGTTACGGCAGAAGAGGAAGTAGGGTCAGCGTCAATGGTAGGAGCAGCACAAGGAACTGCAACTGGAACTTTTATCAGCGGTAGTGAATGAGCAGCTGTAGAAGCTGCAGGCGTTGCTGAGGAAGTCATCACGACGGCAGCAGTAGCAGGAACAATGACCACAGACTCAGATGGCTGGTGTAAATTGTCTGTCTTATCAGCAGCACCAACAGCACCATTATTAGCAGCATCAGAGTCCATATCGCCAGGTGTTACATTAGTATTGACAGGCGTAGAGGTGCTTGACAATATTTCCATCGCAAGATTAGAGAGTTCTTTGGCTGGAGAGCTCGCCGCTTCTGCATCAAAGGATATCAAAAGCGGTTCATTCGGCAAGGTTGTCGAGGGTTCAGCCTGAATAGGTTCTGTAAAATGGGAGTGATTAGAGTGTGTGGTGGGTACGTTTCGTTTTTTACGCTTAGGCGATTCAGCTAATAGATTCAAACCCTGGAAGGAGGCTTGCACCTTTAAAAACTTTCCATTAAGTTTTTGGAAATCCTCTTGGAGCTCCATAAAACCCCCGTGGGTCTGCTTAATAAATAGGTGCATTTCAAAAGCAATTTCACGACAAGCTATGCAACACCAGTTTAAGCCACTGAACTTTGCTAAAATGTCGCATTTTCGGGCAGGTAAGCCGGCACACTTAAGATGTGCTACATTGCCACAGAGCCAACAAGAAACAAGCATATCCAATGCTCCAATCTTGTGGTTAAATTCGCAATCTTCAATGCAACACGACTGCATTTTAAAAACGCTCAAAAACTACGGCAAAAGCGGAAAACACAAAAAGAATTTGTTGTGGTCAATACTTTGGTAATGATTGTCTGAGCGAAGCAGCTGTGGCGCACCAAACAGAACAAATGTATAAACGCGAAAAAACGGTAATTAAAGCTTATGCTTATGCTTGTACTGATAGCTTTAGTATGAGAGCTAAAGACTAAACTAGCAACAACAACACAGCACTTCGCGAAGAAAGAGAGGCTCACAATAATGCAAAAATAAAAAAATTATTAAATTTATTTATGCAAATTGATAAACTAGGGCACTAGGGAATATTAATAGCATGAATAGTAAGCACTGAATTTGGCTTAAGTTCATGTTATCAAATTCAGGTATGAAGCGAAATATATTCACTAGAGAAAGAAGATATAAGCAGAGCAAGAGAAAAAAAAAACACGACCGAACGCGGAGACGATTGCTTGCTATCTGCTTAAGCTTTGGAAAATTTTTCGAAATTGCCGATTCCAAACCTCATCAGGTTAGTGGAATTCTAAAAGTACGTATGACATACCAAGACAAGGAAAGGGATATTGAATTATACGTAATTCCTTCTATCGCTCAACGACTAATTTTAGGTATCGACTTCTGGCGCATATTTGAATTAGCTGCAGGAATTATTAGTTCCATAGCTACGTCCAATGTTAAGGTAGAGTCCGAAATCGATCAATATCCTTTGTCCGAAAATCAACTGCGACAGCTAGAGGCAGTTAAAGAACTGTTTCCCAACTTTGAGAAGCAAGGCTTAGGACGCACTGCGCTAATCAAACATCATATTGATGTTGCCGATGCCAAAGCTGTGAAACAGAGACATTTTCCGGTTAGTCGTGCAGTTGAGAAACTGTTGTACACGGAAATCGACCGAATGCTAGAATTAGGGGTGATCGAACTCTCACAAAGCGCTTGGAGCTCTCCAGTTCGATTAGTAGTTAAGCCTAAGAAAGTTCGGTTATGCCTAGATGCCAGAAAGGTAAATGAGGCAACGAAAAAGGATGCATATCCACTTCAAAGTATTGATGGTATATTTGCTCGGCTACCAAAGGCTACGTTCATTTCCAAATTGGATCTGAAGGATGCCTATTGGCAGATTGAGTTGACCGAGGAAGCGAAGCCTTTGACTGCATTTACAGTGCCAGGCAGATCGCTTTACCAATTTTAGGTAATGCCTTTTGGCCTTTGCAATGCCCCGTCAACCATGTGTCGCCTGAGGCACGATCTAATCCCAGCAGATTTACGCCATTGCGTATTTGGCTATCTAGACGATCTTTGTATCGTATCTGAGGACTTCGCATCTCATTTAACAGTTTTAGTTCGAATTGCCGATAAATTCAGAAAGGCAAATCTCACATTGAATGGTAGCTAAAAGTCATTTCTGTGTCACCAAAGTTAAATATTTAGGCTTTGTGAATATCGTGTATCTTAAACTGACCCACACCGAAGAATATCAAACAAGTACGGGGATTTTAAGGCGCTTGTGGCTGGTATAGACGTTTTATATAAGATTTCGCTGAAATAACGTTTCCGATTAAGGAAGTACTTTCGACCAAAAAATGCTTTAAATAGTCAGCAGAAGCTCAAGAGGCTATGGATAAGTTGAAGACACTCCATACCACTGCTCTAATCCTTCGCAACCCGAATTTTGATCGAAAATTTTATCTGCACTGCGATGCCAGCGATTTTGGCATTGGAGCCGTACTTATACAGTTGTCCGATAGCGGCGAGAAAATTATCCAAGTCTCAAAGAAATTATAGCGTCACCGAACGCGAATGTCTTGCTGTAATTTTGGCAATAGAGAAATTTCGTTGTTACTTGGAACTACACGAGTTTGAGGTTGTAACGGAACACTCGAGTCTAGTATGGCTTATGCGGCAGCAGAATGTCTCAGGAAGGTTAGCTCGATGGATTTTCCGTTTGCAAGCATTTAAGTTTTCGATATGTCATTGTAATATTAGTCGTCCTGCTTCTGTTAAGTTGATCAGTTATTAGCAGGACAACGCCATCCCGCATCCTCAGTTGAAGTCTCTTGCGCCATTCCCAATAAGAAGAATAAGAATATTTAGTTTCTTCTGAGTCACTATATGTGCTCTTTCGTTGACAATTTATTTCTGTGTCTTGCTGGTTTTGTTCGCTTAAGCTAAACTTATAATTGTGTATTCTTACTCGCTAGAGGGAGAGTGAGCATAATGTCGGTATGTGTGTGTGTGTTATATATATATATATATAAGCATGTCTTGGGCATGAGCTCCAAGCATGCAAGCTGCCGTAAAAACGCTTGCGCGGCAGTTTTGTTAGATTTCAAGTGTGGTGTACTCATGTTACATATATATGTGCTTGAGTTATTGCTTCATTTAAGTGCAACAATGTTCATGTATATTTGTTTCTATATGACTGTTTAATGTATTTAAATGTATATAAGTTCCTATGTATATATGTATATAAAATGTGTGTAGTCTCACTACATCATCGAAAAGGAAAGGATCACATTGTTCCAGACGCTTTGTCCAGGATATGTGAGTCTGAGATTGATAGTATTGAACAAATAGGACCTGAAATAGACTGAGAGTCCCCAGCTTTGTTAGAGAAAGACTATCTAGATTTGAGAGCCAGATTAGAAGCAAACCAAGATACCTTTCCAGACTTGCGTATCTCGGATCGGTTTGTTTATATTCGCACTGAACATCCTTCCGGAAATGAAACTCAAGAGTCCAATTTTTGGAAACTATGGGTTCCCGAAACATTAAGCAATTCGCCAAGCGCATGATAGCGTGTTGTCTGCACACGGAGGTATGCAGAAAACAATTGAGCGTGTAAGGTCAAGAGCGTTTTCCTATCCTGCACGAGATCAAAGGGGTGGGGGTGAAGCTTGACAAAACCACGTTAGTCCAATTTCCAACCAACGCAATGAGGCACAACCATTTCGCTCGATCGCTTGCAAAGAACTGTTTTAATATTTCAAAGTGTGAGCTAGGAGACACTCGCAGATGTCTTTGTCCACTTTGAACGTGCATGGAGCTCGCTCACATAATCTTTGAGCCACCGATGCCAAAAATATTGTTTGATGCCAGTAACACGTCTCCAGCGCTCCAAGTGATCCAGTTTTTCGTTAGCAACTGGGTACTCAGGTAAAGCTCGAAGTGACCTGGTGTCAGAACACCCAAATCATTTGGGTCTGGCGAGAGTGGGGACAATGGACGAGAATTTAGGACTGCTTCCACCTCAGCAGTCACTGTCGTTAACTCTTCAAATGTTAGACGAGCATTCATTAGGCTGCGAGCCATCAATCCTTTGGCACTCTTGACTGCCGCCTCCCACAGGCCTCCAAAATGTGGTGCTCTGGGAGGAATGAAACGAAAGTTAATAAATTCATTAGTACAAAATGAGACAATCGATCGCTGAGTTTCTTGCTTGAATAAGAAACTTTGAAGTTCCTTTAACTGGTTGCTCGCTCCAACAAAATTAGTTGCGTTATCGCAAAATATATCCGAGGGTAGACCGCGTCGGGCAATCATACGCTTTAGAGCGGCGAGAAATGCATCTGTCGATAAGTCCGAAACAACCTCGATATGTACGGCCTTCGACGCAAAGCATACAAATATAGCAATGTAGCTTTTGATTGGGATCTTGCCCCGAATCCGAAGATATGTGCTGGGAGGTGTCCCATTAACTGCTGCTGCAGCTTTGGCTTATAGCGGACGCAGTGTACACAAGCCTTGACAACACTGCGGGCTAAATCTCGGGCATTAACGATCCAAAAATGTTGACGTATGAGTCCAACCAATGCCTTTGGTCCTGCGTGGTAGTTTTGTAGATGAAGGAACTGTACATATTTCCGAACAAAATCATCTTTGCTGGGAAGCAGTATCGGGTGTTTTTCTGCCTCAGGAACGTCTGCCAATTCAAGACGCCCTCCAACTTTCATCAACAAGTATCCGTCTGTGGACTGCAAAAACGGATTAAGAAATTTGAGATGAATACATACTTGTTGGCCTTTGCGAAGTGCACTTATTTCTTCAGCAAAGTTTTGCTGCTGTATGTTCCATACTATACAATAGAGAGCACGTTGCAGCTCTTCTGGACCAGGTGATGGGGTATCAAATGATGCGACTTTTTTGGTGGTACGCCAGCCAAAACGTAACATCCATGCAACAATATGCAAACAGCGACGATGTGAACTAACATCTTGAAGAAATTCCAATAGGCGACTGCGCTCCACTGAAATCTTGAAGGCTGACTTCCGCTTCTCGAGGTTCACCATCTCGAGATCAATTTCATGGCGAGTGTCAATTGGCCAATGATTGGAACTCTGTGCGAGGAATGCCGGCCCCTCAAACCAATTTGAGTCTTGCAGTTCCAAAGGCGTAGATCCTCTGGATACCAAATCGGCCGGATTGAAACGAGTTGGCACATACCTCCATAAACAATTTGACGTGTTTTCTTATATATCGGAAACTCGGTTCCCAACATATATGGACAGTGTTGCCGAATGTTGCTGAATCCAATGCAGAACGGACTTGGAAGTTATCAGCTGGACTTGGAAGTTATCAGCTTTACACTAACCTTACCATCGCTATCCACAGTGCGCGCGTATAAACAACATCCGTAAGCGCGAATGGATGCGTCGCAAAATCCATGCAATTGAAGTTCTTGAGGATTTGGCTGCAGACAATAGCGTGGTATTTTCAATGACTCCAGCGATGATAATGATTCCAAGAAGCTTGTCCAAGCTTGATGCATGTGCTGTGGGATGGCCTCATCCCACTCCAACTTTAACAGCCATAGCTCTTGCATAATTATTTTTGCAACAATGACCACAGGCGATACCAAACCCAATGGGTCAAAAAGCGATGACGCCAAAGACAATATGGTACGTTTGGTGACGGAACCAAATGTCTTCTTGGGCTGAAATGCGAACAGGAACACATCTTGCCGCTGGTCCCAGGCTAATCCCAGCGTGCTTGTGACGGCTGTATCCTCCAAATTCAAATTCTTTACAGTGCTGTCGTCAACATTTGCCAGTTCAAATTTTCCTTTTCCAAGGATCTCGATAACCTCTGCCTTTAGCTGCCGTAGACCATCCACAGAATCATGTCCACACAGAAAGTCATCTACATAAAAAGATAACTTGATGGCATCGGCTCCAGGCTTTCTGCTGTTTGAATGAAGATCAGCTAAATACATCATGGCACGTATTGCCAAAAATGGGGCAGCAGCTGTTCCATAGGTGACTGTGTTCAGAGCATAGAGCGTACACAGCTTCTCATCTGGGGAATTTCTCCAAAGAACATATTGAAATTTACGGTCATTTGGGTCAATCAGTACTTGTCGGAACATTTTGACAATATCAGCCGTAATTGCATATCTGTACATCCGGAATCGAAGTAGCAGCATATAAAATTCTGTCTGGATGGTTGGCCCTACCATTAATACGTCGTTGAGTGACTTTTGAGTTGAAGTTTGACTGGACGCATCAAACACTACCCTCAACCGTGTCGATGTGCTGTTCATCTTGAACACACAATGGTGAGGGATATAATAATGTGGTTCCTCCAGGTTTGGTGTGGCCACCAAGCTCATGTGCTTGAGCTTTTCAAACTCCATCATAAATTCCACGTAGGATGCCTTGACTTCGGGTGTGCGATTTAAGCGTCTTTCTAACGCCTCAAATCTTCTTTTAGCCGTCTCAAAAGAATGGCCCAGAAAACTAGGATAATCCTTGAAGGGTAGTCGAACAGTGATTCTGTCATCTGATTGTTGTTTAACAGTTTGAGTGAATACTTGCTCGCACTGGCGTTGCTCCGGTGTGAGTTTTTCTGATGGCACATTAACTTCTTCTATACGCCATAGTTTTTCCATATTTTTGTTTATGGACTCCTCTATGGACAGGACATAGCTGTGTGAGATAGAACGATGGGGACTCTCGTAGCGTCCAGAGACAATCCATCCAAGTAACGTTTTCTGCAGCGTGGGCAGACCAGGACCTAACTTGATTTGACCAACTGAAAGTATTTCAAAAAAGGTTTCAGTTCCAATAAGCAAATCAATTTGGCGAGTTTTGTAAAATTGCTCATCAGCTAGTGGTGCATTATGAGGCAAATTCCATGACGAAGTATCAATATCTGTGTTGGGCTGATAAGCAATATGCGAAGTAACGCAAAAATCAAGTGAGAATTCGCAAGTTTCCAAACGGGATCTGATGGTGGTAGATGCTCCGAACTTAATGTGGCTGTGTAAGTCACCAATGCTGCAAATCTTCATGTTACGTTTAAGTTTTGGTAAACGTAGGGCTTGAGCGAATTCTTCCGAAATAAAGTTAACTTGCGAGCACGAATCCAGCAAGGCTCGACCAATCCTATAGCCTCCAGATGCGTCGCGAACCAAAACTATGGCAGTGGCCAAAATTACCTGCTCTGAGGGTTTGTTCATATGAGTATGTGCAACAGCGCCTTCGGATGGAGCTGCCACATGCGATTGAGACTGAGCCGCTGAGGGCACGGGTATAATATATGCTGACCTTGGTTGAGTACTCTCCCGGTGCAGCAAAGTGTGGTGCGGGAGTTATGTACCGCCCCGAATAACGAGACCGTCAATTTGGAATTCTCATAAGAAACTGATTTATTATGTCTCTTTTGTTAATATATATAGCCCTAAGCTTCGTCACAGCGAAGCAATTAAAATTCTAAGAATTCTAAATACAGATACAAAGCTTAAAGTATTGCCAAAAGTGCTGACACAGCAGCTGGCTTGCATCCGCTGAATGCGGCGGCTCGGTGGAACCCGACACGCTGCGTCAGCCCATGGTGGCCGCTGGACTGCTGTTGTCAGCGGATCGCTGCGTTGCAGTTTGGTCAACTGCTGTTGTTGTTGTTGGCTAGGTGTCTTGTGTATAAACACATCCGGGATTGTTGTACCATAATTGGGCCAACAGTTGTTGTTGTTGTCATCGGGTTAATGTGCTATGCACGTGGAGGCTTTGGTGGTGCTGGGTCTGTGGGTGTAGGGTGGAGCGAAGCGGTAACTCCTCCCCCCTTAGAGTAAAGCGAGGGCCAGAAGGATGAGGCCGGAGCGATGGTTTCTGCCGTAAAGGTAGGAATGAAGGTAGTAGTTCCACGGAATCGTATGACAGCTATTATAGCTACTCCGATGATTAACAAAGAAGCTAGTGCGTAAGCGGTTGAGTGGTGAACCGCCGATGTCTGTCGGAAGTACTGCATTGCCAGGTTGTTCTTGCCGATCGAGATGTGGAGTTTGTCGAGTGAAAGTTTTTGTGTTGTGGTGTTTACTTGTAAAGCTGGATGGGTTGGCAGCTTGACGTCTGAGGCTTCAAAGAAGACCATTGGAGTTCCTTCATAGATGATCTTGTTGATTTCGATGGAGCAGTTTGATTGGTGGATGATTGCTGTCCCTTCTATGTAGAATGGGTTTCTGCAAGAAGGCTGAATTAGTGTTTTTGGTAAATTATAGAGGAGGACGATGTTTTTCTCGGGTTGGGTGACTGATGGGATGATGTCCTTGTCAATAATGTCGCATGTTGGTTGTTTGTTGTTTATGATGTTGCCGATGCATTTGGATTCTTCTGCTGATGTTGTCTCGTAAGTCTCCAAACAATAATATACGTTTTCTATTCTTGGACATGTCCGCTTGTAAGACTTTATTTTTTGTTTGTTATAAGCAATATTATTTGGTGATATTATAAATTTCGTTTTGTTTAAAGGCATTGGTATCAGATGGGCAAATGTATATTCTTCGCTTAAGACTACTGGTATTTTTATGTTAAATATTATATTTGAGCTGTTATAGAATGCTTGTAACTCGAGTAATTCATATATGTGGTCGGTGGATTTTATTGATATATTTTCCCTGATAAGTGCATTGTATATTGTCTGTATCTCGTCCTCGTTTAGAATAAATTTGGATATTATGTTAAGTCGAGCTAAAATGATACTTTCTGCAATGTCGTTAATATGACCATGGAGGATGTCTATGTTGTACCCCAGTCTGTATAAGTATTGGATTTTTTGTATGTCTTCTTCAGTCTTTCTTATTCTATTATCGTTGTTGTTATAATTTCCGTTAATGTAGGTTGAAATGATTTGTTGTTCCCTGTTAATATGTTCTGTTATGTTGTAAAGTTGTTTAGAGACGAATATATTTAGTTCATTCTGTAAGTCAAATTGTTTATTTGAGTTTGTCTGAGAATCTTGAATTTTCTTCAGATTATTGTTAATTTCTAAAGCGTCCGTCGCGTCCATATTGCCTGTTATAATTTTTATTACTGAGCCTAGTCCGTTAATAAGGCCTCTTTTCTTCCTTTGTATGGGGAGAATGTTTTGAAATTTCGTAAAGAGTCCTTTTTGTTTTAATCGTATTGTTGTTACTATTTGTTGGATGTTAGGGTCATCGTCTTGTTCAAATGTTTCTAGCACTTGTGAAATGTCGTCGATATTCTTTTCAATTGCTGTAGTGTTGATTATATGAATCAAGTTTTTATAAGAATTTATGATTCTGGCTTTTCCAAGTTTTACTTCTATTGCTGTCGTGTCATTGTGTATGGTCTGGACGTCTATGTTTTGTCCCAGTGTTAGCCAAATGCTAAAATGTTAAAAATATAATTTTCGTTAGATATTCTGACCACGAATATAATAAAAAGTGATTATACTAGTATAATAAAATATGATTTTGTTTCTTTTCTTATAGTAAAATATATATATGTGTGTATTTATTATTAATATATATATATATAGTAACATATCGCTAGAACCACTTACCCCACTATATGTTAAATTACACCCACACAATATGATTCATAACCAATCATAAACATAAGACTCCTTCCCATAAAAATTGTAAACATAAACATCCTCAATAAAAATTGAAACCAAATACTGGTGAAAAACAACGAACGTGACAAATCACCCAAATCCATTGATCGTTGTTTCCAACAGCATAAATTGCTGACATCTTCAAATTTCGGCTGATGCAATCTCCCATAAACTCCCGAAACCACAAAGAACTTTTCTTTGTTCTAAAAGCTTATAAACATAAACTTAAAGCTCCCACATAAACTTAAAGCTAAAAAGCTACAAGCCAAGGTTTGATGGATGATCGCATCCCTCAGTAGAATTAGTCTTACATTACTCTTTCAAACGCGACGACACCTCGAGATGGTTTAGTTTAGTTTGTACTTAGATGTTTACTCACCATTTGTATTAGAATTCAATAATAAAGAATAATATTTTTTTATTTAAAATCAACTACGAATTTCTAATTGGCGCAGCCGGTAGGATACGTGAAGTGTTTTAAAAGGATTTTTAAAGGATAATCTCTTACCCAGATCCAAGTGCTAGTACAAGTTGTTGCAATTAACAAAGAAAATACTTAGTGCTTAAACCTTAATACGTATCCGCAAAAGAACCCGCGTAATATTAAATCAATCACAATCAAAGCCCTCTTTAACTAGAGTGACCGCTAAACTTATGTGAAAAACTTGGTTTAAGAAAATCGCTAAAACTTCAACAAAAAAAATCCTTTTCACAATCAAAGCCCTCTTTAACTAGAGTGACCGCTAAATTTATGTGAAAGTAAAAGTCGATTAAAAATCGCAAAACAGTGAACTTAACTAAAAACTTTCCAAACAACAAAAGCAATCATCATGACACAAGCGTCAGCAGCAGTATCAACGCCTGTAGAAGCAGTCATGCAATTATCCGAGCAACATCTCAGCCAAGCTCTGGGACAAATTCGGCAAGTGTCTATGTTCGACGGATCTCCAGAACACCTAAGTGGATTCATCAGACGAATAGACTTCACTTTACAACTATACCCAACCAGGGATGGTCGACAACAAAATGTTTTATTTGGAGCTATCGAGATGCAAATATCTGGAGAGGCCCAACGAGTTTCGCAGCTAGCAGCAGCAAACAACTGGATGGATTTAAAAAGAGTCCTGATCGATGCCTTCAAAGTGCAGACCCCATGTGAAGAATTACTGAGGCGTCTCTACAACACACCATTCAACGGATCTATACGTAAGTTCGTAGAAGAAATAGAACATAAGTCTTTTGTTATTGCAAATAAATTGACTTTAGAAGACAATCAGATAAACACAATGATTTACACAAATGCAATGAACAGTACAATAAAATTAATTATGAAAAAACTTCCTGATAGATTATTTATGCAATTGGCTAGGCATGATATAACGACAATCAGTAAATTAAAACAAACAGCTCAAAAAGAAGGTGTTTATGATAATGTTATTTCCGATCGAGCAAAAGCTCAAAATTATTCAAATGGTCCTTCAACTTCTAAAGGAACCAATCAAAAACATAATGACAAACAAGGTAATAAGGGAAATTATCAATCTCAAACAAATCAAAATTTTAGCAAAGGTTATAGAGGTAACTTTCAAAATCAGTTTTCGCCCGAAAGTAACGCCCAAGCACAGCAGGAATTTCAACAGAAATTAAACCAGGGTAGAAACCAAAATCCCATAAATTATCAACAAAACCCATCTTCATTTACGTCCCCAAATCCACCTGTTAAAAGGCAGCGTGAAAGTACAAGTGGTCATCAAAGAATGGACACCAATGAAAATTTTCATCAAGCAGCCTCGGATTCGGAAGTAGAGGAAGACGAAGAACAAACCCATACATCAATTTAATTCTTAATAATAAAAGATTAAGGTGCATAATAGACACAGGGTCGTCTATTAATTTGATGAATATTAACTATCTAAACTTTCCAATAAAAAACAAGTAAAAAAAGTCGGTCAAGCCCGACTGTAATATACTCTGTACCTGTTTGTATATAACTAATAACTTTAAATTGTGGGGTCACACAAACTGCGCAAGTGCTGCCCAGCGTACTTATTTGATTTGCTTGTAACTCGAATATCGTTCATCTGATCTGGAAACGGTGTATGGTGGATCGATAAGTAATGACGATTAAAATATATGCCTTAAAGGTTCAAACAATCTGTCTTTAAGATTGTGGAAGATATTCGATTTTTTTCAAATTGTGGGTGTGGCAACTCTACCATCATTCATCTGATCGGAAAACAATGTACTGCGGTTCGATAAGTAATGATGAGTAGAATATATGCCTAGAAGGTTCGAAACACCTAACTCTAAAATTGCGGGATATTTGCGGTGTTTTTCAAATTGCGGGGGTGGCAACTCTACTATCGTTCATCTAATCGGAAAACGATGTATGGGAGCTCGATAAGTAATGATGAGTAGAATATATGCCTAGAAGGTTCGAACAACCTAACTCCAAAATTGCGGGATATTTGAGGTGTTTTTCCAATTGCGGGGGTGGCAACTCTACTATCGTTCATCTGATTGGAAAACGATGTATAGGAAAAAAACGATGAGTAGAATATATGCCTAGAAGCTTCGAACAACCTAACTCCAAAGTTGCGGGATATTTGAGGTGTTTTTCAATTGGCAACTCTACTATCGTTCATCTGATCGGAAAACGATGTATGGGGGCTCGATAAGAAATTATGAGTAGAATATATGTCTAGAAGGTTCGAACAACCTAACTGCAAAATTGTAGAAGATATACGGTTTTTTTCGATTTGCGGGGGAGGCAGGGGGCGTGGCAAAAAAAAAACTAAACTTGATCTGCCTGCAAGTAAAAGAAATATATGTTCCATACACCTCAAACCTCTATCTCTTACCATCTCTGAGATCTCAGCGTTCATACGGACAGACAGACGGACAGACGGACATGTCTATATCGACTCGGCTGTTGATGCTGATCAAGAATATATATACTTTATAGGGTCGGAGATGCTTCCTTTCGGCTGTTACATACATTTGCACAAACCCAATATACTCTTTGTACCTTCGGTACAGAGTATAATAACCAACTAGAAGTACACACCATAAATGGTTCAGTAAAGCTTAAACAAAGCATTACATTAAAACCCAGCAAACTTTGCCCAACCCATCAAAGATTTTATCTACATAATTTTTCACAAAATTATGATATTTTACTTGGTCGAGAATTTTTGGAAGACTCCAATGCAATAATTGACCATAGTGAAAGAACAGTAACCCTAAACAATTTTACTTTCTTTATGAAATATAAACATGAAGAAGTAAGGGACAAGTCCGCATACGAATGCCTTGATCCGCCACAAACAGAAGACGAACATACAGTGTTCGCAATAAATAATGAGTTACACGAATGCAACGAATTCCGTTTAGAACACCTAAACGATGAAGAAAAACAAAAACTTACCAAAGTTCTCTTTGAGTTTAGCGACATTCAGTACAAAGAAGGTGAAAATTTCACTTTTACAAGTACAATTAAGCATGTCATAAAAAGTAAACACGAAGATCCAATTTATAAAAAACCATATAAATACCCTCAAACTTTCGACGAAGAAGTCGAGAATCAAATAAGAGATATGCTTGAACAAGGCATTATCAGAAAATCAAACTCTCCTTATTGCTCGCCTATTTGGATTGTTCCAAAGAAGCTTGATGCATCAGGACGAAAGAAATACAGAATAGTTAATGACTATCGAGACGTTAATGAAAACACAATAAGTGATAAATACCCAATCCCGATCATGGACGACATACTTGACAAACTTGGTAAATGTCAGTATTTTACAACCATAGATCTTGCAAAAGGATTTCATCAAATCCAAATGGACGAAAAGTCAATTCCAAAAACAGCTTTTTCAACTAAGAATGGACATTACGAGTACACTCGAATGCCTTTTGGATTGAAAAACGCACCAGCAACTTTCCAACGGTGCATGAACAATCTTCTTGAAGATTTAATGTACAAAGATTGTCTTGTATACATGGACGATATAATAGTTTTTTCTACTTCATTAGAAGAACATTTAGTATCCTTGCGGAAAGTATTCGCGAAGCTAAGAGAAGCAAATCTTAAGTTGCAACTTGACAAATGTGAATTTATGAGAAAAGAAACTGAATTCCTAGGTCACATAATTACAACAGAAGGTATTAAACCAAATCCAACAAAAATACATGCCATCAAAAAATTCCCGATTCCAAAAACAACCAAAGAAATCAAATCTTTCTTAGGCCTTTGCGGTTTTTATCGCAAATTTATCCCAAACTTTGCAAAAATTGCAAAACCTCTGACATCCAAACTAAAGAAAAATTAAGGATCATCAACAGTGAATCAGATACTGAAAATAAAATTAATAAATTTGAAACAATTCTTTACGTCTACAATCACAAAACAAAACATAATACTACAGGTAGAACACCTGCAGACATTTTTATTTATGCTGGTACTCCAGAATATAACACTCAAACAAACAAAGTCAATGATATAAAAAAATGAAATGAAAAAAGAAAAGAATTTGAAATCGACACTAGATTCAGACAATCACCCTTAGTAAAGAGTAAAACTACTAACCCTTTCAAAAAGACAGGTGAAACAGACGATAAACATTACGAGGAAAAGAATAGGGGAAGAAAAATAACACATTACAAATCAAAGTTTAAAAAAGAAAAAGACAATTAATAAAAGCAAATACAATAATTCCAGGCAAAACGAAGACAACTCGCCCGAATAATTGGAGGTTTTACATATTAACCATATTAACATTAACCCTTGCTAACTTAACCAATGGACAAAATATAGAAGTTAATTCTATCAAAGCAAAGAACGGATATTTAATATTTAAAACAGGTATAGAAGAAATACCATCTAATTATGAATATCATTATTTAACAGTAAATCTAACCAAAACCCAAATAACTTATGAAGACCTAATAAAACAAGCTAAAGAATTTGATCACGTAATACAAATCCAGTACTTAATCGAAAAGTTAGACCGAGAAATGAATGGTATAAATATAGTCAAACGTAATAAAAGAGGATTATTAAACATAGTAGGTACAGCTTACAAATATCTATTTGGAACACTAGACAACAACGATAAAGAAGAACTTGAAAGAAATATTAACAATTTAGCAGCCATAAGTGTCCAAGCAAACGAATTAAATCAGGTAATTGAAACAATAAATCAAGGAATATTAGTTATGAATGAAATGAAATTACAAAACGAACAAGCAAGAAAATTAGAATGGTTAACTTTTAATTTAGACCATTTTACAGAATATATTGAAGACATAGAATTGGGCATGCAGCTCAGTAGATTAGGAATCTTTAACCCAAAACTATTAAAACATGATTACTTGTATCACATTAATTCAGAAAAATTATTACATACAAAACCTCAACATGGTTGAAAGAAGATACACAAGAGATATTGATAATTTCTCATATTCCAAGAGAGTTAATTAAAGCCCCAGTTTACGAAATTATTCCTTATCCAGATGAAAACAAAAATATTTTAACAGAATCAATCAATGGAAAATACGTCGTTAAAGAAAATAATGTATTTAATAAAGACACAAATAAATTAATAATTGACACTTGTTTAAAAGGAATTTTAACGCAAATCCCAACTGAATGTAAATATACCAAAACATTTAAAAATTTTCAAATTAACTATATCGAACCAAATATCATTATCACTTGGAATTTACCAAAAACAATTTTTAATCAAAATTGCATAAATAATGAAGTCCTTTTAGAAGGAAATAATATAATTAAAATCACAAATTGTTCAATACAAGTAAATGAAATTTCTATAACAAATTCAATGCTGGATTATACACAAAATATTTTTGTAAGTAATAATGTTACTAAAATCGAACCATTATCTTTTATTCAAACAAAACAAATTATACTTGAGAATGACAAAAACAATTTTGTATTCAAAATAATAACTATAATCACATTTTTTGTATTAATCTTAAGTATAATACTATACGTTATGTATAAATTTAAGAATATCCCACGCAAACTAATTGTCCAATATAAAAAAACAAAAGATGAAAATCCAATACCAGCAAAAGAAATGGAAATTATAAATGAAGAATTACCAAACCCAAGCCTATACCCTAAAATAGACGCTTGAGGACAAGCCATTTTCTAAGTATGGGGGAGTAACATATCGCTAGAACCACTTACCCCACTATATGTTAAATTACACCCACACAATATGATTCATAACCAATCATAAACATAAGACTCCTTCCCATAAAAATTGTAAACATAAACATCCTCAATAAAAATTGAAACCAAATACTGGTGGAAAACAACGAACGTGACAAATCACCCAAATCCATTGATCGTTGTTTCCAACAGCATAAATTGCTGACATCTTCAAATTTCGGCTGATGCAATCTCCCATAAACTCCCGAAACCACAAAGAACTTTTCTTTGTTCTAAAAAGCTTATAAACATAAACTTAAAGCTCCCACATAAACTTAAAGCTAAAAAGCTACAAGCCAAGGTTTGATGGATGATCGCATCCCTCAGTAGAATTAGTCTTACATTACTCTTTCAAACGCGACGACACCTCGAGATGGTTTAGTTTAGTTTGTACTTAGATGTTTGTTTACTCACCATTTGTATTAGAATTCAATAATAAAGAATAATATTTTTTTATTTAAAATCAACTACGAATTTCTTATTATATATATATTTTTTTTCTAAAGGCTACATACTCCCGGCTATATAAATCCAAATCTTATTAAATATTCGCGTGCTTGGTTTCATTTAATTCGATCGATCAACAAGAAGGGGGGATAGGATAGGTAGGAGACAAAGAAAAAGATCAGGAAAAATAGACTGCTATCTCCATGCACCGGCCGTGCAAATTCATTGCGCCAACCGATGTTCCCAGATGCTGCTGATGGTGTCGCAACAGCATTTGCCCACCCTACCATGACCACCGATTCCTAAGGTCATGTTTGACCGGTGATCCCAAAAACAATGTAAACTTAATCAGTCATCTTCTCTGTATCGCGTCGCATGGCTCCCAAAGAAATTCTTCTAGCAATTCATTTCAATAATATATTTATAAACAAACTTCATAATTCCGCATTATTTTTCTGGCAAAGAGTAATTTAAACAATATTGAAAACTAACTCTAAACAAGTGGTGATTAATGGTTGCTGTAATTTAAGTTTATCATATATAAGATGTAGAATATAGGTAGAATAAATGTTAAGTAAATATAAGGTAATATAACATGTGTAAATAAGGCAAATAAAATTAAAAATCAATAATCAAAAAATATTTGAATAAGCTTGGTATATGATTATTTGTTGGCTAGTGTACTTTGATCAGCTGTTCATAATTAAATTAGTTTAAATTAGTCCAAGCAAAATATGAAGGCCATAACTGAAGCCGAGCTTTGGCAGAAACAGAGCAAATTTACTTTAATTCCATAAATAAGAAAGTTCTTGCATTATTCTTTATACTTTACTTTAAACGGCTAAGACACATAATTTAAGCTTTAAGCATGATTTGAATTTTTTTTGAACTTAACCCCAAATGGGTTTTACACCGTTATATTTCTTAGCCACAAAATGTGGATACCAAATATTTATTGGTCTTTTTATACAAAAGAGAGCACTTACCGCAATTTTTTCCCTCGACGAAAGATCTTTCGGCGCAGAGTGATCAGCAGATAGCGGTGACTGATAGAGAGAGCTTTTAGTTTTAATGGAGCTATGTATTATGTGTTTAGCAGAGGGGGATAGAGCGGGGGGAGCTTTTAACACACTTGTTAAGCCAGAACAAAAAAAAATTGCAAAAAAAAAAGCTTTTTAACTTCACTTTTTATCCTTTTTTTCTTTAAACAAATTTAAAATTTATGCATGTGATCGTACCGGTCAACCTTTTTTACGTTAAATGCCTTTTTTGACTTTTTCACTTGTTTACTTGTGTTGCCATGGATTGGTTAAAAATATTAAATAATGACATTTAGCAACACATAACCTCCACTTTTTTTCATTTTTACAGCTCTCTTTAAACAAAACAAAATTTTGCTGATAAATTAAATTTAACTTTAGCCAGATATCTTTAACAAAAGGTTCTGGCCAATGGTGATTTTTATACACTGTTCACAGGGGTATTAGGTATGCTCTTTCATTCTTTTGCTAACATGCTTTGGTGTGGGCGAAGGGGGGTTGGCACTTGAGAAGGCAAGATCTCGCCCACGCCGAAGTCAGATATGACTACTTTTGGTCGAAACGGTGACTTAAAACCTTGCCCTCAACTTCTGGGTCAAATTTTCTCCTCCTTCCATTAATTTGGCCAAAACTTCACTGGCTGCACATTCACTACCGATCGCAATAAAAGTTGGCCATGCACTGGCTTATGCAAAAGCTTTTAGTTAAGCTTTGGATATGGACTTGGTGCCAATTCTATGTATTAAAGAAAAGAACGAAAGCACTAATGGTAACAAAGATGCACTTAATCGAGATTCGTCAATTATATTTACCCAGGCGGAATCGGCACCTTGAGGGGATAATTTTTGTTGGATTTCCCACTTGTGGCCTTTTGGTTGAATTTTAAGATGTAAGCTGGTCTTTTTCTTGCCGGAGTTTTAACTAATAAAGAAAAGTTCAATCTCTTAGTTTTTAGGCCAATTTTTACTTCACTTATTGAATTGAAGTAAAACTTACAACGCTGACGGACTAAGAGAAATCACTTTTGGTTTTTGTTGACCACTTTTATTTTTATTGACTTGTAGTTTTGAAATTTTCAAGCGAGCTTAGCGCGCACAACTTATCACTGGGAGCAACACGATGGGAAAGACCAACTCAGTACAATCTGAATAGACAGGAAATCGGTTCTGACGGAAATATTGTCTTATTCGGTGCCAATGTGGGTTAAAGAAGTGTCAAATTGACAAGGGCATAGGGTTTCCAACTAACCTGCTTGCCACAAAGGTTATATAAAAACTATAGCATGCTTTTCGGCTGACCGTGAAAATTCTCATCATAATATCATTAACTCATTGCCTAGTGTTTGGCAGTTCAATTAATAGTTAGAGATACTTTCTTATGTATATGTATCTTCATATTGCCTACAAGCGCACTACAGACGTTTGGACGCCATTACCAACTAGTGCTGCCAACCTGAAAAACTTAACTCTTTAAAAATCACCCTTTAATTGTATTGGTCTGCCTTGTCAAGCATATTGGCACTGTTCCTGCTGTCTGTGAGTATATCCATTTGAGTTAAATCTATGCCAATATGTTAAGATGAAACAGAGGATAAGAAACTCCGGTGCACTGTATTTATGCTGATTCAACTCCTGCTACTAGCCCTAGAATACCTGAATAAAATATCTGTGAACTCCCAGTGGAAACCTACAACAAGCTCGATATTTAGTTTCAAATGTTTAAAAGGAATTTCTGGAATTTCAATATCTGCGATTCATTGGTCAATCCTAACGAAAACGCTCCTGGGAATAAAAAATGGATTATCAATAAAAAAAAGTAAGGCTAACATCAGCTCCGCCGATGTTTTAAATACCCTTGTTTAAATAAATACCCTAAAAAGTTTTTCTCACTAAAACTATTTTTTAAACCGTTCGTTTATATGGCAGCTTTATGCTTTAGTCATCTGACTTTTGATACATTTTTCTGGAAATATGTGGAAGCATATAAACGCTACGATAGAAAACAAAAAAGTTTTTCCTACTAAAACTAGTTTTTACCAATCCTTCCTATGGCAGCTATATGAAATAGTCATCCGATCCGGCCGATTCCGACAAATGTGCAGCCAATATATATTTAAAGACCTTATGCAAAGTTTGGCTAAGATAGCTCTTAAACTGAGGGAGAAGATAGCGTAGAAACAGACGGACTGACGGACATGGCTATATCGACTCAGCTCGTCATGCAGATCAAGAATATATACTTTCTGGGGTCGGAGATGCTTCCTTCTTTGCATTACTAACTTCGTGACAATTTTAATATACCCTCTGTCAGGGTATAAAAATATCGGCTAGAGCAATGTGGCAATAAATATGTAAAAAAAAAAAATTACTCATACGACGCGTACTCCAGTCCTTATAAAATTTAATATAGCAACTATATTGAAAATATGTCGAGCAAAATAATAAATTTTCGCTAATCCTACATAGTCCAAAATATGCGTAAAAGAAAAAAATTTAAGACTTTTTTGGAAATATTACTAATACACAGTGTTGACTTCTTACAATTTATTTTGGCTTTAATTTTTTTGGAATTGTAAAGTGATGACCACTTGAAGCTGCTGCCACGGACTGAAAGCAACAATTTGGTTATCGTCAGCTATTCGAATTGAAAAAAATTAAAGATAACCAGGACTGCAAGCCCAAATCATTTTTGACCTCCGGATTGTGGGTTCGAACCAAAATTTACCAATGGTTAAGATTCAGAAATTATAGGTTCAAGGTTTGTGATACGGTTTTGGTTCAAACCTTGGATCATCCGGAAGTTTTTTTAAATTTGTAAAGAATAATTAAATTGTTAAAATACAAAAAATTAGATTTTCTGAATATTTTACTCGGATTTATTATTAATTTCCATTAAATTTTATAATTATTATTTTTCGAGCAATTTTTGGTCTATACTACTTCTCTTATCAATAAAATGCCCGCTTAACTAAGACTTGTAACTTTTTTTGAGCCAAACCGAAAGTTTTGGTTCGAAACAGGTTCAGCTATTTTATTTTAAAAGAGGTTCGGTTCACAGTAAAGAAACGTCGAATTCCGGGTTCGAACCGGATCGGTTCAAAACCGGTTTGCAGCCCTAAAGATATCCTGGGTAAGGGAATCGCAAGGTTTTTGCTTTTTCATCATGTCAAAATTCGAACGCTCACATTTGAGTTGGGAAGGTTATGCACCTCCATAATATAGCCCCAACCCTGCACCATCGGAAGATCATTAGATTCGATCTCTTCAACATTCCTAAAATAGTTGAATATATGATGCAGTCTTTATTAGACGGGATTTACTTGATGAAGCAAAATTTTAAATGATTTCTTAGTAGAGAGAGATTTAAGAAACTCCATACAGCTATCTGCGCCTTCGATATGCGTATGGATAAATGACACCTTAGCTTCCCAAATACTGGAAAATTGTACACTTAAGAGTGTCATTGACGTAGCAATTTAATCCTCGAGTTTTTTGAGGCCCTATCTTTGGCTTCAATTCAAATAAACCGAAAAAAATTCAAATTTTTCTCCATCCATTGTTGAAAAGAAAAAGTTATACCCAGATAAAACACTGGATATCTTTTGTTTCAGTTCACTTCATTCTAAGTAGATGTAATTTCATCCATGGTCAGTCAAAGCACATTTTTGTTTTGTCTTCGTGTATTTGGTAGTATCAAAATATAAATTAAAATAATTTCCAACAGTCGATCAAATAGGAAATTAGCATCAATGGGGGATATTCTTCCACGTAGAATTTCACTCTGACTATGTAAGTAAATAGTATTAGTTTGAATACAAATGCAAAATTCGCTCATACTCACTTAATATCTTGGTTTATTGGTTTAGCCATCCTTTTACCTCCTCTTCTCATAACAGGTAGTGTCCTCCTTAAGTGTGATCGAATTCTAGGTGTTATGACGAATGTCATCTTCTGGTTAAGTGCTTATGTCAGATAAATGTAAAATTTGCTCAGTTATGATAAAAAAATCGGTCCATTATGGTACAATTTGAAACATAGCATTCTAAAGTGTTGTATAAAATTTGACATACTTCCTCTTTTGTTCCGTTTGTGTTTTTTTTTTTGTAAAAAAAAATAAACACTTTATACTTAACCTAACATTGAGGGTTTTCACTAGTCCTCGTAAAATGGTAAATGGTAAATTTACCACAAACTAGCTACTGAACGACCCTTTGTGATACATGATAGTAATTTTAGTAGTAAACCAGAGTAGATTCAAAGCTTAATATTTACGGCCATTTTCTACCAGGTCGGTGGCGTAGGGCGATAAAGGCTTAACTCTAAAACTGATGGTTGTGTGTTCGATTCTTGAAGGGGTGGGTGATAAGCACTTTTTTTTAGTTTTATTATCTTTTGCTTGTAGGTGGAGCCTATGTTTTAATACTTTTCTTAAATCGGTAATAGTTTGGCGCTTTTACTTTCATTCATTTTGTTGCATAAATTTCAAATTTGGTTGATCTATTCAGTTTTTCTTCTCTCCGAGATCTAATTGTTCATCAAGAAAGGCGGACGGACTGACAGACGGTCTTTAGTATATCGGCTTTTTGATGCTGATAAAGAGCGGGTCTGGAATTCTTTCCTCTCCCAGTTATAAATTGGCATTAGAATATTGTACAATTTTACTCTACAATAACGGGAATGAAAAATAAATAACACATTCATAAAAAAAGACAAAAGAAAAATAATTAAAAAAGCAGTCCTCTTTTGCCTTTGCCGGGATTTGAACCGACAAATTACAAAAAGAAGCCAACATGCCTGTCCACTCAGCCATCGCCTATTTCGAATATAATGTAGCTAAATTGCTATATAGGAGTGACACGATACCAAGTTTTTTATTCGATACTTTGATGTTAACACTTTACAATTTTACAAAGCATTTTTATAAACATACCCCAGGGTCTAGGAAAAGTGGTAATTTTTCTCATGTGTTTTGTTGTTGTGTTGTAAACTTTCGGAGTTTACTATTTACCATTTCCCATTTTACAAAGACTAGTGAATACCCTCATTGTAAGCCGAAAAACAAGTTGTAAATATTTTTGGGTTTTTTTTAGAATTTGTAATTTTGTTGTGTATTGTAGGAGTGCTACAGTTGAACTGAAATTTTTAGTAAATATTCATTCCACTAGAAAAATGACAAGTTGACAAATGTCATCGAAAAAAAATAGTCTACTTGGATTAGAAATTTTAGTTGTGTTTAAGCGATGTATCGTTGATGGTTTCCTGTTAACTCAGACAATCGTTTAAGTTGATTTGCCTGCCAGGGCAATAGTTGAAGTAATTTGTTGAAGCTCATCCCAAGCGGAATGCAGGGGCGTTGGCATGGAAACAACACTTTTCGGCTGCATAACAAATACACTTCAATCAATGCCAAAATGGCTATGCCGGCAATCACAGTACACACACACACACGCACACACCTAAATGGGTGGGCGCCACAAAAATGAAAAACAAATTTTGGCATGATTGCTGATTGTTTGTCTTTTTTCATTGTTTGGCACGGCTGCTGCTGCCGCTGCTGCTGTTGCCGCTGTTGCCGCTGTTGCCAACGCACGCGAACATTTATTGCTTCCCAATTGGAAATAAAAATGGCAGCAAGCAAAAAAAAAGGAGGAAAAAAAAAAAACAAAACCTTCATGTAAAAATCCAGACGACCTACCGATTGAAGTTGAAAATAAAAGGTAATGCACGCGGGAAAAGCGACGAGATATGAATGCTCTTACCAACTAAATAGAGGCCACATCTACAAAAAAAAAAAAAAAAAAACTAACAGCTATTGGTTGATGTACTTTTCGTATGTTTTCCGTTTTTATCTTAATCCTCCGCTTACTCTTTGTGTGGAGTAAACAAACATGGTTACTTATACACATTTAAAAGGTGTCACTTTATAATGGAGAAAATTACGGAAATTGTTGATGAACACAATGTTTTTCTCTACCGAATTCTTCAAAGTGTGTTCCACGAGAAAACAAACCGTTCTCGAAATAAATTTTACAATATTTTAATTTATTCCATTTTCTGACGATTGGCAATTAAATCTCAACGTGTAAGTCTCAACGGCTGTAAATGAATCTGTTGATCAATTTGGTGATCTAAAACAGTTTGTTACTCTAATGCCATCTTTTAATTAAGCAGAAAACTGTGTGTGTTTGGCACTTCGGTATTTGATGCCTACAATTTTCAGTCACATTTTATTTCAAATCTAATTTTTGATCATTTGGCTTGCTGAAAAAGGTATTAAGTTCGTTTTAGGTTGGCATTTATATTGGCATAGCTCTTGCTTTTCATAGGCAAATTCAATTTAAAGTATAAGTTAAAATCGCATTAAGCTAAGTCGGTCTGATATTTGCTGATAGTAAGTTTAAATTAAAGCATATTTTAATAATTGTACTCTCTTCGATGTTCATGTTTTTTTACTGATGAAAAAAAAACCAGGTCTGTTTAAAACTCTCCTGAATAGTAGGAAAATGGTTACTGAACCTGAACCACAGAAAATTGTTTTAATCATCCCGATCCCAAACATAAGTCGAAAAACCAAAAAGGGTTCGGTCACAGATTTGGGAAATTAAGACGATTCTGACGTTCGATGGTTTGTGGAAGAGAATTGCGACGAAGTGAGGTTACGACTATCTGTTGCTTATATTTTCCAAACAAATTAGTATCCCGCATCAAACGCTCTCAGAAAAGAGGGACTGAGCATACAAGCTGGTTAGTTAAGGTAAGTTCATCTGTGGTTCGGTTCAAAGCAGGAATTAATCCCGAAACTAATTTCGGTTGATCAATTAGGAATTTTATTATCCCATTATCTTCAACTTTTCTTGTTTTGTCTCCTCACAGCCATTGCCATTTAAAACCAAATTCATTCATCCAAATTCTTTGAGGTGCAATACTCGATTTCTTCGCCATAAACGATCAGAAATACCGAGTAAACCACATCAATTAAGCAAGCTTCAATTTTTAAAGCATCGAAATAATTAGAATATTTTTCAGCAAAACAGCTTTCAGGTATATTTTGGCTGGAATTAAGCAGCAAACATTTTGTATGTTTCTGCTGGAACTTTGAAAGCAAAATGCCTTCCCTCTTTATCGTGCGACTATGTCTTTCAATCGTTTCCAATAAGAACCCGAACCGAAACGCCAATCAGAAAGTACCGGCGAGCCAATCTCATCACCTAACTGAGATTTGAGTTGGAGGCTAATAATGAGTTCTTGTGTCCACACCGACCCGTGTATGATATTAAAATTTGACTAAAAGTAGGCAACAAAAAAAAAAACAGATTTACCCGATGGTCCGACGCAATTGGATGAATAATATGTCAGTGTTTTTGTAAACGGCTTAAAACTTATTTCTGCAATAAATACTATGCAGACAACATTGCAATTGAAGCTAAGGAAATTAGAAAAGAAACCATGGATGACCCCCGCGTTTTTCTGCATGAAAATTCTTCATAATTCGCGGTCCATCGAGGAAATTTTTTTGGAATTTTCTGTAGGCCGCTATACTAGACATTTACCAAGATTTGAATGCTCAATTTTTATATTACTATACTGCTTCACTGACAAAAACAAAGCTCAAGATTAATTTAATCTTTGCTGGTTAAACTGATCTTTTAACGAGAAGGCAAAGCTAACTTCGACTGTGCCGAAGTTTTAATACACTTGAAAAACTTTACTCCAACTGATTTAACCAGTAAAATATATATAGGATATACATATCAGATATTAAAAATTTTAAATCATTGATAATAAAAATAGGATACCATAAATAAACTTTTCTTAGTAAAACACATTTTCCGACCGATCGGTCCTATGGCAGCTATATGCTATAGTCATCTGATTTTTATAAATTTTTTAAAAAATTTGTAAAAGCATATAAAACTTGTATCTACCAAGATTGGTGACGATACGATGGAAAACAAAAAGTTTTTCTCACTAGAACTTGTTTTTTTGACCGACCGTTTCTATGGCAGCTATATGCTATAGTGATCCGATTTTGATACATTTTTCCAGAATTATGTGAAATCATATCAAACTATCATATACCAAGATTAGTGACGCTACGATGAAAAACAAAAAAGTTTTTCTCACTAAAACTTATTTTCCGACCGATCGTTTCTATGGCAGCTATATGATATAGTCATCCGGTTTTGATAAATTTTTTCGAAATTGTGTGAAAGCATATAAAACTGATATATACTACGATTGGTGACGCTACGATGAAAAACAAAAAAGTTTTTCCCACTAGAACTAGTTTTTTGACCGACCCTTTATATGGCAGCTATATGATATAGTCATGCGATTTGGATAAATTTTTTCACAATTATGTGGAAGCATATAAAACTAACATACACCAAGATTTGTGCCGCTACGATGGAAAACAACAAAGTTTTTCTAACTAGAACTAGTTCTTAGACCGATCGTTCCTATGGCAGCTATATGATATAGTCATCCGATTCGGCCGGTTCCGACATATTAGTTGCGTGCAGTAAAAAGAAGACTCTGTGCAAAATTTCAGCTCGATAGCTCTAAAACTGAGAGACTAGTTCGCGTAGAAACAGACAGACGGACGGACGGACAGACGGAATTGAACTCAGCTCGTCGTCCTGATCAAGAATATATATAGTTTATGTGGTCGGAAATGAATATTTCTATGCGTTACAAACTTCTGGGCAAAATTAATATACACTTTTCAAGTGTATAAAAAAAACAAAACAAAACAAGAGAAAAAATAAGAACAAACCATTCAGCAACAAGAACGACAAAGTGAAATGAATAAACGAAAAACGGTGATCTACGAAAACTAAAAATCTGTGTGGTGAAGAAAAAAGGAAAAATACAAGCAAAATCAACATCAATTATATAATGACTTTTTAAAGAGTAACAACAGCACATCTATTATGAACCACGAAGGCCTTCGGCGGAATATGCAGATGGGGTGAGTGATACCAATTGGTTGATTTTGCATATGTTTTTACACCAGAGAAAATTTTTTTTGTGGAACAGACAAAAATCCCGTTTAAGTTTTGGCTGATCCATCTGATCTACCAATTTTTTGATAATTGTGAGAGTTCATACTCTTTTTAAAAGCTTTTAAGCAAGCTTCACTTGCAATGGCAATTTCAATTCAATTTTCGGTTCTCTTTCGTTGCTAATTCTTGTATTTATCTACGCTCTTTAATCTAACGTAAAGACAATGCAAAGAAAAATTAATACTCTATAATTTCGATTTTTGGGTATGTTTCTTTATGATAACGTAATGTTGAAAAGCAAAGTGTATTTCGTTAAAAGCATTTAGGTTTACATTTTCATATCTATATACATACACATTCACATATATAAACATACATTCCTAATTTTATATGTACACATGAATTTGGTTTTACGTTACTTTCTAATTATGCACACTTGAGTTAATCAGTTATGAACATTGGATTCATAAAATATTGATTGGTAATGCCAATACTTTAATTTAAAGAAATTAATTTATATAACCTTTAATTTAACAGAAAGTTATTATTATTATTTTTACATTCATTTATTTCATTGCTGCAAACCGGTCCGGAACCGAACCCTTCTGGTGATGCATGAACCGAACCGGGAACCGAACACCATTGAAAATAATCACAAGAACCCGAACCCGAACCTAACCCAGATTTCTAATTGATGGGGTTCGGTTCTAATAAAAATTGCAAGAACAGAAATATTGCACTTTGATGATTAAAAAATATTTCATTATTATGAACAAAATGTATATGTATATGGACGGCGACACTCGTCCCGTTCGCAACAAAAGACTGGACAAAATAACACAACTTCAAGCAAGGGAATTCAATTTGCACCCGAAACCGTTTTTCTGGATATTATTTTGTTTGCTGGAGATGCAGCGGCACGATGAATACAAGGAAAAATTGTACGTCATTTAAATTTCTTCATTTTTTTTACCAAAGTCACAATTTATATACTTTTAGCATTTCACTCTAACAATATGCAAGTCAAAGCCGTGCTGTGGCGGTCCCATTCTTGGAAAAAATAGCTCTGACTGGAATTCACGGAAATGTGTGAACGTGTTCGGCCACACTATAGGTTAGGGATGAGACATACCAGCGTATCTGTGATTAAGTCACTGTCACTGGCAATCATCACGTCACAGTGACTGCATATAAAAAGCAACAGTGAGATTTGGTGACTACACACTGTGACTAATCTAAACATACATACAATGTCTGATTGTCTAGTCAATCTAGACCAGGGCCGGCCAAATGGAGAGGACTGAAATATGAGCATGTGTTGGTGACTGCCACAGTAGAGCCAACTCACTTGCAAAATCAAGTTTTTCTGTGCTCACCGATTCACACACACATGACTTCAGCTCGCGTCTGTGTGAAAAACACGAATACGCTCGGCCCCCAGTGGCTATGAGCTGGCCGGGCCTGATCTAGACAGATCATTTATGTGCTTGACTGCCAAAAACTGTAGCAGTTTATAAGGCATCTCTTCAAACTCTATTAAATTATTTATTATATACATAAATATATAAAATGCAATCTGGAACCCGAACCCGAACCGGAACCTCGGTTCTCAATTTAAAGGGAACCGGTTGTGGAACCGAACCCGTAGCGTAGGGTAAGGGTCGAACCCCGAACCGAACCCCTGTCGAAATTGGAGGGGTTTGCAGCCCTGATTTATTTATCATGCCAATTATTTTATTTTTCTAAAATTTATATAATTTAATTGTGTTAATTTTAGGCCAAGAATTTTTGTTAAATTTATGCAGCCTTGTTTGGAAAAAGAAATGAAACTTATTGTGAAGACCTTTTGAGATTTAGTTTGTTGGAATCGACATTATGAGTCATTTTGAGAAAAGTCAATAAAATTTGGTTTAATTATGGATTTGTAAATTAAAAAGTTTTTCTCTTTAGTAAGAATGGTGTAAATATCGTGTCGTAACTAAACATGGGATTTTCCAGACAACTTTCATATGCTAAAGGAAAATCAAGGCAGGGTGGGTATAGAAGCAGAGCTACGATGTCAACTTAGTAGTTTATATAGGGTATACTTTTAAATCTTTTTATTTTTCTATTTATTCTTTTTATTATGATTGCGTTTTACGTTTTTTGATTATATTTAATGATTTAAAGGCCGTGGAGACTCTTTTATTTTAAATATGTGTGTGGGTGTTGCTGGTGAACACGTCAAAAGAACTCCCCCACAGGCTGTTTCTGCTAGTCGATCTTCAGAGTCCCCAACCGACAAGCTCATCAACACGATCCAACACACACTCGTTCTTTCTTTTCCACTAACAGGGATGTGTCTTCCATAAGGTGTGTCATCGTCACCCTGACACCTTTGGGACAATGGAGGATCACCTGAAGTCGGAAAGATGGACCCTACCTTGCGTTGAAGCAAAGCATCCATGCTGGTCACGAGGACTGTACGAATGCTTGTGCTTGTTGCAAGCGGCTTTGCTCGCTAATAGTTCGCTGTCAGGAAGCAAAGGAATGGAAAGTGATAATTGTAACTTTTCTTATGATTTTTGGAAATGGATAAGAGATTTTTGCTGAATATTTGGTAGCATCCATGCAAGCTGGTCATCTAGAGTTACAAATTCCCTCTCAATCGATACAGTTTGCTATATAAAAGAGAAAATTTAAGTTTAAAGTTTTTTATTAATAAGCCCGCGAATATTTTTCTTAAGCACAATGGATCCGGTTCGGTCATGGGTTTTGTGAATCAATGGAAATAAGTAATCGTTTGGTAATTTCAAAAGCTTCTTTTAAGTGTGATTAATATTTTCTTTATTCATATTGATTATTTAAAGATTTGATATCATTTCTGTGCTTTAACGAGTACCCACTGAAAAATGTAAACAAATATTTTTATAAAAGGTTGCAGTTGATGGGTAAATAGTGCTAAAAACAAACCGGGAGGTTATTAACTCAACTGAAAATCGTGCATCCTCCTATGTGGTGTTGTGTGTGACTTTGTTTTAATTAAATTGTTTAACAAACAATACTTTATCACCTTGAGCCGGTAAAACTTGCTATTTTAAGGGTCAATTTATTTATTTATTTATATTTTATATATATTTATATTTATATTTATCAGCAGTTTCTATGCGCTGGAAAAGTACATAGCTTTTTGTTAAAATTAGTTTAGCCCTAAAACGTCCTCCAACGTCCTGTGATCCAATTATTTGTTTTAATATAAAATATATTCATGTCTTATATACCCCTTTAACTAAAATATTCTAAAAGGGTAAAGATATTAAAAAAAGTGTGTAGCAACTGTAAATAAGAAAACACAGCGCATATGTGGGAGGTCCGCAAAAAGGAATAAAAAATCCAGCGTGAAATCAAAGCAACTCACATAGTACAATACTACGACGAAGCAAAGCCCGAGCCCCAGCCCCCGGCCCAGCCAGACGCAGAGAACCTTTCTCTCCGGAGACTTTCGTAAAGGGTAAAGTGGCGAAATTAATTAGCCCCCAGTGCGGCAGCCTGATTACTCGCGAATACGCCGGAGAACGATGCCAAATCCCATTTCTCCAGCACCCGCCTTTATCCAGGACTGGGGCTGGGGCAAGCGCAGAAATATATTTATAACGCGAATTTATCTTTTTCGCTCTGATTGCGCGTAATTTTAATTGCATGCGACTTAATAACATGCTTAAAACGGCAAGGGAGGGGCTGAGCAGAGACACAAACATACACACCTTTGGCTGGCACGAACAATTGCTGCTAAATTTCATATTACGTATACACATTAAAGTGAATTGAATTTGCGCTTGCCCGTTCGTATCTGCTCGAGCTAGTGGCCTCTAATGCACCTTTTGATTCAACTGAAGGCAACCGGAGACGTACGACAATGAGGACCAGTGGCCATTGATTAATATTGCAAGTGCCTAGCAATTTTGTTGCTTGTACCGAGAACTCTGCCCCATTTGCAATTCGCTTGGCTCAATGGATGCGGATTAGCTTGATTGATTTCATGTTGCAGTGTTATTAACAATATTGAAAGGCTTTGAGGCGTAGATACAAAATGACCTTTTGTTACGCTATTGTGCCAAATAGAAAGCAAATTGAATGTGAAGGCAGGGTTCTATAATGATGTTCAATTGTCCATGGATGCAACTTGAGAGGAGATAAGCTGTTATACTTAACTTTTTGATTTAAAAGTCTTTAATAAAGTTTGCCAGTTAATTTGGTCCAGTTGTGGTGGGTATGACTCTACCTTGGAAATTCAAATAAAATGTTTTTAATTTGTATTTTTAAATCTAAAGCACAAAACTTAAATTTCATGCCCACCGCTGCCCTCTTTTCATTTATCAAGGTCACATTGCTGGCAAAATTATTTTTTCTTCTAGTTTTCTATCAAAATATATTCAAAATTTAATCGTAAAATTATCAAATAATATAAAATTCTATGCTAGAAGTCAGTCCTATTCACTTCATTACTGGTGACAACTTCTGTTCCTTTATCTGGAAAATTAATGGATGTATCTTCACCCTTGTAAGGCCGACATCGAATTTCATTGGAATGTATTTAAATACTTAGTAGGCAAATACTTATAGGCAAAAGTCGACATACTCGCTATAGACCAAATTGTTTTTTTGTTCGAATTGATAATTCTTTTCTTCCGCATCTGCTGAGTGTGCATCTGTTTTAAATACAATATCCTGCTGTGCATATTATATTTATTTTTTAGAGAAATATTAAAATGAATCACTTTTAGCTTAAGCTAGGTACTCAGACACGAATAACATTCTAGCTGCCTATCTAATTACATAGCTCTTCGAATGTGCTCTTCGAATTTTCTCAAAGCCTTCTAAGAGGCCGTACTCAGACGTCTAGAATGCACTCGTATAATGTGCATGGGGCTGCCAGATCGTTTGTCAAAAACAGCTGATACATTCTCGTAGGGGGTCTTCGAATTATGAAACATGTTTGATAATTCGAAGAGGTACCTCTTAGAATCAAGCAACACAATTGGAAAAAATGGATTCAAAGAAGATCAAAAGGCAAAACAAAAACAATTTGGAGAACTTTGCGGAGGATGAACAAGTTGTGGTGCCCAAAGCGGTCAGGATGATACCTATTTAAAGGGATTTGGCCAACAATTTGCCGCTCTGAGGTTATTGCATCCTCTTTCAGTGATACGCGAAATACACACAAGAAATCAACCATGGCAATGCCCATAACCTCTGCATTTCACATAGAGCCATCCATTTTCAATTTTATAAACATTTATTTTACAATCTCTGTTGCCGCTTATTTTGTAAACAAAGAACAGCTGACAAGACCAGAGTGACCATTTCGGATTCAGTGATTGCTTACAGCCTTTTCGGTGTGGTTTGGTCACCCTACATTCTAAGAGGCCGCTCTTCGAATTATGAAACAATTTTAGCAGCGAGAATGTTATTCGTGTCTGAGTACCTAGCTTTTCAGCTAAAATTGTTAACCAAAAAATAGAATATACAATTTTTGTTTTTTTTTTTTTTGGAATTTCGATGTGTGTTATAGACATGCTTGAGTCCAACTGAAAATTGTATTTGTACAGTTGATTTCGAAAATGACAAATTGACTAAATGTCAACAGGGCAAAGGGCCTACATTGATTGGACATTTTAGTTGTTCGGTAATATTTTTTTTTATTAAAAATTTAATAGACAATCAAAGCCTCTCATTGTGAATAAAAAATGTGGCAAATTTCTAATAAATAAATGGAAATGTTATTGGTCATCCAACTGTACCTTTATATAATAGAAAAGACATTTGTGTAGAGACCATTTGCAGTATATAAATTTGGCATTGTAAGAGAAGATTGTGCAGACACATATGAGAAAGAGAGATTTTTCCCCTCTCTACCTAAAATAAAACTCCAATATTATTGCAATTCATTCTCTGTTTTTAAAATTGAAATGATATACAAAATGCGAACGACTTTACATTTCTTGAAGTCTTCTTTAAGAACTCGGTTGGCTCTTCAGGCTAATTCTTTTTGTTTAAAACCATCGATCGGTTGTATTTATAAGTAATTTTAGATATTCAAAATCCACTTTCTGTATCTTCTTTTAGTGATGCCACTACAGATGCCCTCAAACTCTCGATGACGTCGAGGGTGACTCTCGTTGTGCTTACCCAGCATACCGAATTCGGAGCTCTCCCAAACTGAATTGAAAAGGGGCTACCACAGCTACACTCTCTTAGGAGCGTTTCGAGCAACACCCTTAGTAGAAGCGAATCGTGACTTCCAGCAGAACTTTTAAGAGTGTTTTCCGAGCGATAACATTTAAAACCAGGAAAGGAATGAAAGGAAGTTATCCAATTTTATTCACTTTAACTTAAAGCATTTTGAAAAACCGTAAGGAAAAATATGAAACCTTTCGCGGCCAATAATTTTTTGTGTTCAAATATTCGCGATTTGATAGGCAAAAAATTGGCATAATTTAAAAGTGTGAGCAATTTAAAGATTGGGGTCCGATACAATTTTGCAGATTTTTTCCATATTTATTTTACCCATGGTTTACTGTAGTAATAATAATATATAAATAATAAAATTTGCTTATATGTTTAACTTAAAAAATATTTTTTTACGTGAATATTTCGGGAAAATCCTGAAAATACGTACCCCCATTTATTAACAAAGATTGAAAAAAAAAAAATCCGAGTGATACATTTTTTATAGAATCATCCATATACAAAAATCAATACTATGTTTTAGAATTTTCCCAAGTTCATGGTTAATTTTCTATCCAATTTGAACCTTGTGTTGGTATTTTGAATGTCTCTCAGTTATGTTTGTAATTTTGTATAACATTTAGTATATTTAGAATTTCGGGATTGTTTAACATTTTTTGTTTGTTTATATTGAGGGTTTTCATTAGTCCTCGTAAAATGGTAAATAGTAAACTTACCACTCACTAGCTACTGAACGACCCTTTGTGATTCATGATTGTAACTTTAGTAGTAAACCAGAGTAGATTCAAAGCTTAATATTTACAACCATTTCATGCAAGGTCGGTGGCGTAGGGCGCTAAATGCATAACTCTAAAACTGATGGTTGTGTGTGTTCGATCCTTGAAGGGGGTGGGTTTATTTTTTAGTTTTATTATAGTTTGTTTGTAGGTAGAACCTATGTTTTAAAACTTTTCTTAAATCGGTAATAGTTTGGCGCTTTTACTTTCATTCATTTTGTTGAATGAATTTTAAATTTGGTTGATCTATTCAGTTTTTCCTTCTCTCCGAGATATAATTTTTCATCAAGAAAGGCGGACGGACTGACAGACGGACTTAAGTATATCGGCTTTGATGTTAATAAAGAATATTTATACTTTGCGGGTCGGGAATTCTTTCCTCTTCCAGTTACATAAATTTGCATTAAAATAGTGTACCATTTTTACTCTATGTTGAAAATATGAATTTAAAGTTTCAACCCAATATGTCTCCTCTCTATAAAATCCCATTTCTAATAACTATCGCAATTTCTATCCCCTCACTTGTGTTTGCCTATTCTGTTTTTATTGTCTGCCTGCGTGCAGCATTTTTGGATCAGTCACTAATAAACTTGAAAACGAATAGGTTATGGGCCCAGGGCGCGGCGATAAAAGTGACGTGTTCTTACGAAAAGAAACTTCTGGACTTTTTGTGATTTTACCCCTGGCAGTAGAAAGTGAATTGTTCTTACGAAAGAAATTTCTGGACTTTCTTGTGTGACTCGGTTGTGTATTTTCTTATCAGAAAAATGAGTTCCTCAATTCACTCGATAGAAAAACTGGACGATGACAATTACAGTGCGTGGTCAATTCAGATGAAAAGCGTCCTTATTCATTCTGATTTGTGGTCGGTCGTCTGTGGTCGGTTGGTGAAAAATGAATCCGACAGTGAAGAACAAAAGGCTAATTTCGATGCAAAGACGAGTAGGCGTTTGCCAGCTTGATGCTGTGCATCAAGGCTTCAGAATCAACCATGTCAAACATTGCTCCACGGCACTAGGTGCATGGAAGAAACTAGCTGCGATCCACATGCCCTCTGGTCCCGCGCTTCGGATTAGCTTACTCAAAGAATTGCTACATATGAAAATGGCGAAGCCGAATCTCTGGGAGCTCATGTTAATAATTTTTGCTCTACCGTTGAGAAATTAAATGAAATTCAGTTGAGCATTCCGGATGAAATTTAAACCATATTGTTGTTGTCGAGTTTGCCTGACTCGTACGAAAATTTCGTGGTAGCAATCGAAACGCGAGACGAATTGCCTTGTTTGAACACGCTCAAAATCAAGCTGCATGAAGAAGGCCAAAGACGCAAGGCAAATGAAGGCCCCGAAAAGTGCGAACAAAAAAAGTGTTCGGGTCCTCGTACCGAAAATCGTAAATCGAAAGACGGAAATCAAAAACACGAAGTTATTTGCTGGACGTGTGGTCGTCGCGGGCACAGAGCTGCAAATTGTCGATCAAAAGAAGGTGCGAGAAGAAAGACGGTGAAAAATTTCCAGAGAAATCGTTATCCGTTTTCTGTTCGGGAGCCAAAGGCGAGTTGGCAAAAATGTGTGGTGTCTAGACTCTGGCGCCACGGCTCATTTGTGCTGTGAGAAATCGCAATTCGTGGACATGAAAGAGCATAAAGAGCGCATTCTATTGGCAGGGAATAATTACATTGAAGCCAACGGGCGCGGTACAGTGAAATTAGAAATGGAAGAAAAGTGAAATAAATTGCGAAATGTTCTGTATGTTGAGAACTTACAGTGTAATTTTTTATCTGTATCGAAAGCCCTAGAAAGTGGGTATGAAGTGAAATTCGCAATGAAAAATGCGTGTATTAAAAATAATCAAAGGGCAGACTATTTTGGTTGCAGAAAAGCAACATGGTTTGTTCCTGTTTGGGCGGGAGTGATGGAAAAACGTGCTTTGTCGCACTTAGGCCAATTTTTAGAAATGTGGCACAATAGATTCGGACATTTGAATTTCGCGAGTCTGAACAAAATGATTAAGGAACAAATGGTGAACGGTATAAAGCCAAATAAGTTTGGTGACATGCAGGGACATGTCTGTATTACTTGTGCGAAAAGTAAAATTTGCGTGAAACAATTTCCAAAGGCCAGTGAAAATCGCGCGAATGAAGTATTGGGATTGGTGCACACTGACATTTGTGGTCCAATGAATAAAGATTCTGCGGGCGGTGCACGGTACTTTGCAACATTCATAGATGATAAATCCCGCTATGTGTTTGTGTATTTCTTAAAGACAAGAGACGAAATATTTGCAAAGTTCAAAGAATTTAAATCATTTGCCGAAAACCAAACAGGCAGAAAATTGAAGGCACTGAGAAGTGATAATGGACGTGAGTATTTAAGTGGCTCATTTGAAAATTATTTGAAAGAAAATGGTATTAAAAGGCAGTTGACAGTACCCTACACCGCCCAACAGAACGGTGTGGCGGAGCGCGCAAACCGAACATTGGTAGAGATGGCGCGCAGCATGCTGCTGCATGCAGGTGTAGGCGAGTGGTTTTGGGCTGAAGCAATAAGAACTGCAGCATACCTACGTAATCGCTCTGAAAAGTCAACTTTGCCAGGTATGACACCTTTTGAGTCATGGGCTGGAAGAAAGCCATGTGTGTCACACCTGAGAGTATTTGGGTCAAAAGTTATTGTTTTGAATAAAACTCACACCAAGAAATTCGCCCCGAAAGGAGTGGAACATGTCTTATTTGGTTATTCTGAAACTGCTAAGGCGTATCGTCTGTATAATCCGTGAAGCTTATTATTTGTGAGGCCCGAGATGTGGTATTCGTTGAGAATATCCTGGTACATGGCGAGGGCGTTAAAGCAGATGGTTCAGCAGAAGGTGCCGAAATTCAAATCTTAGAGCTGCAGGATGTTTTGGCTGGTGTTGCTGAGGATGAAAAATCAATGAAGAGCTTCTGTCAGAAGAACAAGACGACGCAGCGTCTGTCGTCGAGCAACAGCATGCAGAAGAGTGGCAGGTGCCACTGAAGATACCCAAGCTGGCGAGCTAAGGGGACGCGGGCGGCCTAGAAAAGTTTATACAGGTCGGCCTGGACGCCCACGCAAAAGGAGTACAACGTGCTCAACATCATGACTGCAGACGATATTGCGGTTCCAAATAGCGTCAAGGAGGCGTTAAGTATGGTACATGGTGACGAATGGAGCGCTTCCATGCACAAAGAGATGGATAGCCTGCGTGCCAACGAGACTTGGTCGTTGGTGGATTTACCCGAGGATGAGAAGGCCATTGGCTGCAAATGGTATTTGCAGTAAAACGCGACAAGTTTGGTAGTATAGAGCGCTTTTAAGTCTCGTCTTGTTGCAAAGGGTTGCGCTCAACGTTATGGCGTGAACTTTACTGAAACTTTCTCACCTGTGGCTCGTTATTCGTCAATAAGACTCGTCATTGCATTGGCAGTTGAAAATAAAATGTACATGCACCAAATGGACGTTTTCGCTGCCTACTTGAATAGCGATTTGCATGATGTGGTTTATGCGTCAACCAGAGGGGGTTCATCGACGAACGATACCCAAAGAAAGTGCTGAAATTGCGCAAATCGTTATATGGTCTCAAGCAGAGTGGGCGCGAATGGAATGAGAGACTAAATGCTGTGCTCCTGAAGATTGGCTTTGCTCCCTGTCCCAGCGAACCATGTGTACACTCAAAAGGATGGAGGCAGCATTAACATCATAGTTGTGTACGTTGACGATCTCATACTTGCTTGTTCAAAGAAGGAGGATCTCAACAAGATAAAAGCGCTCATTGCCAACGAGTTTGAAGTTGTCGATGGAGGCGCTCTGAAACATTTCCTAGGAATGGAAATCGATCGAACAGGAGAAACCGGGGGCGTGAGAATTGGTCACAAGCAATATATTGAGGGTCTTCTGAACGAGTATTCTATGCAGAACTGTAAGCCAAATGTAATACCTTTGGAAGCCAACCATCAAGTAAAATGTGACCATGCCGACTGCCATTGATTGGTTCATTAATGTATCTGGCAATCACTTCTCGCCCTGACATTATACATTCTGTTACGAAATTGGCTCAACAGAATGCAGATCCTCACAAGGAGCACGAAGCTGGTGCTAAGCGTGTGCTGCGCTATTTGAGGGGCACTGCTGACATGCAATTGCACTACGAGCGTACTGGTCAGCCCATTCATTGTTTTGTGGATGCAGACTGGGCTGGAGATAGTACCGACAGGAAGTCCTTTAGCGGATGGGCTTTCTTTGCTGCGGGTGCTACCTTCACATGGGAGTCAAAGAAGCAAAGTGTTGTTGCCCTCAGCAGCACTGAGGCAGAGTATGTTGCACTCTCAACGGCAGCAAAAGAAGCGGCGTACATACGAAAGCTGGTCAACGAGATGGGCTTTGGTGATCTACAGGTTGTAAAAATATTCAGCGATAACCAAAGTGCCCAATGCCTAGTGAAAACGCCACCTTCCATGCCCACCAGCAAGCACATTGATATCAAATATCATCACGTCAGAGAGATGTACAAAGAGTAAGATAATTGAAATTGAGTATGTTCCCACTGAAAATATGATATCAGATGTTCTAACGAAAAATTTAAATAGGGTCAAACATGAAAAATGTGTAAATATGATGGGTTTATGTTAAAATTACGTTTATTTTTTGTAAAGGTAGACATAATGCTTTGAGAAGGAGTGTAGAAAATATGAATTTAAAGTTTCCAACGCAATATGTCTCCTCTCTATAAAATCCCATTTCTAATAACTATCGCATTTCTATCTCCTCACTTGTGTTTGCCTATTCTGTTTTATTGTCTGCCTGCGTGCAGCATTTTTGGATCAGTCACTAATAAACTTGAAAACGAATACTCTACAATAACGGGAATGAAAAATAAATAACGTATTCATAAAAGACACAAAAAAATTATTTAAAAAAAAAACAGTCCTCTTTTGTCTTTGCCGGGATTTGAGCCGACAAATTACAAAAATGAGCCATCATGCCTATCCACTCAGCCATCGTCTATTTCGAAAATAAAGTAGCTAAATTGCTATATAGGAGTGAAACGATACCAAGTTTTTTTTATTTGATACTTTGATTTTAACACTTTACAATTTTGCGACGCATTTTTATAAACATACCCCAGGGTCTCGGAAAGGTTGTATTTTTTTCTCATTTGTTTTATTCTTGTATCGTAAACTTATGGAGTTTACCATTTACAATTTACCATTTTACGAGGACTAGTGAATACCCTCATTGTATTTTTTTAAGGTCTCTTTTAGATTAACTTTTATTGCGGATTTTTTTTTATTTTCATGAATTTTCTTTTACTATTTTGTTGTTGTTATATATTTTTGGTATTATGTATATTTTAATTAAGACTTTAAGGCTGACTAGTTTACATACACAGACAGACAGACGCACACACAGTCATTAATTTAATATATATTTATGTTCCCTACTCTCGCTGGGAACAATTAGCCCTGATTATTGTGATAATATCAGGGACCGTAACAGTTATAAGTTTTATCAAAAAAGTCATTATTTAACAGTTATATTTTTGCGTTTTATAATAAAACTTGGGAAATAACAATTATTTTTGGATTTTTATTTTAAAACTCCGGAGATACCAATTATTTTATGATTTTAATTTTATTACTCTGTTCATAACAGTTATTTTTGATTTTATAAAAAAATTTTCATGATAACAGTTATTGATGACTTTTTTTTTAAATAAAATTAAAATTATTTTTTTAGTTTGTCTTTGGCGCTAGCAAAAATGTTGCCAACCATGAAATTACCAGGCCTTTTGAGGGGAGGCCGACATTGAAGATGGCAACTGTCAGCAGATTTCTTTTGTGTGACTTGATTGCTGACATGATATATGGGGGGCAAGGCAGTCAAAAGAAATTAAGTCGCATTTAATGAGGATGGACAAAGGAATATAAAAAAAACAGTTTAAACATTTGCATTTACTGCTGTGGAATAAACTGTGATTGGAAGTCAGTCGTTTATTAAATAAATGCCTAAATACTGATCAGAGAGAAAGCTGAAGCTACACAGAGAAATAAAGAATATTTTAGGATATAAATATTACACAGTACGACAAAATCCAATTTTTTTGATTAGCCCGGTATTAGACCCATAAATTCTGAATCTTGAGACTTCTCTAAGCATCACCTCATACCCAGTTTTTCAAATGAAGCCTAGGTTCGCGTTCTACGGGCACTTTTGTAGTAGCAACACACAGTAACAACAGTTTTAACTGGAATGTAAATTATTCAAGTTAAAAATCTACGAAATTCAGAATATACGGCCAGGGTCATTGGGAACACAATAAAAAAAATTCCATTTAAATCGAACAATTGGTTAAGGTACCGCCAGAGGAGGTCAAACCTAAATTCTTGAATATCTTCAAAAGCGCACGGTAGATTTTGATAAAAATCAAATATTTTGATGGTGTAATTGGCTTAAACATGTCCTGAAGAGATGGTACACGGCAGTCAAAAAACCGCGAATCGGAGTACCATTTTCAGATAAAACCCGGAACTCTCCATATAGGCCATAAACCAGACCTATAAATAGACCGAACTACGTTTTCAGTTTTACCAAAGAAGCCTTGGTTCGCGAACTATGACCGTTTTTGTACTAGCAATTGCCTTAGAACAACATTGACCATTTAGGGTATTACCAGCTGCACAAAAATTATGCAATTAATCGTATTAATAAAATGCTTCATTGCAAGCAAGAAAATTAAAAGTTTCAGTTAAAAATATCCTTAGTGGACCTCCAAAAACACTAACAGTGTTCTTCTAAATTGCATATGACTGAAGTATGTATCGACTTTATCAATTATATAAATCTCTGATTTTGATATTTATCCTTTTTCATTATGAACTATTTGAAAGGAGGTAAGTAAATGCAGCCGTTGATTAATAAAAGATCACGATTGCTGGTAAACATTTATAATTTTTTAACATTATTTACTCAATAACATTTTGTTTTCATGACAAACAAAGTAGACTTTTTATAAATTTCAAAAGATTTTCCATTTGTTTTACAATCAAAACATATTACATCCAAGACTTTTGAACACAACACATAATGTGATGCCCTCTACACATTTAGGCCATTGAATCCTACCCCACCAACCAAATCCAAAAGTAGACCACAAACACTCCGTTTGAATTGTCTTAGGATGATTGACAGAGTCATTTTCAAAAAAATCTTATGCGAATAGAGGAGTCTCCAAGGACTCGAGCGGACTCACTCCATCCCGGTGAACACTTTGGGACTCCAATTTGATTTTTTAAGGAGTCCCTGACGAATATTTTTTTTTTCATGCATGTCAAAATGGCTTTTTTCTCTGGCGGATAAGCACCTTTGGGACTATTTTAGGAGCCTCCCTAGGAGGGTATAGGAGTCCTAAAGGTGTACCCAGCGGACTTCGCTGGTTGGCTGGGGTACACTCAGACTCTAAAACAGGGTTCAACAAGAAGAGAGGAGATAAAAAGTGTTGCCTGGTTGCACACCGACGTCGATGTGACATGGGTAGCACACCCATAAAGCTTAGGTTGAGTTTGATTCTCTGTATATCGGTCAGACACACAACTTCGGCAAGCAACCTAATAGAAGCTTTCTTGCTCGCCCCCTCCTTACAGATCATACCGACATTCCCATAGCTCCACACAATATCGATTGGAGCGTTAGGATGGTCTTAATGATTAGGAAAATTTGAGGGGGAGATCAGAGAGTGGGACAGTTCGGGCAACGTTCTGATTAAGCGTGTCAAGGGCATCGCAAAATGTTGTCAGATGGTCTTAGGTGGAATATATTTTATTTATAAACAAAATCTGAGGTTTATTTAAAATTTGCTAAACAGCCTGCTTGTTTGTCAGAATAACAAAATATTATTGAGTTAAAAATGTAAAAAAACGAAAAATGCTTGCGAGCAATCACTGTCCTTATTTAATAAACGGCTGCATTTACTCATCTCTATTCAATTTATTAACACTTTATAAGAGCTGAAAATCAAAATCAGAGATTGATATAATTGATAAAGTCGATACATACTTCAGTCACATGCAATTTAGAAAAACACTGTTAGTGTTTTTGGAGGTCCACTAAGGACATTCAAAACTGAAACTTTAATTTTCTTGCTTGCAATGAAGCATTTTATTACTACGATTAATTGCATAATTTTTGTGCAGCTGGTAATACTGCGCATTGACTTTTTGCGTTTTTGCCATTGCAAATTGTTATAAATTATTTCCAAGCTATTGCAAAAATTGAAAATTCCTTTTACTTTTCTTTGCTACTTGTTTTTTGTTTTACCATATAGATTGATTTTTGCCAGCATGCATTCCCATGTCATTAAAATGGTTCGCTTTGGAGACCATTTTCCAGTATAAATCACAAATGTTAAGTGTGCAAAAGGAGGCAAAGTGGTTGAAATTATAGTCTACACACACACACAGTCATTCATCCATCAACCACACAAGAGATTATGCATCATTAACTCCAACTCGCCGTGTTTTAAAGTAAACATTTCGACACCTTTGGCCAACCGCACAACTAACACATTGAAAGGCTACCCAACCTCTCGGGAAATACCACAACCACGTGCATTTGGTCAATTTGATGTGTGCTAAATAAATAATTATGATTGTCTATCAGCCACTTGACCGGAAATTAATGACCGTCCATTTATAAAAGACAAGGCTGGAGGCTTTCATTTCCTTGGTGTGTGCACACACTTGAGTGGTTTGTTGTCTTTGGAGTTATTTATGGCAGCGATAGGAATAAGGGGGGGAAGAAAGTGACCGCTATAGTAACCATGTTCAGACTTTAATGTCCATTTAAATATTCGGGGAAATTAATTTCATTTAGTAGGTAAATGGCTTAATAAAAAAAACAAAAATAAGGCCCATAAAGATATGCATTCTAATTTCAGGATTGAGGGTAACTGACATATTTTTAAATTCTTCAAAAAACTTTCTTATAACATTTAGATGACTTAGCAATAAACAAAAACCTAAAACTTTATGTGAATATATTAATTAATGTCAGAAAATAATGTATCCGCAAGACTCAAAATATTTCTTTGCGTAGCCCAAAAAAGTATGCTACATTTTTATTTTTTTAGCCACTTTAATTGATGAAAAATATAAAAGAAGTGGTGCTCATTATGTATTTGTATTTAGAATTTAAAATTGAATAGAATAACGATAACGGTAACGGTTAACGGTTAGGATAATTTAATAATTATAAAAGGCGATTTTAGAAGAGTTAAGTTTCTCAGGTTGGTATACTGGTTGGTAATGGCGTCCAAACGTCATCCGTCAAAGTGAAAAGTCTTTAGTATATTCTGCCATTTCATCATGGAAAGACTTACAATGAGCAACGATTGCAAAATTGTTTAAATTTATTATCAAATTTCGTGCTCTGTGAAAAGTGAAATGTCAATTCGTTGCCGTTCTCAGCAATTACTCAACCATAGCAGAACATTTTTCGAGTCGATTTGGGTCTCAAAGCCTATAAAATTCAACTTGCAAGAATCAAAGCCAAATGACCTTAGAGCAGCTCCATAAAAATCCGCTGTTTAATCGAAAAATTGTGTTCAGTAAAATTGACCCTCCGAAGAGACCATTTAAAATGGAGCCGCGGACAAGATTTACATGAAGTTAAATTTATAAACGTAAATGGCAAAGGCCAATTTAACGATTTCAATATTTTGAATATATGATGCAAATTGAGTGTTTCATTAGATTTAAAATAAACTACCCTTGAAAATCACCCATTATTATTATATTACAGGTAATTCACCGAAAGCCACATGGAGGAAAAACCAAAACAAATTATATACATTATATCAAGGGATTTCAAAACACTGAAACGATACGAACAAAATTTCATACGTACTCATACTTTCGTTTGACGAAGGATTTTATCGATAACATTTTTTTTTAATTTGTTATTTTGTTTATAACCAGGACCGAAAATAACAGTTATGGAAGTGAAAAAAATACTACGAAATATGGATCCCCCTGATAAAAATGGAGTACATGAATCTTTCATAATTTTGGAACGGCAAGTCATTAAATGGGATACATTGTTAATTGCAACTTTTAACCCAAAAAAATTTTAAAATTGTTATATTATATTTTTAAATAAAAATTTTGTTTCAACAGTTCTCTACGTTGCACATAGACGTATGATCCCTTTAATCATGGACCTACAGAATTAAGATACATCAATAATTTTGCCCTCCGGTGTTTGAAAAGAAGTTGATATAGGTAAATTTTATAAAAAATTTGTATAATAAAAATTTTCATAACAATTAAAAAGTAATTTTTATTAAAAATACAAAATAAATATTAATTTAAATCCCTTATAATAAAAATTATTTTTAACTGTTAAAAATTTGTTATATAAAAATTACCATTTAACTGTTAAAACAAAATTTTTATTTAAAAATTAAAAAAATAATTGTTATTTCAAAATTTTTATCCAAAATATATTATAACATTTATACAAAAACAATATCGACAAAATTCTCGGCAGACGATAGTCATTATTATGTGGATGATAACCAAGTTTGGTTTTTTCAGATCATCCACATGTGAGATTTCATGTACACCGTTTAGGTACCAAAAACAATCCTGCGCTTTAAGTGTGCCACGACGGTTATTTTGAATATTTAGAATTAAAACTTTTTTAAATACTTTAATATATAATAGGGAATTCAGAAAATCGGCGTTTTTTCCCTTGGCACAGTAGATTTCAAATTAACATAAATTGCAAACCTTGAAGACATCATGGCAACATAAAAACTTTTAATATCAGATATTGTATCTGATTGAAAGTTTTTTAAATATCAACATGAAAGCTATATCATGGTTCTAATCAACTAACGCTAGCTATAATTTTACTGTTACCTTTTGTTCTAGTTTGTAAGGCAATGTCTACAAATTTCCAAGGTATACTTTGCCATAGGTTCCATAGGTTTATTTTGCTTTGTCACGACAGCAGAGCAATAGGCGCAACGATTTATACGTTAAAAGTTATTACTAGAATATCTAGAGACACCTTTGCACATGTTTGCGTTTATCTATTTCATTTTCTGTAAGTCTAGCAATCCCTTCCTTAAACCAATTTCCATTTGTATTTTATATCCTGGTCAAGATTAGGTCAGCTCCAAGTAGTCAGCCTTGACGACTTCAACCCTATAAATAATAAACGTTAACAAGCTACCCCAACCCTTTGACACTTTTACTCACATCAACTTCATCAATTCTAATCAAGGAAATGAGGAAAATCTCGCTGAAAATTAGCCTCATACTAAACGGTTAGCCAGGAATTGGACAAGTCCCCCAAACAGAACAGGCAAAACCAAAGGGCAAAGCTCATGCAATTACCACTGCCGTGCCATTGTCCCATTGGGGACATGTCGAGTAGGAAAACAAAAAATTTTATCCAGGAGACGCATGATGGCTCTAACCCCAGCACGCATATGTGGGTATAATTCATATTGAATCCTTCTATTAGTCACACGCACACACACACAAAGACGTAAAAAAGGAGACTGCTTAAGTCCGGGCATGAAAACTTTTGTGGGCATTGACGACCAGCAGCAGCAGCAGCTGCAACAACTTTCAACCAAGCTGGAAATCAAAGATATGTAAATTGAAACAGATATTTTGCTGTGCGAAAATAAAATCTATGTACTTTATATGACATTTCCAGGTGATCTTTGGGGCCCAGATGAATCATTTATAAATAACAGAAAGTGCTTTTCTAGGGGCAATGATTTATGTGAGAGAAAATAGTTAAAGTTCTTTGGCTCTAAAATGGTTTAGAAAAATATTTTAACCCAAGTCACATAAATTGCCACGCATGAAAATGTCATTGAATACGTTTCCTTCCTGCATCTACTTATTATATATAGTAACATATCGCTAGAACCATTTACCCCACTATATGTTAAATTACACTCCACACAATATGATTCGTAACCAATCATAAACATAAGACTCCTTCCCATAAAAATTAAACATAAACATCCTCAATAAAAATTGAAACCAAATACTGTTGGAAAACAACGAACGTACAAATCACCCAAATCCATTGATCGTTGTTTCAACAGCATAAATTGCTGACACTTCAAATTTCGGCTGATGCAATCTCCCATAAACTCCGAAACCACAAAGAACTTTTCTTTGTTCTAAAAAGCTTATAAACATAAACTTAAAGCTCCCCACATAAACTTAAAGCTAAAAAGCTACAAGCCAAGGTTTGATGGATGATCGCATCCCTCAGTAGAATGAGTCTTACATTACTCTTTCAAACGCGACGAGACACCCGAGATGGTTTAGTATAGTTTGTACTTAGATGTTTACTCACCATTTGTATTAGAATTCAATAATAAAGAAATTATAAATTTTATTTAAAATTCAACCACGAATTTCTACTTGCAGTCGGCAGGATAATGAAGTGATTTAAAAGGATTTTAAAGGATAATCGCTATCCCAGATCCAAGCTAGTACAAGTAGTTGTAATTAACAAAGAAAATACTTAGCGCTTAAACCGTAATAGGTATCCGCAAAAGAACCCAAGTAATATTAAATCAAGAACACAATCAAAGCCTCTTTATAACTAGATGAACGCTAAATTTATGGAAAAAACTTGGTTTAGAAAATCGCTAAAACTTCAACAAAAATCCTTTCACAATCAAAGCCCCTCTAACTAGAGTGACCGCTAAATTTAGGTGAAAGTAAAAGCCGATGTGAAAATCGCAAAATGGTATGACCTTTAATAAAACTTTCCAAACAACAAAGCAATCAATCATGACACAAGCGTCAGCAGCAGTATCAACGCCTCAGAAGCAGTCATGCAATTATCCGAGCAACATCTCAGCCAAGCTCTGGACAAATTCGGCAAGTGTCTATGTTCGACGGATTCCAGAACACCGAGCGGGATTCATCAGACGAATAGACTTCACTCATGGCTAACTATACCCAACCTGGGATGGTCGACAACAAAATGTGTTATTTGGAGTCTATCGAGATGCAAATATCTGAGAGCCCAACGAGTTTCGCAGCCAGCAGCAGCAAACAACTGGATGGATTTAAAAGAGTCCTGATCGATGCCTTCAAAGTGCAGACCCCATGGGAAGAATTACTGAGGCGCCCTGCAATACACCATTCAACGGATTTATACGTAAGTTCGTAGAAGAACTCTAGAATATAAATCCTTTGTTGTTGCAAAGAAATTGACTTAGAAGACAAACAGATAAACACAATGATTTACACAAATGCAATGAACAGTACAATAAAAGATGTAATTATGAAAAACTTCCTGATAGATTATTTGTGCAATTGGCTAGGCATGATATAACGACTATCAGTAAACTAAAACAAACAGCTCAAAAAGAAGGTGTTTATGATAATGTTATTTCCGATCGAGCAAAAGCTCAAAATTATTCAAATAGTCCTTCAACTTCTAAAGGAACCAATCAAAAACAGAATGACAAAAACAAGGTAATAAGGGAAATTATCAATCTCAAACAAAGCAAAATTTTAACAAAGGTTATAGAGGTAATCAGAATCAGTTTAGCCCGAAAAGTAACGCCCGCACAGCAGGAATTTCAACAGAAATTAAACCAGGGTAGAAACCAAAATCCCATAAATTATCAACAAAACCCATCTTCATTTACGTCCCCAAATCCACCTGTTAAAAGGCAGTGAAAGTACAAGTGGTCATCAAAGAATGGACACCAATGAAAATTTTCATCAAGCAGCCTCGGATTCGGAAGTAGAGGAAGACGAAGAACAAAACCCATACATCAACTTAATTCTTAATAATAAAAGATTACAAGGTGCATAATAGACACAGGGTCGTCCATTAATTTGATGAATATTAACTCATCTAAACTTTCCAAAAAAAATAACCAACTAGAAGTACACACCATAAATGGTTCAGAAAGCTTAAACAAAGCATTACATTAAAACCCAGCAAACTTTGCCCAACCCATCAAAGATCTTTATCTACATAATTTTTCACAAAATTATGATATTTTACTTGGTCGAGAATTTTTGAAGACTCCAATGCAATAATTGACCATAGTGAAAAGAACAGTAACCCCAAACAATTTTACTTTCTTTATGAAATATAAAAACATGAAGAAGTAGACCCATCTAAGGACAAGTCCCATACGAATGCCTTGATCCGTCAATAAACAGAAGACGAACATACAGTGTTCGCAATAAATAATGAGTGGTAAATGAATGTAACGAATTCCGTTTAGAAACACCTAAACGAGGAAGAAAAACAAAAACTTACCAAAGTTCTTTGAGTTTAGCGACATTCAGTACAAAGAAGGTGAAAATGTACTTACAAGTACAATTAAGTGTCATAAAAACTAAAACACGAAGATCCAATATATAAAAACCATATAAGTAACCTCAAAACTTTTGACGAAGAAGTCGAGAAACAAATAAGAGATATGCTTGAACAAGGCATTATCAGAAAATCCAAACTCTCCTTATTGCTTCCTATTTGGATTGTTCCAAAGAAGCTTGATGCATCAGGACGAAAGAAATACAGAATAGTTAATGACTATCGAGACGTTAATGAAAACACAATAAGTGATAAATACCTCAATCCCGATCATGGGATGACATACTTGACAAACTTGGTAAATGTCAGTATTTTACAACCATAGATCTGCAAAGGGATTTCATCAAATCCAAAATGGACGAAAAGTCAATTCCAAAAACAGCTTGTTTCAACTAAGAATGGACATTACGAGTACACTGAATGCCTTTTTGGATTGAAAAAACGCACCAGCAACTTTCCTTAATGGCATGAACAATCTTCTTGAAGATTTAATTCACAAAGATTGTCTTATACATGACGATATAATAGTTTTTTCTACTTCACTAGAAGAACATTTAGTATCCTTGCGGAAAGTATTCGCGAAGCTAAGAGAAGCAAATCTTAAGTTGCAACTTGACAAATGTGAATTCAGGAGAAAAGAAAACCGAATTTAAGCATCATTAATTACAACAGAAGGTATTAAACCAATCCAACAAAAATACATGCCACCAAAATTCCGATTCCAAAACCACCAAAGAAATCAAATCTTTCTTTAGGCCTTTGGGTTTTATCGCAATTTATCCCAAACTTTGCAAAAATTGCAAAACCTCTAACATCCAAACTAAAGAAAGGATCCAAAATAAATACTAAAGAAACAGATTACAATGATCCATTTGAAAAATTAAAAATGCTAATCATGTCAGATCCAATATTGACATACCCAAATTTCGAAAACCATTTTCCTGACCACAGATGCGTAATATTGCCATAGGTGCGGTATTATCTCGAGCAAAACCAATTTGTTTTGCGAGCAGAACATTAAAATGAACACGAAATAAATTATTCTGCAAAAAAAGGAACTCCTTGTTATTGTAAGGGCCACAAAATATTCAAACCTATCTCTATAGGAAGAAAATTCGACATTCTTTCCGACTATAAAACCATTAGTTTGCTCAGTAATATTAAAGAACCAAACATGAACCCCAAAGATGGAAGATCAAGCTAAAATGAATATTGAGCACCACATTAAATACATTCCGGTAAAGAAAACTACGTGGCAGATGCCTTATCAAGAGTCCAAATTGAAGAAAATTTCTTAGAGAAATCCCAGGCAGTACGGTAGCAACGGTGCACAGTGCACAAGATGACAATCAAAGACACATTTCAATCACTGAAAGACCAATAAACTATTATAACAGACAGCTTGAAATTATTAAAGGTGAACCAAATGATGTACAAACATCGAAATACTTTCATAAAACGAAAATAACAATCACTTATAAAGAAATGACAAACGAACATGCCAAAGAAATTATCAAAGAATATTTATGCACAAAAAAGAGTGTCATATATTTTTGAAAATGAACCAGGACTTTCTTATTTTCCAAAACGCATTCATAGAAAATATAAGTCCTAATAATTTGACAAAAGTCATGAGAACTTATAAGAAATTAAAAGATATTCAAACTTCATCTGGAACTAAAGAAAACAAATTAACCCTCATAGAGATTTATTTCACCCAGGAATTGAAAAAAAATTCTTCTTTTAAAGAAAAAATTTTATTACCTAGATCACCAAAAAGCTAATTCAAAACATAATCAACGAATGTGAGATATGTAACATAGCTAAAACAGAACACAGAAATACTAAACTCGTTTACGAAATAACCCCGGAAGTTTTCAATCCCAGAGAAAGATATGTGATTGACTTCTATTTGATTGATAACAAACAATTTTATCTTGCATTGATATTTACTCGAAATACGCAGCATTAATCGAAGTAAATGGTAGAGATTGGTTAGAAGCCAAACGAGCCTTATTAAAAATATTTAATGAAATGGGCAAACCAACAGAAATTAAAGCAGATAAAGATTCAGCCTTCATGTGCAGTAGCTCTTCAACTCTTGGCTTAAGTGAGTAGTTGTAAATCTCATTATAACTACAAGCAAAAATGGAATTTGATATTGAGAGATTTCATAAAACAGGTAACGAAAAATTAAGGATCATTAATAGTGAATTAGATACGAAAATAAAAATTAATAAATGAAACAATTCTTACGTCTACAACCACAAAACAAAACATAATACTGATACAGAACACCTGCAGACATTTTCAATTATGCTGGAACTCCAGAATATAACACTCAAACAAACAAAGTCAAAGATATAAAAAATTAAATGAAAAAAAGAAAGAATTTGAAATCGACACTAGATTCAGACAATCACCCTTAGTAAAGAGTAAAACTACTAACCCTTTCAAAAGACAGGTGAAATAACACAAACAGACGATAAACATTGTGAGGAAAAGAATAGGAAAGAAAAATAACACATTACAAATCAAAGTTTAAAAAAAAAAAGACAATTAATAAAAGCAAATACAATAATCTTCCAGGCAAACGAAGACAACTCCGCCTGAATAATTGAGGTTTTACATATTAACCATATTAACATTAACCCTTGCTAACTTAACTAGTGGACAAAATATAAAGTTAACTTATCAAAGCAAAGAACGGATACTTAATATTTAAAACAGGTATAGAAGAAATACCATCTAATTATGAATATCATTATTTAACAGTTAATCTTACCAAACCCAAATAACTTATGAAGACCTAATGAAACAAATGCTTAAAGAATTTGATCACGTTATACAAATCCAGTACTTAATCGAAAGGTTAGACCGAGAAATGAATGGTATAAAATAGTAAAACGTAATAAAAGATGATTATTAAACATAGTAGGTACAGCTACAAATATCTATTTGGAACACTAGACAACAACGATAAAGAAGAACTTGAAAGAAATATTAAACAATGTAGCAGCCGTAGTGTCCAAGCAAACGAATTAAATCAGGTAATTGAAACACAAATCAAGGAATATTAGTTATGAATGAAATGAAATTACAAAACGAACAAGCAAGAAAAATTAGAATGGTTAACTTTGGATTTAGACCATTTTACAGAATATATTGAAGACATAGAATTGGGCACGCAGCTCAGTAGATTAGAATTCTTTAAACCCAAAACTATTAAAACATGATTACTTTGTATCGCATTAATTGAGAAAAAATTATTACATACAAAAACCTCAACATGGTTGAAAGAAGATACACAAGAGATATTGATAATTTTCATTCCCAAGAGAATTAACAAAAGCCCCAGTTTACGAAATTATTCCTTATCCAGATGAAAACAAAAATATTTTAACAGAATCAATCAATGGAAAATACGTCGTTAAAGAAAATAATGTATTTAATAAAGACACAAATAAATTAATAATTGACACTTGTCTGCGAAGTTTAAACGCAAATCCCAACTGAATGTAAATATACCAAAACATTTAAAAATTTTCAAATTAACTATAACGAACCAAATATCATTATCACTTGAATTTACCAAAAACAATTTTAATCAAAATTGCATAAATAATGAAGCCCTTTTAAAGGAAATAATATAATTAAAATCACAAATTGTTCAATACAACTAAATGAAATTTCTATAACAAATTCAATGCTGGATTATACAAAAAAATATTTTTGTAAGAATAATGTTACTAAAACCGAACCATTATCTTTTATTCAACAAAACAAATTATACTTGAGAACGACAAAACAATTTTGTAATCAAAATAATAACTATAATCACATTTTTTTGTATTAATCTTAAGTATAAATACGATACGTTATGTATAAATTTAAGAATATCCCTGCAAACGTAATTGTCCAATATAAAAAACCAAAGTGAAAAAATCCAATACCAGCAAAAGAAATGGAAATTATAAATGAAGAATTACCAAACCCAAGTCTATACCCTAAAATAGACGCTTGAGGACAAGCCATTTTCTAAGTATGGGGAGTAACATATCGCTAGAACCACTTTACCCCACTAATGTTAAATTACACCCCACAATATGATTCATAACCAATCATAAACATAAGACTCCTTCCCATAAAAATTGTAAACATAAAAATCCTCATAAAAATTGAAACCAAATACTGGTGGAAAACAATGAACGACAAATCACCCAAATCCATTGATCGTTGTTTCCAACAGCATAAATTGCTGACATCTTCAAATTTATTGATGCAATCTCCCATAACTCCTGAAACCACAAAGAACTTCTCTTTGTTCTAAAAGCTTATAAACATAAACTTAAAGCTCCCACATAAACTTAAAGCAAAAGCTACAAGCAGGTTTGATGGATGATCGCATCCCCAGTAGAATGAGTCTTACATTACTCTTTTCAAACGTGACGACACCTCGAGATGGTTTAGTTTAGTTTGTACTTAGATGTTTACCTCACCATTTGTATTAGGAATTCAATAATAAAGAAATTATATTTTTACTTAAAATCAACTATGAATTCTAA